>ML661896.1:7315858-7655472 GCA_007570785.1 Antilocapra americana | reverse complement strand
CCGCCGCCGCCGCCGCCCGCGCCGCCGCCCTCCGCCTCTGGGAGCTCGGCCGCCGGCCGCCGGCATCCAGCGGCGGGGCGGGGCGGCGGCGGGGCTGCTCGAGCGCGGGCGGCGGCGGCGCGGCGCGGCTCTGCTTGCTTCTCGGCGGCGGCGGCTAGTCGGCGGCGGCGGCGGCGGCGCGGACGCTCCTTCCCTCCGCCCTCCCGCCGCCTCCCTCGGGCCGCCGGCCGCCCCGCCCCGGCCCCGCCCCCGTGACGCGACCGCCGCCAACAATGGGGCGCCGGGCAGGGCGCACGCGCGGAGCGGGCGGGGCTGTCACGTGGCGCGGACACCCCTGCCGCGGGCTCTCGGGCGGGCTGGGCGCGCTGGCACGTGCGGGCGCGACCACAGGTAGGTGCCCGCGGCGGCCGGGCCTAGGGTGCGCGAGGGCGTACGGCCCCATCCTCGCCTCTGCGCCGGGGTCCTGGGCTCCCCACTCTGAGACCCCTAGCGCCCCGGCCGGGCTCTGCTCCAGCCCCCTTCCTCCCCGTCCCTGTGCACACCCGGCCTCTGGGCATCCCCGGGAGGTCACGGGCACCCACATCCCCTAAGTGGTGGTGTTTCTGGGCTTGGATGTGAGCGCTGCCGGGTAAAGTTCCCGAGAGCGGCCCCGGTGCCCACGCCTAAAGCCCTCCCAAGCCTCTCTCTGTTCCAGCCACAGGCTTTGTCCTGTCTCTTCACCGAAGTTCGCTGGCTGTAGCTGGTGTTCAGAACAAAGGGGGACCTGCCCTGGCCCACCTGGCCAGCCTCAAGTCCCTTTGGTGCCCCCTGGGGGCAGGGGGGGGTGCCTTGGTGCCTGCTCATCCTTTCCCCTTCCTGGGACCCCACCCAGGGTGGCATGCTGGGTGCTGAGAAAGGGGCTCGGGTGGGGTGAGGAGAAGTCAGGAATGGAGGAAAGTGTTTGAGCTGGGGCAGAGTGCTATCCAGCTTTTAGTGGTGACAGATGGGGAACAGGCCAGAGTGGCTTGTCCTGGGTGCACCCCTGTGGCTGGTTGTGCATGCACACACGTGTTTTTCAGACAAGCTTGGACTGGTGAGAGTTAACAGTAGCAGGAGTTCAACATCAGCAGGAACTTTCCCAGAAAGTCAAGCAAAGAGACAAAAGGTGGGGGAAGAGAAAATAGAGGAAAGGGAAAGTGGACGGGAAGTTGTCCAGGAAATAATGGAAGGGATAGTGGAACCAGAGCCTCCAAACAGCTAGGACCCCACATCTTGTTCTGGGGATTCGGGTGTCCAGGGACCACTAAGGGCTTTCAGGTCACATTCCAAAGGATCAGGAAGAAAGCCGAGGTTCCTAGGGAAAGTGATGACTGACTCCAAGGTCCATATCAAGAGGGAGGAGGAATCAGGATGTTTCAGGCTGGCAGGTCATCACAGATTAGCTTAGTATACTGCAGGATGCACTCCAGCAAAACAAGGGAGTAAGTAAATGAAGAAACAGGTGCTGCCCAAGGTGAGTAATGTGGGGCTGGATGATCATTTGAGGGGTTTGACCAAGGCCACTAAGTGTGAGGGGAACCAATCATCAGAAGCAAAGACTACAATTTTAAAAGGCGGCTGTCAGGCAAGAAATGGACGAGAATGAAGAGAGGAAAGGGGAAATGGGGACTCTCGGGCCTTGATTTCAACATGCAGTTGGAGACACCTGAATAATGACCTGTTGTATGTACATGTGGCTTTGTTTATGACGGCCCTGTGGTGATACGCTTTAAAAGCCCTTTTAATAAAATTTAAAAAAGCTATAATAAAAATAAATAAAATTCCTTTTGGAATTGCAAACCACCAATCTCTTAAGTGATTTTCGAAATGTACCAGAAATAAGATGGAGAGATGGACAGAAAGGTGGATGGGGGTTGGGGGAAGCTACAAATGAAATGGCAGTCCTGGACCCCTGGGCAGGGTACTCCCCTTGGTACTGTAGACATCTGTGGCTGGGTCTTTCCTGATGGCTCAGAAGTAAAGAATCCACCTGCCAATGCAGGAGATGCGGGTTTGATCTGTGGGTCGGGAAGATCTCTTGGAGGAGATAGCAAGGAGATAGATTCCCACCCTAGCATTTTTGCCTGGGAAATCGCATGGACAGAGGATCCTGGGGGGCTACAGTCTATGGGGTTGCAAAAAGTTGAACACAACTGAGCAACTAACCAATGACATCCTCAGGGGATGGGGGGGGGCGTTATGGGGTATGGAGCAGCCTTCCTGGCCCTATCCCCTTCATGCCTGGAGTCACCTCTACCCCCTGGAGTAGTTTTCTGTGGCGCCATCTCTCCAGCCTCCACCCCTGAGTCACAGGGTGTTCATCTCCCTGTGTGGCTATGTCCTCACTTTATATAAGGGCACCAGGCATTGGGTTCAGGATCACTCTGTGTGACCTCATCTTAATAGTAACGTCTGCCAAGAGCCTATTTCCATGCAAGGTCCTGCTCACAGATTTAGGGGTTGGGATCTGGATGTATCTTTTGGTGGGACAATGTGACACACCAGACCTCCCTCGGTGCAGACCAAGCTGAGAACTGCTAACCCCCTCACACCCACGCATCTGGCATGGAGGGCCTGGACGGTCACTTAAAATGCTCTCAACCCTGCTCTTAAAGTCTAGTAAACATCAGAATGAAACTGTTGCAAAGGGTCCCTGATGGGTCGGCTGACACCCAAATTGGTGAGGATGAATTTCTCTACTTGGTCCACTGAATCAAATGCTCATCTTTTCCAGAAACATCTGTGTAGAAACACCCAGAAATGTTTTACCAGCTATCTGGGTGCCCCTCAGCCCAGTCAAGTTGACCCCTAAAACTAACATCATGGCGTGGTTATGTCTGGCTTCTCACTGACCAGCGTGTTCTCAGGGCCGTCCACAGCCATGGTAGCAAGTATCAGGGCTTCTCTGCTTTTTGTGGCCGAGTGATGCTCCTGTGTTTGGAGGAGCTGGATTTTTGTATTCACTAGTTTGGCCATCATTTAAAAAAAATTATTTATGGTTATGCTGGTTCTTCATTGCTGCAAAGGCTTCTCTAGTTGCAGAGTGGTGGCTGCTCTCTAGTTGGGATTCACAGGTTTCTCATTGTGGTGGCTTCTCTTGTTGTGGAGCATGGGCTCCAGAACACGCCAGCTTTTCTGGCACAGGGGCTTAGCTGCTGGGGCATGTGGTGTCTTCCTGGATCAGGGAGCAAACCCACGTCTCCCGCATTGGCAGAGGAATTCTTTACCACTGAGGGATCAGAAAAGCCCTGGCAGTCATTTTTTGAGAAGCCTCACCTGATCTTATACAGTGGGTGTCACCCCCCTGACCCCCCAACCCCACTGAGGATCAGCATCCCTATTCCAGACACTGGAGATGTTCTCTGTTACTCTGTCCAGTCATGGCCCCCAGACCCATGTGGCCAGGGCAGCTGAGGAATGCAGTGCCTAAGCTTTCACTGATTTCTATATCCATAGCCACATGTGACTGGTGGGGGTCCCGCTGCTTCCTCTGACCAGAAAGTCCTAAACTGTTGCCAGGCATCACTGTCCCAAGTCACCCCCAGCCAATGAACCTGAGGGATCCTGAGGTAAAGGGTTTCCAGGGCTTCTGTAACAACTGTTTATCCCCTGAGGGGATGGCAGGGACAAGGCCCAAGAGGCTACAGTGAGCTGGGGGAAGCTGAGGTTGCAGGGGCCTGGACACATGGCCAGGCAGGAGCTCCCTCCACTGAACAGAAAACTTGTCTTCAGGGTAATGACCCCCAAAGTCACCCTGGGGCCTGTGGACACATCAACTTACAGGGCAGAGAAAACTTTGCAGGAGGGATTAAGCTAAGGCCCCTGAGATGGGGATGACCCTGTATTCTCTGGGGGCTCGTGTCATCACAGTGTCCTTATGAGAGGGGGGCAGGAGATGCTGCATTGCTGAGGATGGAGGGAGGGAGGGGCCACAAGCCAGGCAGCAGCCGGAAAAGGCAGGAGCCAGTGCTCCCCTGGAGTCTCTGGTGGGTCGAGCCCTGCCCATGCCTATAAGAGCCACAGAGTAGGAGTGAGGAGGACCCAGACCACCAAAGCCCTGACTAGCTGTGGATGCAGACAGAAGCTCTGAGGGTTCAGGCTAGGTGGCCGGGCAGTGGGGGAGCCAGGGTTCTCCCAGCTCCTGAGCCTGGCTTTGGGTCAGGAGAAGTGCCAGCCGTGACCACTCCACCAGGGAGGGACTGCTTGAGTGGGGTGGGTGGGACCAGCTCTCTTGCTCACACTGCTGGGGCCTAAGCATCAGGAGACCCCACCGAGGGCCATGGGGAAGCCACCCACCATCCTTCCCACTCTGGCCTGGGGAGATGATGAATTTGAGGGAGGCTCCTGGCACATGGACACAAAACCCCCAGATTTGGACTGATACAAAGCCCTAGGCCATACTCGCCTGACACGCTTTATTCGACGCCACCCACAGAAGCCTCTTGCAGCCTCCTGGCTCCCCTCAGGGCTGCAGTGGAGGGGCTTTCCTGGGGCCTGTGGCTACCTGGGCAGTGGTGCTGTGGCCTCCACGGGGCAATGCCCAGTCCTCAAGGCTTTGTGCTTTGACTGAACTTGGGAGGATGGGGTCAGCCGGCCTCCTGGGCTGGTGTCCTCAGAGGGAGCCGGCAGTGTGACCCGGCCCCTGGAGATTCCCAAGGCCACCACCACCCTGCCAGCAGGCCACCACAGCCCAGGAAGTCCGGACAAACAAGGCAGTGACCCGGGCCTCTCCTGACAGTCATGGCCGCAGGTGCAGCAGGCATGGGACAGGTCTGGCATTCACAGGCTGCAGCGGCCATGGCTCAAGCCTCCAGGCTCATGGATGGGCTGCAGTGAGGGTGCTGGCCGGGATCCACTCAGGCAGCAGGGACTCCCTTCGCCCAGGCTCTCGGGCTGTTGGGAGTGGGGCAACACGACTCTGCTCGCCTTGTTCTGTGAAGGCAGCTGCCCAGGCTGGCAGGAGATGTACCTGGTGAGACCCAGGCCCGAGGGTGGCGCTACACTGGAGCCTGGCCCGAGTCTGGCTGTGAGCAGATAGTTCTCCGTCCATGGTGCTGACCATCGGGCTAGGCCGGGTCAGAGACAGCGAGGTCTTCAGGTGCCGAGGCCCGAGTTCCCGTCCGTGTGCGGCCAATAGAAGGTTCGCAGCACCGGAGACATCTGGCTCCCAGGGGGCGGTGAGTTTATTGCAGGTGTGCAGCACCTGGCCAGTGGGCCTGGGGAGCCCTCTTGTACTGCCTCTGGGGGCACTGACATATAGCCTGGGACATCACCCCTCACAGGCACAAGTCGGAGGCGAGACTGTTCCACACAGGTTTCTCCAGTCCTGGGGAGCCTCGCAGGCAGCCTGGTGGCAGCCATCCTGTGTGAGGAGCTCAGGGCAGTGGCCATGGGGACCAGGCTGGCCTGAGTGCGACGTCCACCTGAGCAGGGTCCTCCTGCGGACGGGCCGGGCCCTTCAGAGAAGCAGATGTGGGGGGTCCGTCAGGCGAGGGGCCGTCCTTCAGCTGAGCTCCTGTAGCCCAGGGGAGGGGGCACACCAGGGCAGGGTGAGGGCCGAGTCTGAGGTGGCCCCAGGCAGGCGGGCTGGCAGGCGGGGCCCCTGCAGAGACAGATTGGGTGGCATGAGTGCATGGGTAGTCTAGTGCTGCCACCGCAGGCACAAAACGCCCCAGGCCTGGTGGCACCTGCTCTAGACGTGCTCCATCTCCGGGTCCTGGTCGGGCTCCTCCTCCTCCTCCTCCTCGTCCTCCTCCTCGTCAGCACCTGCCCTGTCCAATGGTGCCTCACCGTCCCGGGCCAGCTCCTCCACGTGGGCCAGCATGTCAGCCATCAGCGCCTCCTCCAGCCTCTTGCGGACTTGTTGCACCAGCTCTTCCTGCTTCCTGGGGACACAGGGACCCAGTGGTCAGGTTTTCCCGGTCTCAGACAGACCCTAGCCCCATGCTGTCCCACCTGCATCTGCTGCTGCCCCTCCCCAAACCAGCTCTGCCGAGATGGCCACTGTCAGCCTGGGCCCATGACCTCTGGGCCCTCCCTGCCTCCTCCGTGCCTGCCCCCCTCTCTACATGGACGAGACTTCCTACCATCACCAGCCTATCCTCGGTGCTCCCACAATGATGGCCAAGAGTGCCCCCTCCAGGCAGGACCAAGGCCACAGTCCCACCTGGGCCCTATGGTCCCCACCTCGCTGACTCCTTATTTTTCCAAGTGGTGCTTTAAACATTGCCCAGGCTCTCACACAGCTGCGTCCTGAGCTATAACATCTGTCACTCCTGCCCACTCCCTCCACGTGAGGCCTCTGTGTGTGTGGTCTAAGCAGGGGTCCTCACCTCTCATAGGCTCCCTTCTCGCCAACCCTAGGCACTCCAGGTATGGCTGCTCTGCCTTGCAGTCTCCTGCCTACCCTGTGCCCAGGGCCCCTTGAGGGGCTCACAGCCCAGCACAGAGAAGCTGCTACCTGGCTAAGAGACCTGGCCTCTCTGGAGCACATAGCCTGTGGGGAGGGAGGAGGAGGGGAGCAACTACCTGATGTCCTCATCAGTCACCATAAAGGCCTTGCAGAGCGGCTGGGCAGTGTTGAGCCATACCCCGGGGTTCTTCTCCACAGCAGCAGAGAGCTGCCCGGTGATGGGCGTGGTGCTGGTGTGCAGGGCACTGGCAATGGCTGACAGCAGTGTCTCATCTGTGCAGCCGGGACCCACGCCTGCTGGGCATAGGGGACAGTCACCAGCTTTGCCCCCTCAGCCTTTCTACAGGTTCGTCCTGAACCTCTCTCTGCAGGTGGGCAACCCGCGGTGACACAGGAGCATGAGCTGCCCTCTCAGTGACAGCAGGGAAACCAGACCCCCAAGGCTTCTCAGGACCAGTGACTGTCCCGTCCCCAGGGTCAAGTGCACCCTGGCTGGCCCCAGGCTGGGGGAGCCAGAGCCTTGTCCCTCCTCTGTCCCCTGCTCCCCCTGTGGCAGGTCACCTTGCAGACCCTTGGGGAGGTCCATGGTCTTCACCAGCTCCTCTGCGATGTCAAAGGCATTCAGGCCGCTCAGCTTCTTCTCCCAGAAAAGCTGCCACCAGACACATATCAGGCGAGGGGATTCCCAGGCCACCTGCCCCCACAGCAGGCAACACAGGGGGCTGGGCTGGGGTCTCAGCATGACCTCTGATCCCACACTTGCTGGGGCTGTTTGCACCCAGGGCAGAGAAACCTCAACCCCGTTTCTGGCAGGATGAACACCCCAGACGTCTGACTTGCTGCTAGATGGTCTGTGGTCCTTTCACACCGGGGTTGGGGGTCAGGAGGCCCAGTCTCCACCTGGGCTGAGCCACGGGCCTGAGGCCCTGGGCATGCAGTGAGCTCGCACCCTTGGGCTTCACCTTGAGACCCAGGAAGGGTGTCTAAAGGGTGGAGACCTAAATGGGAGGGGGGAACACAGAGGTTTCTGACCTGTTACCCATAGGGCTGCAGCCCACATGGCACCGAGGGCACTGCCCACAGTGGGACCCCTGCCCTGCGGGTCTTCCAAGTGTCTCCCCTGTGCCAGCCATGGCCTCCTGACCCGGGCCAGCACCCCCACACCCCACTATCTACCAGGCGGTTGTAAACACATGTGAAAACATGGTAAGTCTTGGTTTTTGGAAAACAGTTCACAACACTGCATATGTGAAACATCACTGATCTGCTAGTGACAGTGGTGGCCCAGGAGGCCCCTTGTTTGTGTGTATAGGAAGACTGCTTCCCGTGGGACTGCCCTCCAGGATGATGGCTCCTGATCACAGTGCTGGGGGCCCTGGACCCACCAACTGGGCTCTGAAGGGTGGACCAAGCTCCAGAGCCCACCTGACCCAGAGCCAGGCCTGCTGCCGCAAGCAATCAAGGTGTGTGTGCGGGCTCACCTGCCGGGGCTGCTCCACAGCCTTCTGGGGGTCGCTCTTCACCTTGTTGCTGGGATGGTTGGTGATCTTGGTCACTGGCTGCTTGAAGATGGATGCGGTTTGCCTGACCGGGAGGGCCGTGTTCAGGTCGGGCTTGCCCTGTGGAGATGGGATAGGGCAGGTCCTCAGAGGGCCTTCCTGTCAGCGAGAAAGCTGTGTTCCAGGGCTTCAGTGTCGCCAGTACACCCCCCAGCACCCTTGGACCAAAGGCAATGCTATGCCCGGGCCTGGGCTGATGTGTTGCCCTTGGTGAGCCTGGCTGGGGGCTGTGGACACACACCTGCCCCCTCCTGCCTCATCGCCCCGTTCTCTGCAGAGCACGGACTGGGCGCCCTTAGCCACCTCTGTCCTGCAATCAGGATGGGGACAAAGTCCTTGAACACTTGTTTATTGGAGACTTATAGACACTCCAGGCACCAGGTGCCCAAGCACAGACCACAGCTGGCAGGTCCCGATCTTCCATCTGCTTTTCCATAGCTGCAGAGTCTCCCCCAAGGAGCAGCCATGCATCTAACTCCAGGACTGGGGCGGGGGGATGGGAAGGGTGGTGGTGGTGGTGGTGGTGGTGGTGTGAGGTCCTCCCCGTGTACCGCCCCCAGCAGCAGTTCCCGTGGGCTCACCTTGACCTGGCTTGGGGAGTCGTAGCGCACTCGCTGCCGGCCCTTGTTCACCTTGCTCATTAGCATCTTGCCTGTGCGGAAGTCAAAGGTGCTCAAGTCCATGGAGCCGCCCAGGTAGCGTGCCAGCTGAGGCTTGCTTCGGAACTTCTTCCCGCTTGGGCTGCGGACACAGACGGGTCAGTGGAGGCCAGGCACCCACTCCCCCAGCACAGCAGATGCCAAAGCCAAGCACGGGAACAGACACCCCCGCCTATGGCAGGATGGGGCCAGCCCTGGAAGCCTGGCTGACATTCCAGAAGTAGACTGTTGAGAAGCCTGAGACCTGGCTGTGAGGCCCTGCATCCTGCTCAACCCATGGACGGGGCCTGGCCACTCGCCTTGCATGCTCAGAGCTCACGCCACAGGTGACCAGCACGGGACCCTATAACATCAGTAAGGACTGGTCACTGGGGATAAGGACGGGTGCTGCCGCTTTGAGAGACAGTCCAGCAGTTCCTCTAATGCTTACAGAGCAAGTCCACCTCTAGGTATCCAAGAGGAACCACAACACACGTCGACAAAAACACTGACACCTCGTCACTCATGGAAGCTGACTTACACTGGCCAAGGGAAATGGCCTGGATGTCCCCCAACCAGGGAACCTCACTCAGCCATGAAAATCCCGAGAACTACTGAGCTGTACACAAGAAGCCTCCAGCAGGCTTAGCACCCATCCAGAACATCCCTGTTGCTCTCCGTCCCTGCCACTCTCCATCTGAGGCTGATGAGGGCTGCATTTTGTAGACTTCCCCTGAAGGCCTTTAGTCTGAGCTCATGCCAGCGCACACCTGCCCCCTTCAGGTGTCCGAGTACTACAGACCAGGGACAAAAGTGGGCAGCACGGAACCCATGCTGAGTATCAGCTGGGCAATGCCAGCTCTGCCCTCCACATCTCCCACCCCAGGGTTCCAAAGCTGCCAGGGACTCTTCTGGAAGATCCGCTTTTCCCTTATTCCTTGTGCTGGCTGACGTGAATGGAGTTCATGTCCTGACTCCAGCTTCATAGGCAGAGGCAGAACTTCAACAAGCCCTTGCCCCCACCCACTGCTGTCCTGCTCACACAAGGCCAGGGAAACAGAAACTCAGGCTGCAGATCTAGGGCTGGGGAGCAGGAGTATGGGCCAGAGGTAGTTGAGGTCTAGGGCTGTTTCCAGAAGAACAGAAAGGTCTGACTCTGAGCATAGTGATAGCTGCACTGCGTGTGATCTGTATGCTTTACACGGGTGACAATACACGTGTCTCCTATGTCAATAAAGCTGTCATGATAGTGAAGGTGAGGCCAAGTAGGTGGGGGCTGCCAGCAGCTGGAGAGCTAATGCATGTGGGTCTCTTCTGGGTAACAACAACGTTCCAGAACTATAGTGGGGATGGCTGCACCATGTGTGAGAATGTCCTAAAAACTGCTGAGCTGGACACTTTAAAAAACTGAATTGTGCAAAACACAAACTATATATCCTTTTTAAAAACAGTTTTTGTAGACTTGTATTGGGACATAAAGGTGTCAGAGGTATTTTATCCAATGAAAGAAAAAATCTTCTAAATTTGATAAAACCTGACATACAGAACAAAAGTGACCTTTCTACAGAACAAGGCCCACCCCAGGGAGCAGATGAACATCTGGAAGCCAGATGGAGGGCCCCCTGAAGCACTGGGGTGTTGTGGGGGTAGAAGCCAGTGCCCAGCATGGACAAAGGGCTGTGGGAGGGGTGAGGAGTGGGCAGCAACCCCAGGCCTATAAGGGGGCTTATGACCCAAGATGCCTGGTGAGGCCTTAAGAGCAAGACACAGCTGGTTACAGCCAAACCAAGACTGCTGTTCAGGGACGAGGGCCGACCTGCTGAGCACCACCTGCTTTCCTAAGTGTATTTCCACCTTTAAAATGAGCTCTGAAAGTTCTCTCTTCCACTCACCCCAAAGAGTGACGCTAACTGCCAAGTCCTCAACTTCCTGCCTGGACTCTGAATGACAGCCACAGCTGTAGCCAGCTGCTTCATCCTCATCTCCTAGTCCTCAGGGCCCGGTTAGAGGCGGGTGTGTGTGTATAAGCCCTCCTCAAGTATGTGAGGTGACACCACCTCTCCTGCAAAGAACACACTGTCTCCCCACCACTCTGTGGAGCAGGACACCAAGGTTCCATGTGTCCAGGGGCCAGGCTAGGATCCAAGGGCGGCTATGTCTGACTCAACAGTCCTGAGAGCTGTCTTCCCTCTGCAAGAAGAGTACCAGAGAAATCCACATGTTCCTGCCCGGGCACCTGGCTCCACGTTGGGGGCTGAGAAGGCCAAGGATTCATATCCCAGAGAACACTGTGGGTTTCCTATCACAGGCCCCAGACCTCCCACTTCCTGGTACCAGGCAGGTCACCCAGACCAGAGGCACAGGAGAGGCAATGGACCCCACACCCCCATCCTGTCTCAGGCCCTCACCTCTGATGGGAGCTGTCCAGTCCCACTCTGGAGGCTTTCCCTACAACCAGATCCCAGTGCTTAGGACCAGGGCCTTGGAGTAGGGTGCCACTATCAGGGGCCCTGAGAGGCTCCCACGTAGGGAGCAGGTGGGGACAAGACCTAAGGTGATGGCAGTACGGGGCCCTTCAGCCACTCTGGCCATGGTTCAACTCCTGAGCCTCCTCACAGGCTCCTCCCACCACCTAGACACACTTCCTGGCTCCAAAGCCTAGCTTAGCTCTAGCCCACCTATTCAGACAAGCCTTCACTGACCCACACCAGCTCAGCTAGGCACCATGTCATTCACTCCTCTCAGACCGCTGCATCTCTGCATATGTCATCAACTGTAACTATGAAAGCAATGGGGCACTTGATGACTGGGGCACAGCCGTCACCAGGAGAGGAGACCCAGGTCTCGTTCCCAGGGCCAGCAGTTGCTACAGAGGCATCTACTAAATTAACAATGGATTAAAGGCACAGAGACCTGCCTCAGTCTTTGGGTCTAAAAGGAAGAAGCAAGCACACAAGTGTGTTTGGAATTAAATGAGGGCACGTGGTTCCTAGCCATAGGCCACTTCAGTCACCTGGGAAGACAGAACCAGGATTCAAGTTTTTTAAAGAGCCAGCCAGGCAATCAGATACAGTGAAGGGGAATATACATACAGGTCCCTAAGAGATGCTGATTGTAACCCCACTATCTCCTGCTTGACCTTTCCAGACCACAGCCAATCAGTGTACACTAGAGGGCCACTAGCGCGCGTTTCCGACGCGTTTCCGACGTGAGAACCTGAACTTGTCCCTGGCGAACTGCCATCCCTTTCCTGCTCACTTCCCTCACTCCTCCCAAAAGGCGGCTAGCAAAGGCTCAGGATCTGCTGCACACTCACCACCTGGCAGGCATTCAACACGTGGCAGGTGTCCTGCCTCCCTTTCGCCAGGGTCCTGAAGCAAAGGGGAGGGAGCCATCAAAGCAGGCTCAGAAACAAAGCATCTTCACCAATCAGAAAAAAAAAAAAAAGGAACAGAAAAGCAAACCGCAGGTGGTTGACTGTCTGGGGCTGGGCTTCCAGCCACTTACTGATTGTTTCACAGAGGTGTGGGTCTGTGCTACCTCACCCAGGCCAAGGGCAAGTCTCCATCGAGTTTGCGTATGGGGAGTTCACAACGGCCGCGTCCCCAAGGACAGAAGGGAGGATATTAAGAGACACGCAGCTCTGGAGCCCAGTAGCCATGGTAAGGGGCCAGGAAGCTGCATCCCTGGGCAGCCCTCCCTTGTCCCCCAGAACCGATACTGCTTCCGGAAACCCTGGCTCCCCACCCGCCCAGGCTGCGCCCGGCCCGGGAGAGCCCCACGAGGATGAAAGGGACAGCCCAGCCCCCACCCCCGCCTCCCAGCGGCATCTGGCTCGAGCCAGGGTGCCCCTTGCCCAGCCGGCCGCTTCGCCGTGGCCGCCGAACAAAGGCCACCGTGCGCCCGGGACCGGCTCCAAGGCCATGCGGCCGCGTGGGAAGCGCAAGCGCACTGAGACAAGGCCTCGCCGAGCACGCATGCGCACTGGGCAAAGAGCCTGCCGCGCGCCGGCACGCACGCACGCATGCACGCACAACGCACACGCGGGGCCCAGGCCACGGCCCGAGTCTGGGCGCCCAGGCCGCCGCAGAGGCCGCTGGGAGGCGCCCGTTGGGGCCCTGCCCGGCCGGCACGTTCATTCACCTATAGTAAAAGACATCCCTGTGGCCGGCCGACAGCCCCGACCTTCTGGGCACTTCTTCCCTTTCCCAGCCCTGCGGGAGCGCTGGGCACTCCCACCTCTTCCGCTCCATCGCGCCCGGGTCCGCGGCCCGCCGCCGCCGCCGCCGCCGCCGCCGCCGCCGCCGCCGCCGCCCGGACCCCCGCTCGCCGCCGCCGCCTTAGCTGCCTCCACCGCTGCCGCCGCCACTTGCCGCGGCTCTTCCGGCCCGCAGGCCCCCACCCTCCGCCCCCAGCCGGGTGCGCGCCGGCTTTGCCGCCCTCTCGGCCCCCTCCCCGCGCTCGCCAGCCCCCGCTCGGGGGGCCCGCTCCGCCCACCCGCCCGCGCGCGGGGCCCCGTGCTGCGCAGGCGCCGCGCAGGCCCCGCCCGGACCGCGGCCTCCGGTCCCACCTCTTAACGGCAGCACCAATCAGCGTGCGCCCTGGAGGCGGGGCCTGCGGCGGCGCGGGGCTCATCTACTATGCGCGTGCGCTTTGGGCGGTCCACGCGTCCCTCTTAGTGCCAACTATCCGCTTCCCTCCTTGAGTGGTCTTTTCCCCGAGCCTCCCCCGCGGTCTCTCTGGTGTTTTGGGATGCCAGTCCAGTTCCGGATCGCCGTCCTGCTGCTCCCCTAGTCTCGTCATTGGCATCCAGGTCTAGGCGCCAATGTAGGTGACCACCCACCTCCTAACCCCAAGGCCCACCCGACACTTTAATGACACCTCAGAACCCAGGCGCCAGCTCCTTCTTCCGTCTCCTCCTTGGTCCACTGCCTTCTGTTTTCGTGGGCTCTAGGACCTTCCTCGGAAATCTCCCGTCCCTCATGTCCCCTCACACTCCCCTGGGCGCTCCCTTGGCTCCGCTGCTCCCGCAGGGCAGAGCCTGGGCTGTCCAGGGCAGGTATTTCAGAAGAAACTTAAGAATGAGTGGCCGAAGCGATGGTCAGTGCTAGGAGTGAGCTGGCCCTCCGGTCAGGTTTTTCCGGGCTTCCGGCCCCTGGGGAATGGGAGGATGCGGGTGGAAAGGGTCTGGGCTCCCCGGGGGGCAACTAGCTGGGTCCGTACCCCCTCAACTCCTTACAGGTGCAGCCCTGGTTCCCGTTCCTCCTCCCCCCCAGCCCCGGCGGTCCCTGCTCTGGTTGGAGGCGGGGCCTGTGCGGAACCCAAAGATCGTGGCGGACAGGTGCCACCTGATTATTTAAAGTCCCCGGGTAAGTGCAACTTATTCTTTGCGTCCCTTTTTCTTCTGGGTTCCCCAAGGCAGGTAACTGGGCTGTTCTCCCACAAACAAAGGGCAAGGTGGCCGGGCAGGCACGCTGATGGGTGAGCGGTCATCCCGTTACAAAGGTGGTTTCCAACACTGGATGCTCGTGTGCAGTTCAGGCCCAGACCCAGGCCTCGAGGACCCTGGCCTTCAGGGAGGGCAGTGTTGGTCACTGTTGTATTTTCTCCCAGCGTGTGTGACTTAATTTTTCTTTTTAAAATCGTAGTTGCAAAGATAGACAAAGTGCATTGTAATCAGTGAAAGCGCAGGTGAAGACGCTTAAACGAAAAAGTTGTCATCCTTCCTGCCGCAGGAGCCCCCAGCCCTGCTTTTACTTCTCTTGGGTGCACATCAGCTGGAATTACTAGGTCACCTGGTGATCCTGTGTTCTTAATTTTTTGAGAAGGGCAAAACATTGTTTTAAACTTTTTATTTGTATACGTTACTTTGCTTTCTCAGTTATTACCAAATATTGACTGTATGCCCCCTGTTGTGCAGTACATCTTTGAGCCTGTCTATACCCAGCAGTTTGTACCTCCTACTCCCCTGCCCATATATTGCTCCTGCCCCCACTGGCAACCACTAGTTTGTTCTCTCTCTATATATGTGAGTCTGCTTCTTTTTTAGTTATATTCACTAGTTTGCTGTATTTTTAGATTCTACAGATGTGAGACAGCATACAGTAACTCTCTTCATCTGACTTAATTTTATTATTTTTTATGGCTGAGTAATATTCCATTGTATTGCTACACACACACATACACGCAGAGACATCCATATATACCGCATCTTCATTATCCATTCATCTGTCAGTGGACATTCAGGTTGCTTCCATGCCCTTGCTATTGTAAATAGCCAAAGCAGTAAATAGTGCTTCTCTGAACACTGGGGTACTTGTATATTTTTGATACTATTTTTATTTTTGTTTTGTTTTTTGATATATACCCAGGAGTGGACTTGCTGGCTCTTATGGTAGTACTATTTTTAGTTTTCAGAGGAACCTCCCTGCTATTCTCCACAGTGGCCGCACCAATTTACATCCCTACCAACAAGGTGGTAGAGTTCCCTTTTCTCCGCATCCTCACCAGCATGTGTTATTGGTAGACCTTTTGATGATGGCTATCGTGACAGCTGTGAGGTGATACCTCACTGTGGTTTTGATTGGTGCTTCTCTGATGATTGATCATGCTGAGCATTTTTTCATGTGCCTACTGGCCCTTTGTTTAATTTTTGGAGGAGCAGCCAGGCGCTTGTCCACTGTGGCTGTGCCCTTTCTGTTTCCCACCGGGAGTGAACAAAGGCTCTGATCTTTCCACACCTTCCAGTGTTAGTCTGCGGGTTTTGACAGTCGCACACGACAGGTGCGTAGTGTCAGATCACAACACCTGACATCAAGAACCAGCCCTGCCAGCCTCTTGCCTCTCAGGGAAGCTGACCCCAGAGTGTAGATAGTGGTCCTGTGGGAGCTACTTGGCCCAAGCCAGGTCCCTGGGATTGTCCTTGAGGGACTGCCCCAGAGGCCTGACCAGAAGGGTGGCTGACCCAGGGTGCCGGTGGCAGATGCAGAGGGGAAAGGCCAGGAACACTGCATGAGAGGGACAGGGGCTCACCAACTCTTCTCTTCTTGGGTGGGCGCTGGTTGTTTGAAATAAACTCTGTTTGCCTTGGCCTACTGGCCCAGTCCCTGAGCAGATACCCTCTCCTGCCCATCTCCACAAGGTGAAAGGTAGAAATCAAACCAGGAGGCTTAAACCACATGAGGACCTTGGAAAGCCTTTCAGAGGCAGGGTCTCGCTCCCCTGCATCTGCTACCATGGAGGGGCTGTCCAAGGCACTATGGGGTATGGAGCAGCATCCCTGCGCCCCCCCATCCTGACTCATGCCAGGAGGACCCTCCAGTCATGACAACTACAGACATCCCCAGCCAAGGGTTCCTGCAAGCTGATACAAGGTATGCATGGCACTCATCTCAGGGAGAAAATTTAGTGATCACCAAAAACATCAAGATTAATGGCACTTAATGTACTATTTTAACATTTCAAAATGAAAAAATCCATGATGAACAAAATGTCAAAATTTTTTACTGAAGTATAGTTGAAGTATAGTGTTTATGCTGCACAGCACAGTTACATGTAGTTATATTGCACACTCAGTTATATGTAGATACATTCTTTTTCATATTCTTTTCCATGATGGTTTATCACAGGATGTTGAATAGAGTTCTCTCTGCTGTACAGTTGGATCTTGTTGTTTATCCATCCTATATATAATAATTTGTATCTGCTTGTCCTGGAATGTCAAGTCAAGTGGGCCTTAGAAAGCATCACTACAAACAAAGCTAGCAGAGGTAATGGAATTCCAGTTGAGCTATTTCAAATCCTAAAAGATGACGCTGTGAAAGTGCTGCACTCAATATGCCAGCAAATTTGGCCACAGGACTGGAAAAGGTCAGTTTTCATTCCAATCCCAAAGAAAGGCAATGCCAAAGAATACTCAAACTACCGCACAATTGCACTCATCTCACACTCTAGTAAAGTAATGCTCAAAAGTAATGCCAGGCTTCAGCAATACATGAACCGTGAACTTCCAGATGTTGAAGCTGGTTTTAGAAAAGGCAGAGGAACTAGAGATCAAATTGCCAACATCTGCTGGATTATCGAAAAAGCAAGAGAGTTCCAGAAAAACATCTACTTCTGCTTTATTAATTATGCCAAAGCCTTTGACTGTGTGGATCACAATAAACTGTGGAAGATTCTGAAAGAGATGGGAATACCAGACCATCTGACCTGTCTCCTGAGAAACCTGTATGTAGGTCAGGAAGCAACAGTTAGAACCAGACATGGAACAACAGACTGGTTCCAAATAGGAAGAGGAGTGCGTCAAGGCTGTATATTGTCACCCTGCTTATTTAACTTATATGCAGAGTACATTATGAGAAATGCTGGGCTGGAAGAAGCACAAGATGGAATCAACATTGCCGGGAGAAATATCAATAACCTCAGATATGCAGATGACACCACCCTTATGGCAGAAAGTGAAGAGGAACTAAAAAGCCTCTTGATGAAAGTGAAAGAGGAGAGTGAAAACGTTGGCTTAAAGCTCAACATTCAGAAAACTAAGATCATGGCATCTGGTCCCATCACTTTATGGCAAATAGATGGGGAAACAATGTCAGACTTTATTTTGGGGGGCTCCAAAATCACTGTAGATGGTGATTGCAGCCATGAAATCAAAAGATGCTTACTCCTTGGAAGAAAAGTTATTGCCAACCTAGATAGCATATTGAAAAGCAGAGACATTACTTTGCCAACAAAGGTCCGTCTAGTCAAGGCTATGGTTTTTCCAGTAGTCATGTATGGATGTGAGAGTTGGACAGTGAAAAAGGCTGAACGCCAAAGAATTGATGCTTTTGAACTGTGGTGTTGGAGAATACTCTTGAGAGTCCCTTGGACTGCAAGGAGATCCAACAAGTCCATCCTAAAGGAGATCAGTCCTGGGTGTTCATTGGAAGGACTGATGTTGAAGCTGAAACTCCAATACTTTGGCTACCTCATGCAAAGAGTTGACTCATTGGAAAAGACCCTGATGCTAGGAAGGATTGGGGACAGGAGGAGAAGGGGACGACAGAGGATGAGATGGCTGGATGGCATCACTGATTCGATGGACATGGGTTTGGGTGGACTCCGGGAGTTGGTGATGGACAGGGAGGCCTGGCGTGCTGCAGTTCATGGTGTCGCAAAGAGTCGGACACAATTGAGGGACTGAACTGTCCCCAAAACTCCCAGTCCTTCCCTCCTCACTCCCTCTCGCCCTTAGCAACCACAAGTCTGTTCTCTGTGTCTGGGAGTCTGTTTTTGTTTCATAGATATGTTCATTTGTGTCATATTTTAGATTCCACATATTAAGTGATATCATATGGTATTTGTCTTTCTCTTTCTGACTTACTTTGCTTATTATGCTCATCTCTGGTTGCATCCATGTAGCTGCATGGATTTCATTCTTTTTGATGGCTAATGTTGCATTGTGTGTGTGTGTGTGTGTGTATCACATCTTCTTTATCCATTCCTCTGTTGATGGACACCTAGGTTGCTTCCATGTCTTGGCTATTGTAAATAGTGCTGTGAACATAGGAGTGCATGTGTCTTTTCGAATTAATAGTTTTTGGTATATGCCCAGGAGTGGGATTACTGGATCATATGGTAACTCTTTTTTTTTGGCCACACCATGAGGCTTGTGGGATTTTAGTTCAGACCAGGGATCAGATCTGGGCCCTTGGTAGTGAAAACACAAGAGTCCTAACCACTGGACCACCAGGGTATAAGGAACCGCATATTGTTTTCCATAGTGGCTGCACCAGTTTACATTCCCGCCAACAGTGTAGGAGGGTTCCTGTTTCTCCACACCCTCTCCATCATTTATTACCTGTAGATTTTTCTAATGATGGCCATTCTGACTGGTGTGAGGTGGTACCTTACTGTGGTTGTGATTTTCATTTTTCTAATAATTAGTGATGTTGAACATCTTTTCATGTGCTTATTGGCCGTCTTTGGAGAAGTATCTATTTAGGACTTCTGCCTATTTTTCAGTTGGATTGTTTCTTTTGTTATTGCATTGTAGGAAATGTTTATATACAAAATGTCAAAATTTTAAATACAGATTGAACAGTGCTGTTTTAAAGTGTGAGACAAAATGAGGAAGATATGTCCTTTATGTGTGTTTTATTTTTTGATTTTTTTTTTTTAAAAACTTTTGTCTGCCGCCCCCGCCTCGTCCCAGCCCCGGCCGCGGCGACGTGGGCGGAGTCGCACCCCAGCGCCGGCAGACCAGCGTCTGTTGAGCCGAACCGCCCGGGACCTGTGTGTTTTAATATAGTTTTTGATGGTTTGTTTTCCTCTCCCAGAATATTAAAGTGGTTGAAAAAGTTAGCCTAAATATTGTATTTAATCCAAACCTGCATTTATTAGAATTTTACTTTTTTGGCTTTCATAGGAGCAAACTCTGATATTTTCATTAAAACTATTAACCATGATGAAAATACATAAAAACTCATGTATGGCAGGTTCACATTTCCTTTTGTCTCAGGCTTTGGTGGGGGCTTATGGGACGGTCCACATCTGCGAGTTAGAAATTGTTAAAAAATTAAGTGTAACTTGTCTCACAGTCCATCACTTATAGGTAATTAAGTGACATCTATTAAATACAGATTTAGGTGATGTCTGAAATCACATCACTCCACAGATAGTTATATAATGGCAAATGACAGGAACAGAATGTCTCTCTCTTCCCTCACAGCTCAGTTGGTAAAGAACATGCCTGCAATGCAAGAGATCCTGGTTTGATTCCTGGGTCGGAAAGATCCTCTGGAGAAGGAATAGGCTACCCATTCCAGCATTCTTAGGCTTCCCTTGTGGTTCAGCTGGTAAAGAATCTGCCTACAGTGTGGGTAGACCTGGGTTCGATCCCTGGGTTGGGAAGATCCCCTAGAGAAGGGAAAGGCTACCCACTCCAGTATTCTGGCCTAGAGAATTCCATGGACTGTATAGTCCGTGGGGTCTCAAAGAGTCGGACACACTGAGCGACTTTCACTTTTCACTTCAATAAATCGGTTGAGCTTCCTAGGTGGCGCTAGTGGTAAAGAGCCCATCTCCCAATGCAGGGGACATAAGAGATGCAGGTTTGATCCCTGGGTTGGGAAGATGTGGAGGAATGCATGGCAACCCACTCTAGTATTCTGTCCTGGAAAATCCTCATGGACAAGGAGCCTGGTGGGCTACAGCCCCTGGCATCACAAAGAGTGGGACACCACAAAAGCAACTGAGCGTGCATGCAATAGACTCATTAATAAATGTTGGTACCAAGCAGCTATTTGGAAACTGAGGATGTGATGTGAGTTTTTTATTTAATTGAAGTATAGTTTATTTATAATGTTGTGGTAGTTTCAGGTGTATAGCAAAGTGATTCAGTTATACACATGCACGTATATATTCTTTTTCATTATGATTTATTATAAAGTGTTGAATATAGTTCCCTGTGCTATACAGTAGGTCCTTGTTTATTTCATATATAGTATTGTATTTATGTTAATCCCAAATTCTTCATTTATTCCTCCCTCCCACATTTTCCCTTTTGGTAACCATAAAGTTTGTTTTCTATATCTGTGAGCCTATTTCTTAATAAGTTTGTATCATTTTTTAAAGATTCCACATATAAGCAATATTATATGGTACTTGTATTTCTCTGTCTGGTTTATTTTACTTAGTATGAAAATCTCTAGGCCCATCCATGTTGCTGCAATACTTCATCCTTTTTATGGCTGAGTAATATTCCACTGTGTATATATACCACATTATCCATTCATCTGTTGATGGACATGTAGGTGGCTTCCATGTCTTGGCTATTGTGAATAGTATAGTTCATTGGCTATGAACATTGGGATCCATGTATCTTTTCAAATGAGTGTTTTCACCTTTTTCAGATATATGGCCAGGAGTGGGACTGCAGGATCACATGGTAGTTTCACTTTTAGTTTCTTAAGGAACCTCCATACTATTCTCCACCATGGCTGAACCAGTTCACATTCCCACCATCAATGTGGGAGGGTTGCCTTTTCTCCACGCCTCTCCAGCAGTTATTATCTGTAGACTTTTTAATGATGAAGCTGTGTTCCTTCTGAAGTGCCCTGGCCTCCAGGAAATAAACAGTAGGTGAAAAAGGCTGGTGCAGAAAAGTATGTAGCACACTCCACTCCTTGTGTTAAAATGTGTAAAGCTGCTGTGGACTGAAAGTATGTGTCAGTATGTCTCCCTGAAATGTGTGTGTATGACACCCCAACCCCCCAGCGTGGCTGTATCTGCAGACAGGCCCCCAAGAACGCCATCAAGGTTAAATGAGGTCAAAAGGGTGAAGCCCTGATCCCCAGAAGCAGCGTGTCCTTAGTGTCCCCAGAAAGCTCCCCTGCTCTCAGATCAAGGAAAGGCCACATTAGGACATGGTGAGGAGGTGGCTGAACCAGGAACCAAGCCTGCCAGAAGCAAGCTCAGGCTCCAGCCGCCAGCACAGGAGAGGCTCACTGTAGTCTTGGCGGCTGGGCCTCTGTTCTGCGGTGGCAGCCCAGGCAGTCGTGAGATGGCTGTTTCACAGAGAGGATGTTTCTGGCCTCCTCTGGGACTTGGCAGGTGTCACACAGTCCGTCCTCCTGCACCTGCTCGTGTCTGTATTGTGCCTGTACA
This sequence comes from Antilocapra americana, assembly GCA_007570785.1. Taxonomy (NCBI): domain Eukaryota; kingdom Metazoa; phylum Chordata; class Mammalia; order Artiodactyla; family Antilocapridae; genus Antilocapra; species Antilocapra americana. The sequence continues at coordinate 7,634,194 of ML661896.1, read as the reverse complement.
GACAGGTTCTCAGGCACATCCCTTCAACACACAGAGCCTAATTCTCCCCCTGAACGAGGTGTGGAGATGGCCTGAGACTTCTGAGTGGCTTGTAAAAGGCAACTCCCCCAACCTCGCCCACCAATAGCAAGGAGGCTCAAGTCACACCTGAGAGGCCCGCATGGGGAGGAGCCATGTGAGGGGGCCTCGTGGAAGCCCCAACACCTGCCCACCCCCACCATGAAGCTGGTGCCTCTGCTGCAACTTCGTGAGGGTCCCTCAGCCAGCACCCCTCAGATGGGTCACTCCCAAGTTCTCATTGGGCTAATGTTTGTCCTAAGCCACCAAGTCAGGAGTAACATGTTCAGGCAGCAAGAGATAAAAACACCATGCAAGTATCACCCACCACACATCTGAAATGATCAAACCATGTCTGCCAGCCCCTGGGAGCCCCAGACCTGTGCTGGCGCTGAGCATGAGCATGTGCAGGCAGGCAGGTTTCAGAGCGAGGTTTAATGCCGTGTGTGTCCACACACAAAAGCTATTTCCACCAAAAGAGGAAATGAACTCGCGCCAGGGACTTCCTAGAGTCCATCCAGAGAGCCTGGGCCGTTCCAGATGCAGATGGCAGGAGGCAGCACAGCAGACACCTGGAGGGGGGACAGAGCAGGGTGAGCAGACGCCACTGCCAGGCTCTAGCCCCAGACCTGGCCTTGCTGCTTAGGAGTCTGTGAAACGGGGATGTACACACACTTTGGACTGTCAGGTGGGCAGCATGGCAAAGGGATCATCAGCGCTCACAGTAGCACTCCCAGGGAGGCCAACCTCTGCTTTCGCATCTGAGATGGGCATCCCTCTACCCCGACCAGGCCCAGGCAGGCTGAGGCTCCAGGATGGAGCCCCGAGGGGCCATGCCCACCCCGTAGACCCAAGCTGCCATCCTGTAGATTTGTACTACCGGGCAAAGGGCTTGTACAGGGCCTTGCCCTCAGGTAGGGTTCTCCAGGTGAGCCCCCCACACCTGCCGCCCCAAGTTGGACCTGCAGGGAGTCCTGCTTCTCTGCCACTCAGGGATACCAGGCTACCCCCACTGACTGCTGCTGAAACTCACCAGAGGAGCCTGAGGCTGTGAGTTTAATCAGTCATCCTTCTTGAACTTGCCGTTGATGTAGGGCACCCAGTCCAGAATCAGCCGCCAGTCAGTGGCCCATACCAGCCCCACGGCGCCCACGATGCCCCACATGCTCGCCGTGGGGACCCTGCAAGGATAGCAGGGGTCAGGCCTCAGCGCCCCTCCCACGCAGCTGTTCATCAGGTGTCCGCCTTACACCTGGCCCTGCCCCACACGTGGGCGGGACACATCCTGCTGATGACCCCTGGGCAAGGCCATTCCCATCTGCTTTCATATCAAGGATCTGCTTAAGGTTTTTTTTGGAGGAATTCTGCTAAGAAAAGAAAAAGCCCAAGCCCAAGCTTGTAACCATAAGGAAGCAAAAGCTTGCAGGTAGGCACATTAACGAATGCAGTTTACAGCAGCTCCATCCCTGAGACAGCCAGTGGACTGAGGTGAGAGTCAGGGACCCGTCTTACTGATGAGACCATGGCAGAGAGGGCAAGCCATGTCCCTGAGACACACAGCCCACTGGGTGCAGAGCCAAACCAGGGGCTCCAAGACCACCACACCCCACATTTACATCCAGCAATGGGCATGGTCAACGACGTCCCCAGCAGTCCCACCTCCTGGCTTATATACCCCTCCCTTTGAGTGTCGGCAGGACCCAGTCACTGACCTCTAATGAATAAAATACGGAGGGGAGGATTTTATTTTGTTGGGTTCCAAAATCACTGCAGATGGTGACTGCAGTCATGAAATTAAGACACTTGATCCTTGGAAGGAAAGCTATGACAAACCTAGACAGCCTATTAAAAAGCAGAGCCCTTACTTTGCTGACAAAGTTTCATATAGTCAAACCTATGTTTTTTTCCCAGTGGTCATGTATAGATGTGAGTGTTGTATCATAAAGAAGGCTGAGTGCCAAAGAATTGATGCTTTTGAACTGTGGTGCTAGAGAAGACTCTTAAGAGTCCCTTGGAATGAAAGGAGATCAAACCAGTCAATTCTAAAGGAAATCAACCCCGAACCTTCATTGGAAGGACTGACTTTGGCCATCTGATGTGAAGAGTTGACTCACTGGAAGAGACCCTGATGCTGGGAAAGGTTGAAGGCAAAAGGAGAAGGGGGCAGCCGAGGATGAGATGGTTGCATTACTACCTCAATGGACATGAGTTTGACCAAACGCCAGAAGAAAGTGGAGAACAGAGAAGCCTGGGTGTGCGGCAGTCCATGGGGTTGCAGAGTTTGCGACGTAGTGAAGGAACAACAGAATCAGAGCCACCTGCCCTCGACCCCATTGTCCTGGCCACTTGCCTTGGGGCCTGTGGATGCTCACAGAGGGAGGTGGCAACGAACCTGACCTCCAAAGGGCACCCAAGTTTATGCTGCTGAGAGTCCCTCATGGGCCTTCCTTACACCCTCACCACCTCTCCTCCACTTTCTCACAGGAAGACACCAGGGCTCTGAGAGGGGCTGAGTGCAGGGTCCCCGGCTGGTGAGCATGTATGCTCCGAATCTGAGACACAACCGCACAGTGCCTCCTGGCGGTGAGTCCTCCTTCCCGGCCTCCGGAAGCCAGTGCACCCATCCCCTTTAATATTTTACATCAATCTCATGTCATGGATCAGACCGTTTAAGTTTTTTCTTGTCCAGGGACTACAACATCAGCCTGGAAGGTTCTGTTTATCTCCGTCTCTGGCACCCAACGCAGTGCTAGGTGGGAGCACACACTGGTGCTCAGTGGGTGCTGCCAACTGAATGAAACCTTGGATGAGGGTGTTGCTGCTCTGATCAAGGCAGACAGGGACAGAGAGACGGTGCCCGAGGGCTCGAGCTGCCCCGGGGGAGGGGCGGTAGGGGTCTCTGGTGGTCCCACCCGACGCCAGGGACCGCCTTTCGGCCTGGGTTGCTCCAATTGTAAAGCGCCACTGTCACTGTTCACCCGAGGGTCCCTAGCAGCGCCGCCGTCCAGGGAGTCCCCACTTGTCACTCTCCCTGCCAGGGCTCGGGGACACGACTGCCGAGTACAGACCCCTGATTCTCAGCGTCCCACGTTGTGGGTTCCCCAATCCCGCTGCCACGTGGGATCACACCCATTCCACCCGTCTCCCACGGGGAGCAGGAACAGATACAGATGTCGGCTTCACAGCAACGTCAGGCAGAAGCAAAGCCAGGAGCGCACAGGGTCAGTTTCCAGGCTCCAGGAGCTGAGCGGAGGCGCTGGGCGCGGACCGAGTGGGCACCGTTGCGGCCCCCAGGTGGAGCGGGTCGGAGGCTCGCCACACGAGTGTGCGCGGGGAAACCACGCAGCCGTTCCGTGCCTCAGTTTCCCCATCTGGGACCCAGAAGGACAAGGGGCTCGGGGACAGGGGCTAAGTCCTCACCAGTTTCTGGCCAGCTGGCGGTAGCGCGGGCCCAGGAACCTGGTCAGCATCGCGGCACCTTCCCAGCTCAGGGTGACCCTGCCCTGCCGATTCAGGCGCACTGCGCAGGCGCGCTAGCCGCTGCGCGCAGGCCCGCAGGGAGGCCCCGCCCCGTCCCCTCCGGGGAGGGCTGACAGTGGGAGACCGGGAGACCGCCGCCGCTGCGCACGCAGATTCGCAAACTATTTACGCTAACTTCCGGGAAAGGTCTGAAGAACGCGGACTGGAATGGGCGGGCCCTGGAGGCCGGGCCTTGTGATCACGTGATGCACAACGCTGGCTCGGCTTCTGGTTGTCAGAGCGTCCAGAAGGTACGCAACACGCAATCCGCGGCGTTTCGTGAGTTTGTGTCCCAGTCAGGTGCTAGAACTTTACTTTTACTTAAAGAAACTGAGACCTGACGGGGAGGGGACTCGCCCACAGTCGCACAGAGGGGAAGGGTGGCGATTTGAACTCTTTTGGAGGAATTGGGCGTTGTCACGGGACTCGCTGCGTGTGACACCTTGGCCAGATGATAGTGCTTCCTCTAGCCTCGGTTTGCTGGCACTAAGTTGTGTGTTGCTCGGAGGCGGGTCCAAAATTGCATGTTTCGTTTGGGAGATATTCCTCATTCCAGCAGCAGAGGGAGGCCTGGCTCCTCGCGCTGTGTGCATTCAGACTACCACCTTTTGGCTGGTGGACCCAGGACAGGTGAGTCCTCGTCATTCTGGGGCTCCACTGGCGAATGTAGGCTTGGAGATTCGGACTGCACACCGTGGAGTTTGTCTGGCCAGCCCAACCCATCCTCGTGGGATCCGCCCTGGGCACCTCCTGAGATTATAGCCTCAAACCTGCCCCTGGCCTCTGACCAAAGGGTTGGTTAGAGACCACGATCTGGGACGACGGATGCTCGTTGCTACTGAGTTGGACATAGTTTCTCTGCCTTTCCAGATGCCCTAGGATTTCTTACGTTGGGATCAGAGAGGACCTGAAATAGGCTCTGTCCTTGATGGAAAACCTAAAAAGTGGGGTGGACGGGCCACCCTGAAGATTGTAGAATCTGAAAGAGATTAGAAGCCTGAAAAGCAGATGTGGGCATAGAGGCCTTGGGGCTGCAGGTCCTGGATCCAGCAGTTTCTGAAGCTCTACCACGTTGCTCCATTAATGCACTTCAGCTTAGGGGGAAGAATGCTTTTTTATTTCAAGTGATAAAGAACAAAAATCGGACTAAGAGGAAAGAAGTAAGGCATGTTGGATGGCTTCAGGCTCAGTTGCATCCAGGAGTCTAGCAATATCATTACGTTTTCTCTTCATCTCTCAACTCCTACTTTCTTCTGTGTTGCCTGTACTCTCTGGTGAACTCTCTCTGAGCAGAGGCACTCAGAAACTCCTGGTTGACATAGAAACTCTGGGTTGACATTCCAGCAACCCTTGTAGGAAGATAGCACCTCTTTCCCAATAATCTCAGAAAAATGCCCCAAAGCTTGTCCTTACTAGCATGTTGTCGAAACAGAAGAGCCGGCCCCTCTCATTTGAGGATGTGGGCTAAAATTGGAGGAGGATCCCCAAAATAGAATACCAGGATTCTGTGACCAGAGAGATGGTGGATAAGAAAGAATGGTTGCCCCCGTCACCCCCACCCTCAGCTGCCCCTGGGTTCCATGTAGGATCCCCATTTGGCCCTCAGGAAACCAAACTCTTTTCTCATGTTAAATTCACATTACATACAATTAACCATTTTAAAGTGTAGAATTCAGTGGCCTTTAGTATATGATTGTGTACCCACCACCTCTAATTCCGTAACATTGTCATCACCCCAAAAGCAATCCCATCTCTATCAGTATCCCCTCCATCCTCCTGCCCCCAGGCCAGGCCTGGCCACCAGGACCCCACTGTCTGTCTGTAGATCTGTCTGTTCTGGACATTTCCCATAAATGGAATCACATCCTGTGTCCTTCTGTGTCTTCTCACTGAGCATTGTGTATAATCAGGGTCTGTCCACGTATTAGACATGTCAGGGCTTCAGGCCTTTTCAGGACTGAGTGATGCTCCCATGTGTGGAGGGACCACATTATGTGTATCTATCATCTGTTGGAATCTTTTAAAATTTTTTTACAACTTTACTGAGGTATGTTTGGGTCATACATAAACTTAAAATATACAACTTGGACCTGTGTATTTACCCATTGACCTATTGAGGTCCGGGTCAGCCTGTGACTCCGACCTTACTCACCACCCCCATCAAACCGGGGTTGAGGGTGGAATTGTGCTCCTGAGGACTTGTTCAAGTCTTGACACCATCCCCCTCCACCTGTGAACAGGACTTTATATGTAAATAAGGTGTCTGCAGATGTGATTGGTTAAGATGAGGTCATGCTGGAGATTCTGTAGCCCTAATGCAATGGCAGGTAAGAGGGGTACCTGGACACAGATCCACAGGGAGAGGCCACCTGAAGATGGAGGTGGTGATCAGGGTGATGTGGCTGCAAATCAAGGCACACCCCGCGCCCCCGGAAGCTGGTAACAGGCAGGAAGGACCCTCCTGGGAGGGCGAGGAGAGAGCATGACTGCCACACCTGAAGCCCCCTGCCCTTGGCCTCCTCAGGCCCCTGCGGAGCTGTTTCAGCTGCCCTGGGAGCCACGCATGCGCATATAGGAAGTGGCGTCATCCCCAGAGCGTATATGCCCAGTGCCATCCTTGGCAGGGTGAGCTCAGGCACCCCAGCGGTTATCACCTTCTTCACCCCCCTTTTCATCCGTAAGCACACAACAGCTGAAAGATTAAGGGAGAGCCAAGTATTGTCATAAAATGTCATTTATTGCTACAGTGCTGTTATGTACAGGACAGGTCGCCAAATCGACTCTTAAAGAGGATCAGTATTAAAAATTCCAAAGAATTCAGCCAGCTGTGTTGAGTTGTATAAAATTATTTTACTTAAAATTTTTTTTTTAAAGTCAGTTATCCTGAGGCACTCAGAGCACAATTTTCCTGTAACTGTGATTCTTCCCCCTCCCTCAAGGCTTTCCCCCCGGGCTGGGTTAATCTCATTTTATATATATATAACATATAAAACTTAAATTATATATGTGATACACAGTTCTGGAATCTGTGGGCCTTAGGGAGCTGCAGAGGGAAACTGAGGCAGTTTCCCCAGAGATAAGACCCACAGACCAGGGGGTCACCAAGGAGTGCGACTTGGTCTTGGGGTGAGAGCCCAGGGGAACCCCAGGAGTCCAGAGGTGCCCCCCCAAGCTGGGATATATCCTACCCATCCTGGTCTTGGAGTTTCCTCAAGCTTCTCATGGGACACCCAGCCACAGGGGCATTCCAGTCTTGGGGGCCAGGCAGCCCCAGTGCTTGGGGAATGAGGGTGGGAGTCTTAGGGTAGATGCCTGGGATGCTAGTGGTGTGGGGTGCCCACAGTCAGCCTGGGGGTCCATAAGGCCTCTGTGCAGGAGAGAAGGGAGGGCAGGTAAGATCCCACTGGGCCTGATTCCATGCCCAAGTGACACACAGAGTGACCAACCATCCTGGACTTTCAGTTTAAGCCTGGGATGGACCCAGCAGTCCAGGTTGAATCGGTTCCCTTGAACACAGGTGAGAACGGTACCTGGGGAGGCTTGGGAGCTGGCACTTAAGAGCCTGAGGGCAGCCCACCCTCCATGGTTGCAGACACACAGACCAGGGGCCTTTCTAGGCAGGGACCCTGTACACTGCCCCCAACTGTCCACATCAGGACAACCATTTCGGGAGTAGGGGGTTTCTGTGCTAGAGTTTGAAGCAGGGGCTCAGGTCCCCTGGCCAAATAGGAGAAGATGTGCAAGCCCTGAGCCCAGGAATGCTGGTTCTCACAAAGTCCTATCTTGGAGAGGTCCACAGGCTCTGGGCTCAGTGTGGGGGCTGGCAAGAGGCGGGAGGGACAGAGCTGCTTATAGGGGAGGGAACCTTGACCTGAGTGGGGATCATCCCTGCCTCCGCTGAGATTCCCCACCAGGGTGTCGCCCTTCCTGAGGATGGGGATAGCTGATAGGGAAGGTAGGTCCCCATCAGGGTGAGGCCTACCCACCATTTCACAGAGAGCAAATCTTAGAGAAAAGGCCCCCCATGTTAGAACCGGAACAAGATGGCAGCAACCACCCTCGGGACCAGCAGCTTCCAGAGAAGATGGGAGACCTCAGGTCTACATGAGGTCTTTATTTTTTTTGCCATGCCCCACTGCACGTGGGATCTTAGTTACCAGACCAGGGATGGAACCTATGTCCCTGAATTGGGAGCATGGACTTTTAACCACTGGACCGTCAGGTAAGTCCTGGGGTCTTTTTAATACAATTTTTAATAATCTGGTTGTTAATGAAATGCAATGCTCATTCCTATAAACAGCAGCAGAAATAGCAAGAGACAAGAGATGTTTATACAAAAAAAATTTGTTGCTTACAAAACATATGCAAAAAAGCTAAAAAAAAAAAAAGCATTCTAATTTTCTCCTACGTTATATATATATATATATATATATATATAAAAAAATCTCGTAACTAAGGTTCCTTTTATTTTCCTTAAAAACAAAACAAAAACGATTAGGCTTAGGCACGATTTGCTGCTGGCTCCGCACAGCTTTTCCCTCCCGTGAGCAGCATGTTTGACCTCATGTTTAACTTAAGGCATCTTTTTTTTCTTTTCTGACAAAGTGTATATATTTCTGGCTTGCTTTCTTGCTTGGTTTCAGGTTCTATTGCCAAAAACAAACAAAAATGCTCCTTTGGGCCCATGCCCGGGCAGCAGGGCCTAGACGCAGTTTCAGGATCCATCCGGCAGACCACCTGGTGGCCGGGCCCGGGACGATGCTGGTTGACCTCGGGCGATGTTGGGGGGGGACCTGGCGTCTGGCGTGACCGTCTCAGGTAAGACCGAAGTGGGGTCACTTGTCCAGGCGATATTCCTGTCACAGGTGCCCGGCGGGGTTGTGGGCCTCGCCCAGGCTGGGGTGCGCAGCCGACAGCACCATCTGGGGGTCTCCAACCACACCCGATACCTTCTCCTCTTCCCGGCGCTTCAAGCAGGCCGCTTTGGGATTCAGGTTACGCTCTGAGGGGAGGGGAGAGCACTGTGGGAGAGGGTCCCCCGCGAGGAAAAAGTGCGCCTCCAGTTTCTCCGCCCGCCAGTCTGCATAAGGCCGCGTGGGCGGGTCCGCAGTGGGCGGAGCGCCGGTGGGGAGGGCGGGGCGGGGCGGCCGGGCGCCTACCTCGCACCTGCTGCTCCAGGCCCAGGATGACCTGCACTGCCTGTTGCAGGATGAGCAGCTTGGTCTGCGCCTTGTCCGACTTGAGGTGCAGCTGGCACATGCGCCCCAGCTCCCGGAAGGCCTCGTTAATGTCCCGCACGCGCACCCGCTCCCGAGCGTTATTGGCCATGCGCCTCTCCCGGTCCCTCAGGTCTTTCTCCTCCAGGGACAGCACCTCCTCCGTACTGCTGAGTCACAGCACCAGGGGCCCCATTAGTCCCCAGCGGGGTCATGGGGAGGGCACCCGCTGGTTGTGTGGGCGCACACCCTGGGCTAAGGTCCAGGGGCGCCCTGTGCCTGGCTGCAGGCAGGGCCTCGAACCCCACCCCAGGGTAGACAGGGAGCTGGGGTGCAGTCTTTGCCCCCTGCCTGCTCCCCGTGCCCAGGATGGCCCAGGAGGCAGGGGAGGCCCCATAACCCCTCTCGGGATGACGACCTTCCCCTTCAGAGCAGTTGTTTGCTGAATGATGGAGCTGGGCCTAGCCAGAACCACCTCAGGCACAAGGGGCCTGGGACCCCTGGAGGAAGGGGGTCTCATAGCGTCAAGACCCCTCATCCTGGGCCCCCAGAAATGTCTCTCCCCATGTTGGACTCTGGCTGCCTGACAGCTACCCTAAGACCTGTCTGCAGGCCCCTGGAGCCTTGTACTTGCACTGTGACTGTTGTGTGGTGGATGTGGTGTCGAGCCCTCCCCAGTCTGCCACAGGGGATCAGTCTGCTACCCGGAGACCACGTAGTCCACACCCAGCTCAGGCCCCCGCTGTGCAGCAGGGGGCACCACACAGCCATCTCTGCCTGTTTCCCAGCACCGGGCCAGTCTCACTCAGGACATCTGCCTTGTGGCCTAGGGGCCCTATTCTACCTGCCCACCCTGTCCCCTCAGGCCTAAGTGACCCCTGTGGGTGGCGGCGGCGGCGGCCGGAGCCCAGGACAAGCGCGCAGACCAAACTGACAGTCAGGCCTTGGGTCCCCTTTCTTCCCTCAGGTCCTGGCAGGCAGGGGCCATGGGGGAAGAAAGGCCTGGGCCGCAGCCCTGGCGTCCAGTGCTCCAGTGCTTGGGCGCAAGTGCGAGGTGAGGAGGGCGGCCGGGGGAGGGGGAGCACGGGAGGCAGAGAGCAAAGAGGCAGGCGCGGGGGGCAGGGGACACACACACACAGCGTGACACCCACATCGCCATGGAGACGTGGAAACCTCAGAGCTGAGGGGACAGAGGGCAACAGGCCAGGGCCCTAGCTCCAGTTGAAGCGACAGCACTGCAGGAAAGAAAGGGTTAACAGGGCAGCAAGGGTGGGGTGGGAGAGTTAAGGAGGCTGCTGTGGCGGGGAGTCAAAGGGGGGCCCTTTCTGAGATCCTCGCTCAGCCTCCGGGATGGGGGAGAGCCCCCCTGCAGCTGGGGCTGATGGGCTCTCCTGGCCACAGAGTGCCTGCTCAGAGTGACAGAGAAGCCTACAGGACTCACGGGACACTAGTTGCTGCCAGCTCTGGGCTTCATGAGAAGGGCTGGGCAGGTAGGTGGTTCTCTGGGGTTTGGGGACACAGTTCTGCACTCAAGTGCCCAGGTCTAGATGGCTAGGGATCTGGAGTCTGTTCTTCCCATCTCAGAGGGAATAATGAGGCCACGCCAGGCAGAGGGCAAGATTAGCAGTGGGGTATGGTCACTGGGGGAGTGGTCACTGCAGTGCCAGTCACTTTCAGGGAGGGTGGTCACTGTCAGGGGAAGGTCACTGGGGGTGATGGTCACAGCAGGGAAGTGGTCACCGAGGGAGGGATGGTCACTGCGGGAGAAGGAAAGTCAGCGGGGGGTGATGTCACAGCAGCAGAGAGGTCTCTGCAGGGAAGTCAAGGGATGACATCACTGCAGGGGGAGGTCATATAGCAGGGAAGGTCAGGGGAGGTCAAGACGGGAGGTGGGCTCCAGGAAAGCGGGGGTGAGCGAGGGCAGCAGAGGGGAGGGAGCGCGCCCCCACTGACCTCGCACCTGCTGCTCCAGGTTCAAGATGACCGACACGGCCTGGTGCAGGATGAGCAGTTTGGTCTGGGGCTTTTCACTGTTGAGGTGCAGCTGGCACATGCGCCCCAGCTCCTTAAAAGCCTCATTGATGTCTCGGACCCGCAGCCGCTCCCGTGCGTTATTGGCCACCCGGCGCTCCTTCTCCCGCTCAGCCTTCTGCTCTGGGGGGAGAAGGTCGTCCTCGTCCTCGTCTGGGCTATGGGGCCGGGGGCCAGAGGAAGACAGTGAGGCAGAGCCAGGCATGGACCCGCCGCTGCCATAGGAGCGGGTGTCCCAGGTGTGTGCGCATACGCCCCCAGGAGGCCCTGTGCACATGTGTGGCGGGCCCATGGGAGTGGGGAGGGTGGCACCTGGTCCGGGTGCGTGGAGCCTTGAGGTCCTTCTTCTCATCCTCGGCTGTGTCAGCAGCCACATTCTCTTCGTCCTCTTGCTCTTCCCGCTTGATGTCGGTGGTGCCTGGGGCAGTGCCACGCCCGAGATCTGCAAGAGGCAGGGATCAGTGGGCCATGTGGCAGCCCCCGGAGAGCCGGTCCCCAGCCCCACACGGGCATCCATTCTCAGACCCCAAGGACCGAAAAGCCTTGGGAATAAAGTGCACACAAAGGTTATGGCCACTCAGGGCTGGATAAGTCTCCTAAATCACTGAAGAGCTGTCCCTGAAACAGAAATTGATCAACTTGAATATATCCAACTTGAGAATGTCTTATCACCAAAAATAAGCAGCTGAGTCACAGAACAGCTGAGAAACAACATAAGCAGAGAAAGGGAGGAGTCTAGGGAGGGTGGAGCGTCTGAGGAGCAGGAAGGGCACTTGGGCACCGTAGCTGCCCCATCACCCCAAATGGAGGAAACGCCATGGGTCTTAGCACCGGTCCTAGGTGTGACCTCTTGGGAAAACCCTCTGGCCTGACCTGGAAAAAGTGGCCACACACAGACCCAGAAACCCCAACCCACACTAGGAAACACTGCTCAGGAGATTCTGGAAAGTGCCATCACAAGGGCCCAGGGTGGGGAGGGGAGGGGCCTAGTGTCCTGTGAGGCCGGGATAAATCCTTGCATGGGTGGGAAGGCCACCCAGCAGGATGGCGACATAAACCAACCTGTGGCTGAGGGTATACAGCTGCTTGAAGCCACTGTAGGTCCCAGAAAAGTCTGGGCTGTCCTGTAGGAAGGGGTGAACCCCTAGGAAGAGACTAACTCAGGCCTCTTGGCACTGCTGGCATTCCCGTCAGACACCCGCCTCCCCCTCCAGGGTGAGACCCTGGGTGTGGAGGGATGAAATCTAGACATCCAGGAAGCACAAATCAAAGCTAGGCTGGTTCTGGGGGTGAGGGTGTGCAAGTAGGCATGAAGGTTGTGCGGTGGGAGCCTGCCTTGTTAAGTCTCCATAGTACACTATGTCACCTGACAACCTGTTTTTCACAAGGCTGCTGAGGGCAGGGTGGATGAGATCCAGGACCCCAAACCCTAGTGGGCAGCTTGCCACAGTTACTGCTTTCTGCTGATGATCTGCCAAGTAGAAAGCTGTCCCCTGGCTGACTGCAGGAAACGCAGCATGCTGCCACTTCCTCAGTCTTGAAAGAAACCCTCTTGACCTTGCCCCCTCTTGCTACTGCTGACTTTTCTGCTTCCCAGGACAGTTAACACCCCAGAAATCCACTGACCTTGCCCCTCCTGCCCTGGCGGGGTCCTCAGCTTAGTATCTGACACAGTGAAGCCTCAGTGCCTGCCCCGACGCACAGATTGAGGATCTGCCCCGTCCACACTCCACATGGGACCCTCAACGCCAACATGTGCGAAGGACACCTAGATGCCATCTCCAGACTGGAACCCTACCTCATCTTCCATGTCTTCACATCCTTCAGAGCCCCTGGAAGTTGCCCCTCATGGCCTCTGCCCAGGCTGGTCCCCAGCAACCACCCACACCCTCCTTCCTGGAGGAGCAGTCTCTTCTGGCCCCAGTCTGTCCTCCCAGCAGGAGCCACCAGAGGGCGCCTGTGAGGACCTGAGCAAAATCCCAGGCCCTCCTCTGTCCACAGCCCTCCAGGCTCCCACCTCCTCAGAGGTAAAAGCCTAAGTTCTCCCATGGCCCACAAGGCCCTGAACCACCTGCCTTCCCCTCCTCCCTCGGCTCCAGCTGTTCCTCCAACACGCCAGGCACCGTCCTGCCCCAGGGCCTTTGCACGCACTCACCCTGGCACCTGCCTGCTCACTCCTAACTTTAAAACTGCAGACTCTGCAGCGCCCCTCTCCCGGCTCACCAACTTTCCCCGCAGCATGTGTCCCGACACGCTCACTTCACCTTCCGACTTCCACACAAATCACCCCCTTTCTCTGCTCAATCTGTTTTGTTCCCCAGCTCTAGAAGCAGCAGTGCCCCCACCCCAGCCCTGTGGGACCCCAGGGCCAGGCCCAGTAGGGCTTCTCTGGCGAGGCTGAAGGTGGCACTGATGTGGAATACATTCTTCTGCCCCCTCCTTAGTACCCTGGGGCCTCAGTTTCAACTGGAAATGGGGGTAGACAGTCCTGAGCCCACACAGGAAGGTCTGGAGGGTGGTTCTGAACCCCCTTTTCCAGAGAAGGAACAAGGGGTCAGCCCACTGGTGGGCCCTCAGCACAGGCAACATTGCTGGGACTCACCGCCATAGGAGTCAGGTGGCCGGGAGAGGTCGGGGAGGGCCACATGGTTGTGCATGAGGCCACTGCTGCCAGAGAGGCCATCCTCCGAATGGCCACTTCCCACCTGTGGATGAGGGGCGTCATCAGCACCAGCCTGGCCTATGCAGCCTACTCACCACCACCCTCCTCCCAGGTCTGCCCCCACCAGCACTTACCAGGCCTGCATGCCGCCCACCCAGTGGCATGACAGGGCCAGCGAAACCCGAAGTCAGTGCCCCATGGCCAGGTAGCAGCCCATGCATGTCGCCTGCAGTGCCCACAGCATGGCTGCGGAGCACGTGGATAGCCTCATCCAGGTGATCCTCCACTTTGCTCTGCTGCGAGAAGGGTGGGTGAAGGGCTGGGAACAGCCGCCAGCGACCTTGCTGACCACTGCCTTGGCCCTCATCCCCAATAAATTAACCAAGACGTCCATTCTGGCCAAGGGGCACCCGTCCTATCACACATTCAGTTGTTTCACCACACCTGGGGCTCTCACAGGACATAGTTTCCACACCCTGTGAGACATCAAGTGACCACAGCAGAAATGAAATGCTGAGCCAACCTGCCTCCTCCATCAATGGACCTCCTCAGACACCCACCATCCTTGGAACAGGTGTTCCTGTCTGTCCCTGTACACCTACCCCACACTCGCACCATGGTGCACCCTCCCCAGCCCCCAAGACGCTCACCAGGCTATGGAGACCCCCATCATAGCTGGGCGATAAGGCACCAGGGGCTCCTGGTCGGGGCCACTGCGATGTCCCTGGAAGGGGCAAGAGACATGCATGTGAATGGGCACAGGTTTGGGGTGTATGCCACACAGCCTGACACAGGAAGAAGCAGGGCTGGACCGGGAGTCCCAGGTTACAATGCTCAGACTGGCCACATGGGGGCTCCCATGCCCGCAGGTCAGTCTAAGGGCCTGAGCCTGGATCTGGGCCCAGCTGACCTGGCAGCTCCTAGTCTGGGGTGTGCACCCAGTGGGTAGGTCACATCTTTGCACCTCAGTTAACCCTTCAATGAAACCCATGGGGAAGGAGGCTCCTCCCAGTCCCGCTGCATCTAAGCCCCGAGAACACTGTACAGGCCTATAGGTACTTTTAAAATTGCCCATACACTCTGGAGCCCTTGATCCTCTCTCCTCCTTGGACCTGAGCCCGGTTCCAGAGCCCAGCACGAGGCATACAGTTGGTGTCTAACTAGCAACCGTGGGGGTGAATAAACGCCAACATGCCCATGTCTACTCTGGCTCTTGTGCACCCCAGGCTTCTACTGGATTCCTCTGCCTCTGCAGTGCTTGCAATGCATGGAGCCCTCCCTCCCAGCTTTGGCCTGTTTTGTGACCCAAGATCCCCCCTCCTCCAGGCTGCCCTCCTCGACAGCCTGGGAGACAACTGTGGGGACATGAGCTGAGGCAGGTGGTCAGTCCAGCTCCCCACCCAACTGGGGCTGCAATCACCAGCCCCGGCCCCCTCCCCCAGCACCCTGCACAGACCTGCCAGGCCCTGTGGGGAGCCCACGGGGGTGGAGGGGCTGGAGGAGAAATTATTGCTTGAGTGATCCGGGGAGTAGATCTGTGATGGGACAAGGAGAAACAAAGAGCCACCAGGTGGCCTGTCAGGGCTAGCTTCTCGGGGTCACTGGCTCAGCCACCCACCACATCCCACACCTCACCGAGGCCAGCGCCTTCCCAAGGGCATCTCCGGAGCTGCTGGATGTGGTCCCACGGGAGCCTGTGAGTGGAGAGATGTGAGGCCCTGGCCTGGCCCCGGGCAGCCCGGCCAGTCGGGGTCTGCTGCCGTCCAGCACCTGCCTCTGCAGGGCTCTGGGGCTAGGTGGGCTGCAGGGCTCTGAGTGAGCAGCACCCTTTGGGGGCCTCAGTTTCCCCAGTGGGGCCCCCTAACGAAAGAGTCATTTTGAAACAGCTGAGAGAGGGCTGAGGAGCCGATGCTAACAATGATAACCAGGACCACAGTGATAATGATAACGATACCAACAATGCTAATCTTGAGCCCATGGGGGTGGGGGACAAGGGGCTGTACCCAGGAGGCTGTCGGCCCCGCTGACGGGGGGAGTGTGGCTGGAGATGCTGCTGTAGGTGCCTGCAGGGCCCGAGAAGGTAGATGAGGCTGGAAGCCCACCATTCACCTCTGCTCCATGCAGCTGGTAACCCTGCAGGGCAGGAAGCATGGGTCAGAGGGGTCACACCAGGGCACTGCCCTCCACCTGCCATGGGCCACCCACATAGCTTACCATGCGCTCATGCTGGTGCAGGCTGCCAAACCCGCTGCTACCCCCCACAGAGCTGCCACTGCCTGCCGGAACGGGCAGGGGGGACGAGCCCCCGCCCAGCATGGGCCCAAAGCCCGCCTGGCCTTGGGCACTCCAGAGCTCGGTGGAAGGGTGGAGGCTGCCATCTGCGGAGAGGGGGATGGTAAGGTGGGTGGGCACAGGGACCCCCGGCCTGCTCCAGGCAGCCTGGGTGAGCCCCCATACCTGCCATGTAGAAGGGGGCGGGGTAGGAGCTGCCGGGTGTCTTGGCGGATGGGTAGGCCGTGGGGTCCCTGCCGTAGTCGTCCCCTGAGCTGGGGGGGTACACCTGCAGGGGCCACGGGCATGGTCAGGCAGGAAGGACTTAGGCTTAACTCTGTCTCCCCCCCCCCCCCCCCCCCCCCCACCCCCCAACCCCCCCCTCCAAAACTGTGGTGGCCAGTGTCTGCAGCTTTGCTGGTGTCATCACCTATCTGCAGTTCCTTCTTCACCCCACTTCTGCCCACTCTGCAGAGTCCCAGATTCAGACCTGAGGCCTTTGTAGACTAGACCCCTCAACCCCACCAAGACTACCTTTTCCCTCCTTAATCCAACAAACTTCTATTGATCCATCAAAGCCCAGCAGTGTTGTTCCCAGTGTTGGAACCTCCCTCAGACCAGCCCTAATCACAGGTGACCTGGGAGCCTCAGAGGCAGGGCCCCGGGTAAACCTTCTGCCCCAGCTGCTCCGAAGAAGATGGCAAAGGCCTTCTAGGATCAGCACCAACCCTGATCAGCTGGCACTGTCTGGAGAGTGCTGGGATTGACTGGCAACATCTGGCCCAGCAGTGGAGCAGAAAGCAGGGAGCAAGTGATGAGTTGGGGGGATGGAGTGGGCTCAGGGGCCTCTCACTCTGATGTTCCAAATGTGGCATCATGAGATGAGGCTTAAAACAACCTCCACTTGCCTGCCCGCCACCCCCAGGCTGCAGGATTTCAACCTCCAATGGTGACCCAGAGCCTGGAGTAGGCTGGGTCAGCCTTGGGGGCTGTGCTGGTGGCCAGTGAGGGAGGCAGGCAGAGGGGGCAGTGGCCGATCCAGGGAATCCGGCAAATTGCCTTTTCTCCCAGCATGATTAAGTTGTGGGAGCTCAGCGCTGGGAGCCACTGACGGCTCAGCACCATCTGCTGGGCCTGGCTCCCTGCCAACCACAGGCAGAGGGGCAAGGATGCAGGGTGGCTCCAAGCTAAGCACAGGGAGCGAGAAACCCTCCAAACTGCCCCCGTGATGCCACCAGCTCCCACTCCCAGGACCCCTGTTCAAGCTCTTTCTGAGGAGCCTCAGCCACAGAAGACCACTTATTTTAAAACACAAGGGACCCAGCTAGACCCAAAGAAGGACTTCCCTACTCCCTCAGAGCTGGGGCCTCAGGGCAGAAGTCCCCCAAGCCCCTGGGACTTTCACCAGAACCCACGTGGTGCTGGCCCTCCCTGGGGGGGTGTCACAGAAGCACTCAACCCATGGGGCCCATCTTTCCCACGACTCACTGAGGATGGGAGGCCAGGCGGCACCTTCCGGACCTTCTTGGGCTGTGAGTCTGTTGGGACAAGAGGAGTGAGAACCCCGGCCCGGCTCCCACCCTCACCCTGGCCCTTCCCACTAGATGTGCCTGTTGCCAGGGGTGGGAGACAGCCTTTCCCACCACCCACAGCTCAGAGAGGGGACCTAGGGGCTTTTCTCTACTAATAGAACAACTCAAGCCTCTGTCCACACAGAGAACTCGGGGGGCGGGCATGTGGATTTCATAGGACGCGACCGCTGGGCCTCAAGGGGACTGCCGCCCTGGCCCAACTCACCCAGGCTGCTGTCTGTTGCTCTCCGCCGAGGGTGCCCAGAGTAGGAATAATACTGGGACCCGCTCTTGACGCCTGAGGGGGACAGCGGCCCTGGACTGCTAAGAGTCAGTTCACTGGGGAGGAAGCCCACCTGCGGGAGGGAGGGGAGGTGTCACCAGTCAACCCCCACCCCACGCCCTGGCCCCCCAGCCAAATCTGGTTAAAACAATAAGTGCAAAGGCCAAGGCCAGGTCCTGGGGTGACGGTGACCTGGGGAGGAGCTCCCTTCTGGCCAGCACCTATGGAGTGTCTCTGATCAAGTCGTGAATGCAAAAGACAAAGAAACACCGTCAAACCTGAAGACGCAGCACTGTCTGGGCGCTAACACACACAATTGTGCTTAGGGAGTCAGCTAGGTTTACTTTGCATGTATCCCTCCACCCTGCTTTTTTAAGGCCAAGAGTTTAAACTTGCAGACACTGGTATAAAATAGGACTCTTCCCTGGAAAGCAGGCATGCATGACTGGGGCTGAAGGCCCAGAGCTGCAGCCTCAGGCTTCCTGTCTGTAAAACGGGCACGCCAGCCACTACACAGCTCAGGGGTCATTGTGGGGACTGACGGGGCCAGGCAAGGTCTCCCCAGGCAGGGGTCCTGGTGCCCAGCAGGCATCCTGTGGCTGTGATAGCTGCCATGCTGGCTGCAGCCTGGTGTGCACATGGGTGGTGCTGAATGCAGCAAGGCCTAAGACTAAAGCCCCCAAGGGGTGGGGGAGAGGGCCTAAAGAGGTGACCAGGACAGGAGGCCACAAGGGACTGCTACGCTGGGTCCCTGCCCCATCAACCTTGCAGCAGGGTGGACAGGGGTGACAACCTTGCCCAGGCTGGAAGCTGTAGGCCGGACCACAGGGCTGGGCTAGCCTCAGGTTCCCTGTCTGCCACTTGAGGCTGATGGGCCGGTGTCTCCTGAAGCCCCTTCAGTTGTGTAGGGGGCCCCCAGACTGGATCAAGCCTCTCCTCCACAAGCACCTGGCCTGGTCCAGGGCCCTGTTTTAGCTGCTGCTGGCGAGTGACCAGCACTCAGCTCAGCCAAAGCAGCTTCACAGATCAAGAGGAAATCGGGATGAATTTATTTAAAATTAAAACTAGAGAATATGAGGTGCTGACGAGAGATCAGGTGCCTGTCCACCTGTACCACCCCCCAGTCTGGAGAGCAGGGTTCTCCAGGCTCTGTAGTCCCACACCCTCCCTGCAGACACTGCCTCACCTGAGTCAGGCTGCTGACACCAGCGTCTCTCCCAAAGGAAGCGTATGCGCCCCGTTCACTGCCCTTGCCTGGGGAAAGGAAGGAAGGTCACCCGGAGCTGCCTGCACACAGAAGAGACTCCACAAGTGCACAACACTGAGAAACGTGGTGGGACACTGCTCTCCCTGCAGGGTAGCGAGGGCCCAAGGGACAAGCAGGGGTCCAGCCAGATGCTGCCCCCAGATAACCTGCAGAGTATCCTGCAGACATGCCAGGCCTCCCTCATCTCACCCCTGAGTTGGGACAGCACCAATTAGCCCCACTCCTCCAAGCTTCGGTTTCCTCTGTTCAAGGTCATGAGGTGTCATCTCCCCAGAGTGCTAGGTTCCCAGGGGACAGGCTGGGGTCCCCGCTGCTGCCTTAGTTCAGTACCCAGCCCCTGGGCTCCTTCACCATCCCCCAGCCAGGGTTAGCTAATGAGTGCGCAAGTGACGTCCCTGGGGATGCTAAGTCAGGTGACCCGGTAAAGGGGCCCTCCCTCTACGTGGGTGGGCAGGCCCCCGCTGTGGGGGGAATAACCTGTCAGAGAGGACTGCTGGTGTGAATGGACTGCTGCAGCAATGTACACACACTGGATTGTGTACACACACTGGATTGTGTACACACTGTTTGTGTACAAATACCTGGATCCAGCCTCGTCTGAAGCAGATCCCTGGATCAATCAGTACCTGAGCCATTCAAGTCTGTTTCTGACTTCTGTTGAGCACCAACTTTGACTGAGGGTGGACCTTACCCAGCCCTACTGTGAGTAAGGAATCAGAATGTTTGACTGACTAACATGATTTATTCTGAAGTTGTGGGGGGGAAATCTCCCTTCTATTTTAAAAGGACAATTCCAAGTAGACTTCTGGAACAAACCTTGTTTAGGGGGCAGGCAGAGGGACCATGCTCCTACCAATATGCAGATACCCCACAGGCTGCACCCAGCAGCTTAACCTCCCATGACCCCTCCAGGCAGGCAACGATGGACCCATGTAGGAATGAACAAACTAAGGCCTGGAGGCCACAGGGACTTGCCCCACAGTCCAGACAGTGAACTTCCTTCCTCCCAGGGTGGGTGGCTGTGGGAAGCAGAGTTGGCCAGCCCATCCAGGGCTTCGGGTGCCCACCCCTCCACCCCCCATCGAGTATGGGGCAGGCACTAAATAGGGGGTATCCTGAAAGGAAAGATGAGGAGGTGAGGAGAGGAAACAGAGGTTCTGGGATGGGACCTGCAGTGATCAGAGGCCTGTGGGTATACAGCAGGTGCCTAAGCCATGCACCAGGCCCCTGCATCAGTGCAGGACCACCAGGGCTCGTCGAGGAGCTGGTCCAGGTTGGGGGCCACACTGGAAGGCTGACCCCACCCCCAGGGCCCTGGCACTCACTGCCCATGCCCCACCACAGCCACACCAGCCCTGGTCCACAGGTGAGAAAACCAAGGTCCAGGGAGGTGAGACCTCGCCCACATCGCCACTGGTTCCCTGGGTGTGTCCTGTGCTCCCTGCTGCCCTCTCTGAGCTCCTTGGCCACAGGAGTGCGTGACGGGTGCAGACACAGCTGGGCTCTGGGCCCTGCTGACCAGGCCGGGCCATGGGAACTGCCCATGTTGGAAGAGGCTGAGGAAGGAACCGCGAGGGGGATCCTCTGTCATGGCAGGTGCAGAGGTGACTCCAGGCCCCTGGGTCAGGCCCCACCTCCCAGGCTAGGAGATGCACACAGATGCCCACGGGATATAGCAGGTGTTGGACACTGCCCTCTGCACCCCCCTTCCCAGGGCTGCACCCTGACCACACTCACCCATCTGCTCCTTCAGTGTATCCAGCCACATAGGGTTTGACCCCAAAGCACCCCTGCCCCGGCTGCCCCCTGGCTGGTCGGCTCGGGAGCCCCAGTTCACCCACCTCCCCAGCGGCCACCAATCCTGCCATGACCCTTGGCCTGGGAACCACCCACTACCCCCAGCCCCTCTCAATCCCCAGAGATGCCAACTCCATCATCAGCCCCAATGCTTCCCTCAGAACAAGGAGACCAGGGCTCACAGAGACAAGGGTCCTGGGGGCCGGGTCCCTTCTTGGTGAGCAAGATGGGGACGGCCCTACGGGTCTGGGGAGCTGTAATCACTGCTAGTTATTGGAAGGCTATGTGACAACCACATCCGGAGGGTCAGGATGCCAGGGCTCAGGATGGGGGACCCTCGTCCAGATACTGATCCCCACAGTCAGGACGTGGGCACTCCAGGGAGGGCGGATGAGCCTCAGCTGGGTCCTGAAGTAGTCAGAACTTCACTTCCCAGCCGCACTTGGAGGGTCCCCACCCATGTCTTCTCTCTGGATGGATATTCTGGAAGCCCTGGCACTCAAGTACACTGACCACCTCCCGGACCAAGTGGGCTTTCGGGGAGGGGCGGGGGGCACGGGTGCCACATGTGTAAACACTTACCTCCGAGCCCAGGACCCAGGAATGTGGAAGAAGGGAGGCTGCTGTGGGACTCACCAAAGTGGGCGCCGTCACTATAGGTCTGCGGGAAAACAGCAGGGGTGAGGGAGGCACCCTTGCTTCAGGGCTGGGAGACAGGCTTGGGGAGGCACCTAGGTCAGGACACGACCCTGAAATGCAGAGCCCAGAGCCCCTGCAGACCAGGCTGGCGTCCAGCCTCACTGCTCTGGGCCCTTCTCCCCATGCAACCCGACCCCAGGGGGAAAACCAAGGGTCTCGGCCTCTAGCGGCCCCTCACCCGGCTGGGGTCGAAAGAGGAGCTGTCTTGCTCACTGGTGCCCCATGAGCCCGAACCTGGCCGGTCCTCGAGACCTGTAGGGCAGGAAGGCAGGGTCAGGGGCCTCACCTGCCCACTCCACCCCAGCCCCTGGCCAGAGTTGAGGGGTGGGGTGGCTCTTACTCAACCTGGGATGCTTTCCAGGCCGTTCTGACCCACCCTGGAGCCTGTCCAGATACACCCACCCCACTCTGCCCACAGTGACACCACCACCAGTGGCAAGCACCCTGGGTATGTGGATACCAAGAAGACCAAGTTCACCCATCCAGGACTGGCCCCCATCCTGCCAGGACAGATGGAGCCTTTGACCAGTCTCTGGGCCTCTCAGGGGGTGGGGGGGGGCGGGGACAAGGAATGAGTTCTCATCTCCCCTTTTCCATAGCTGCCAACTCAAAAGGTGGGGCCGTGCCTTTGTTGAAAGGAGCAGCAGCAGCAGCCACCACTGACTCCCTGCCAAGCACAGGCTGGAGCCTGGGAAGGTGGAATCCAATCTGGAAGGCAGGAGCTTGCCCCGCTCACCCAGCCCAAGGTGTGGCTGGGGTTAACCATGGTTGGGACTGGGGACAAGGACCGTGGATGGAGGGGTGAGCAGGGTGGGGCCCTTATCTCCCTGAACACTCTCCAGGCACAGCCCAGGACTCTCCCCACCTCGCATGGGGGAGGGGTGGGTTGTCTCCAACACTCCTCATCGGGGGCCACAGGCTCAGGGCAGGGAATAGCAAAAAGGAGCAGTCCTGGGGTCCCTCCCACCTGTGTCTCAGTTTCTCTCCTCAGTAAGTAGGGTCATGAACACATCCTACTTTGCAGGACTGGGGGTGTCCACATCTGACACTGAGTCAAAGCTCCCCAAGCTAGGCTGGGTGAGAGATGGGGGGAGGGCTGTGCCAGCACTGCAGGCTGTGCCAGGGGACAACCCCTCCCCCCGGCCCTGACCCTGCATGGTAGACATCCAGAACACCTAGCCGGAACCTTCACCCAGCCCTCCTTTGCTCATCTGTACTAGAAACTTACTTCAAACTGTATCCTCCTATTTTGGTGCCTTTTTGTTAATCACCTCCCCTGGTGAACTGGTGTTTAATTGTTGTCTAATTTGCATAACTGTGCATATTAATATTCTAGTCTGATGAATATTCGTATGGATCAGTTAAGATTTTGTTTTCTAATCAAAAATTTCCAGTGTGACTATGATGGTGGGCTGAGACCTTCCACAATGGGCAGGGGGTCATACAGGGAGCTCCCATGGTCTCCATGAATCTATCTGGCATTTGCCACCAGATTTGGGGTATCTGTTTCCCAAGGCCCTAGGCATTCACTTGGACTACGGAAACTAGAGCAGTTGGTGGTGGGGGGTGACCTCAGGCACAGGGCCGGCACTTGAGCCCGTTTCCCTTCACACCCGCTTACCTTTCGTCTCCTTGCCCTCTGGCACAGTCCCTCTCCTAGATGAACTCATTCTGCTCTGGGTCCCCCACTCCCATGGGCATTCGCAACAGGCCCTAGGAACTTCGAGGAAGAGCAGGAGGCCAGGTCCAAGGCCACAACCAAACCTCCCTGCACCCCAAGGCCTGGCAGGGCTGAGGGGTGCTCCTGGGGCCTGACACCTAGGGACTCCACCAGCACAGGCCCCACAAGATCCAGGCAGAGGCAACCAGGCCTTGCTCTTTCCTTTCAGATAAAAATCTCCTCCCCCAGCCCCAGCCTTCCCCCTCCTAGAAACAAAAATAGGGACGATCCCTCCCCCACTACTCCCACTAAGTTATCCCACCCCCACTGGTTAATTATACATTTTAATAACCCATCATGAATATTCATAGCCCACCCCTTGTTCATGTTCCAATTAATATGTACTAATATAATAAGACTTCACAGTCTGAGTGTAACTTTTTTTTTTTTAAACAATCGCGCTCTTTTTTTAAAATAAAGCTGGAGATGAAGTGGTGGTGGCGCCACACCCAGAAAAGTCACCTCTCTGCTCAGCCCTGGCCCACCACCCTGGGAAGAGGCAAGAGATGAACGGAGCAGAAGGCTGGGGGGTTAGGTGTGGCACAGAGGGACTTGCCCAGCCCTCACCCCAGCTGACTGCCCCCTTGGCCAGGTGATATCGGGGAAGGGCTCCTCTGAGGGGCCTTGGTATCTGGTGATTCCTCCACAGCAAGTCTGCCAACTGGGACCTTGGATCAAGTCCAGCCCTTGCCTCCTTTTGTCAATAAAGCTTTATTAGTACAACGTCACGAGCATTTGTCCCCGCACTGTCTACAACGGTATTTCCCATTGTAGATTAGTTGCATATACTGTCTGGCTCTTTATCAGAAAGGTCAGCTGACCCGAGCATGGAAATTCCTGGAGCCAGTCCCTCTGTATAAAGCAGCCAGCTCAGCGGACTTTGGTACTTGGAGTGCAGGGAAGATGGTCATGGCACCTGAGCAGGGCTCTACAGTGCTCCCACCTCAAACCTGCAGCTGTACAGCCATGGTCGCTGTCGGGGGTTCTATCCTGCAGCCTTAGGCCTTGGGTCCCAGGCTAAATCCATGGAGCTATCCTCTCCCCACCTCACTCCAATGCTCGCTCTGCAATCCGACCCTGGCTGAGCCAGGGTGTACCCCCTGGGTCAAGCCATCATCCTGCACCAGTGTCCCCCCAGGTTCCCTGCCTACACACCACCTCGGGCAGGCTGGCTCTCCTCCCTCCCTCCAGCCTCTCCCAGGGCTCCCCATTGCCCTCAGGGTAGAGACCAGACTCCTCCCTAACCGCAGCTCTCTCCCAGCTCACTCCTACCTGACCCCCAACAGGTGAGCAGATCTCGACCCCACCCAACGTATGCCCGGGTGGTCCCCACACCTGCTGACTCTTTGTCCCCTGACAGGGAGGTCGCCATGCCGGCCCCCTCTGTCCCCAGTGATGCCTGCACAGGGCTAGTCCCCAAACAACCTTCACAGACACCTGTGGCCTCCTTCGTTGATCTGATAGCTACCAAACCCATCAAAATGTCATCTGCCGTGCCATCCTCCTGCAGTCACATGCGGCGACTGCTTGCCTGCAGTGCAGCCTTCAGGACTGGGGAAGGGCTCCCACCACCACTAGGGGCTAATTAGCACACACTCAGGTGGACATAAGTGGCTAGCGACTGCTGCACTGGACATGTGAACCACCCAAATAAAAACTAAATAATAATGATATAAACCACCACACACACCATGATCACACCTGAGAAAAAATTAACAGCACCTAAAGGGCTCCTGCACTGCCCCCAAGCAAGCAGATTTGAGGCTAAAGAGAAAGTCAGTGGGGGTAACATCCCATGACTTCCAAACCAAGGCTTCACTCCAACCCAACTTCTCATGAACCCCTGGAGAGGAAACCCCTAACCCCAGGGGCTTCCCCAGTGGAAGGATCTGATCCTCAGGTGGAGGAGGGGGTCCCACAAACAGATAGTAATGCAGAGAAACGGGGTCCCTCAGGTGCACAAGTTGCCCCGCCTCTCCTATGAATTTGGATTTGTGAAGAAATGACAGCAGAAAGACCCCTTCTGCTCCAGTCTCATGGGCCAGGTGGGAGGGTCTCGACTCCACCCCACCACCAAACCTAAGCTCAGAATCCCAGTCAGGAATTCCCTGCAAAAACAGGCACAGGGCAAAACAAAACCAGACCATGAAAGACAACCATGTTCACAGATTTAGGATCGATCCCAGGAAACAGAAGGGTATCTAAGACCACCACCGCCACGCATGCACTCCCAAGAACACTGCAGAGCTTGCGGGTTCCCTGGAATGGATGGAAGATAAGGCTTCTGGGAAAGAGGAAACAGGAGAAACTAATAATTTTGCAGCAAATTTGCAAAAGCAGAATCAGCGGCAGGGAGGCAGAAGTGACAATGCAGAACAGGTGATCAAACCCAAGGGCAGGCTCTGGAGATGCCCCCAAACACCAGGGAAGGGGGCATTCTGAGACCCCAGGTGTCCTGGGAGAACAAGGGGAAAAACACTCAAACTCAAAAACACCTAGTCAAAAACAATCTAGGTGCTCAAAGGGAAAAGTGAGGAGCCGGAGGAACATGCACACTTACTGGATACCAAGCGCTCGCGCCCCCACGCAATAACACAATCCATAGGACTGAAGCTCAGGGAGGTCTACAGCAGCCTCCCTGGGGAGTACCAGCCCCAATTCCATCCCCAACCCACTGCCGCTCACAGAAGGCAGATGCCCGGGTGCCGCTCACCAGAAAAGCAGGAACAAGGTGATATCAGCTGCGGCCCCTCCCTGTAGAACATTCAGAAGGAAGCGCTCCAGGCAGGAGGGTTATGCCAGCACAGGCCACTCCAGTCAGGAGGATGCAATGAGCGGGCACCTTTGACCCACACGTTAAAACAGAATTTAAGACATTATCACACCAAGAGTGGGCACCAGAGTGCACAGGTGCTGCAGTGCCTGGGGGACTCCCCATGGTTTCTCCCAAGGAACACCTTGAGCGGCTGCCATCATCCTCACTTTAAAGATGAGGAGACTGAGGTCTCTTAAGTGGCAGAATTAATATAACAAGGACAGGTGTTTCCCAGCTGGATACAAACACACAGGACAGGACTTGAAAAGAGAAATGATGTTTTTAAAAAGTAGCAACGTATTCAAACCAAACAGGGGGACTGGGGAAGGTCACTTTCCCACAGGGCACAAAAATGTGATTTCACTTGTGGGGAGGAAACAGCCTGATCCAGGAGGCTTCAGCAGGCTTGCTAACACCATTTGAACCCCCACCAGCAGAGCTGCAAACCAGCACAGGTTGCCAAAGTCAACTCAAGTAAGTACACCAGACCCGAGTGCAAGGAGGAAAAACTACCATCAGTGTGTGAAAAGTGTGAGAGGGACACAGACTCGACTTTTCTGAAACCTGAACAGCGCTCTGGAACAAGTGACTCAGGAAGACGATCAGATGCACAGACATACCAAGTAAAGCCAGTGAAACGGAGGGCCTGGAACATTTATACACAAGCTTGAATTCAAGGTGCGAGCTCTCGCTGGAATGGGAGGTGGGTTTTTGCTGACAGTGGGCAGGACCCAAAGAGAATATCCCACTGTCCTGTGTCCTTGACATTGGCCAAGTGAAAAGCCTGACTGCGATGAGCAGGAGATAAAGATCTCACAGCTCTGGGTCAAAGTGCCCCTCAAGGCCTTGGGAAGAATGACAGAGGGCCATTTCAGGAAAGCAAGAAGACCCTGCACCTCCCCAACAGTGGCAACAGCCTAAGCCGTGGTTACTCGTTGTGTCAGTGACCTAGAAATGAGCCAATCGAGGAAGAAAAATCCTCCACTCCCCAACCTGGAAAACTAGAAATTTCTGAAAGAACTTGACCAGAAGGGAAAATTTTTTTTTAATATTATCAATAATTTATATTTAAAAAATAATGAAAATACACATTATTGAAACCAATGAGATCTGGCCAAAGTGGTCCTCAGAGGGAAATTTATAACCCTCAAGAGAACAGAGGTAAACAAATGAGACTTTGATTCAAAAGTAAAAAGAAAAACTTAACAAAAAAAGAGGACTTAGAAGTAGTGGGGAATTCCTTGATGGTCTGGTTAGGACTCCAAGCTTTCATTGCCAAGGACCTGGGCTTGATCTCTGGCTGGTGAACTAAGATTCCACCAGCGATGTGGCATGGCCAAAAAAGAAAGAGAAAAGTAAAAGCAGAGAAAATCAGTCAACTGATAAACATCAATTCCACAATGAAGTAGACTCCTTGGAAGAAGAGTCAATAAACAGATACAAGGAGACTTCCTTGGTGGTACAGTGGTCAAGATTATGCCTTGCAATTTGGCAAGACTCTGCCACCAAAGAGAAGGTGGGCTTAATCCCTGGTCAGAGAACTAAGACCCCGGATGCTTCAGGGCAACTAGGCCCACGTGTCACAATTACTGAGCTCACACACCTCAACTAGAGAACCTGTGTGCCACAACTACTGAGCCCACATGCCACACGAAAGATCCATGTGCTGCAACTAAGACTTGTAATGCAGCCAAATGAATAAATATTTAAAAAAAAAAAAAGCCTGAACCCCACATGACATGCAAAATGCAAACCTGAGGTTGGCAGATCTGGTCTGGCAGTTAAACAAAGATATGGACCAAACATGAAATTCAGGGTGCTTCATGCTAAGAAAAACCATTAATTTCTGGACAGAGTCAGGACGTGGGGAAGGAGGACAGCAGAGACCATCCTGGGATGCCCAACACACCATGATGATGTCAATCACTCATGTGGATAGTTGTATAGGACCAGAAGGAAATACCTGGAACATGATAAACGCAGAGAGATCAATCTTGAATCAACAGCCAGGATCAGGCCCTGCTGACAACAGCCAAACAGCACAACAGTACATGCCTGTGTGGTTCCAGAAACACTGGCTGATGGGAAAAGGAACATGGCATCCTCACCAGGATGGAGGAGGCTGGGTGCCTGTGGGTGGTTTATTTGGAAAACCAAGCCAAGGGAAGAACCTAATTAGGGGATGTCAGGAGGCAACCAGGTAGAAAATATGACGAAAAAGATCCCCAAACACAGTTGTTCAGTTACAAGTCATGTTTGACTATTTGTGACCCCATGAACTAAAGCACACCAGACTTCCCTGTCATTCACTACCTCCCAGAGTTTGCTCAAACTCATGTCAATTGAGTTGGTGATGCCATCCAACCATCTCATCCTCTGTCATCCCCTTCCTCTCCTGCCCTCATTCTTTCCCAGCATCAGGGTCTTTTCCAGTAAGTTGGCTTTCCAACTACAGTATGGAAAGTCCTAAAACATCCAGAAACAACCCTCACTGCATAAGTATGTGGCCAAATTAAGAAAAAATGAAAACTATAAAGATTAGGTGCCTTATAATTTCAGTTTTCAAAGTTTATCTTAAAAACTTAATATTAAGGGTTAAAACTTAAGGGAGAAGACACCAGGTTCTCACAATGTAAAAATGCAACACCATAAAGACAAACAGTTCTTCCTAAACTTATCTAAACTTCCTAAACTTGAATTTAACATAAAATCAAAATCCTGACAGTTTTTTTTTCTTTTGAAGGGATGTGGGATAGGAGGAGACATAATTATTCTAAAGATCAAGGAAAAGAATAAGCATATCTCAAAATATGTAGGTGGGGGTGGGGAACTTGGAAAACAAAAATTGAGGTAAGACTATAAAAAACACCACAAAGCTAGAGTAACTAACATTGGGTAGTACTGAAGTAGTAACAGGAAAGTAAAAATATAAGGCAAAAATTCATGGCTAAATGGCAATTTAGGAAATGCTCTGAGGCATATCAAACCACCAAGAAAGATTCTCCTGAGTTTATTCTGTTCTAGAACTTCCTAAATTAAATGCTTACTCCACTTCTTTCCATTGTATCTGAAGACTGTCAAAGACTATGATTTCTCTCCAAGTACAACTTTGGCTGCACCCGTTTCTGTGTGTTTACTGCTGATTTCTATCTAGACTGGCTGTGTTTTACTTTCCTCTTTAACTCAAGAAGCAGACAAAAAGGAATTTTGTTATTTCCAAGTAGTTAGGCTTTTTATTTATTTCTGCATTTTTTTGTCTTTTAATTTCTAGTTTTACTGCACTGTTCTCTAGGAATGTGAGGAATTTTATTTTGGTCATTTTTTTTGTTACATCCTTTTATAATGCCCAGTATGTGATCAATTTTTATAAAAGGAGTGTGATCCCTATTTACAGGGCATGGCCTTTGAAGGATAAGTGCTTCTAACTGAAGGTGCCTTTCAGGCCTCATTCCAGGCTTTCATCAGTATCTCTGGGTCCAGGGCCCAAGAGTGTGTGTTCTGAGGAGTCCCACAGGTTAGCAGGATGTGTGCCATTGGCCAGGAACTGCTCTGTAAGTTCAATCTTGATCACTTCATCACTGAGGTTCTCTACCTCCCACTTATTTTTCACATCTTCACTCTCACAAAAGCTGTAAAGGCATCCTTTTCTGCCCTCCGGCATCTTTTCCTGTATATTCCTCAACTTGATGGAATGAGGAACAGGCACATTCATGACCGTCACATCTGCCCTGCAGAATGGACTGTCATCTAATTCTTAAAAATTTCTCAGAAATGGCACCAAGGCTAGAACAAATGGAAAGACTTGACAACATAAAAATGAAACCTGTAAACCACTGAGAGGAATTGAAAATCTACATCATCAACAACAGTTATAAATGAAAACTTATGAAAAAGGCTGCAACACAGATCACAAAAGACTAATATCCTTCCTATATAAAAACCTCTTGTAAACCAATAAGACCAGTATAGGGCAGGGGCACAGGACACTACAAAGAGAATACAGCACTGAGTGGTTAGCTGGGATGGTTACTAAACTCTCCAAGTTTCAGCTGCACCCTAAGTATAATGGGGGAGATGACTGCACCTGTCTCACCACCCTGGGAGGACTGAGGACTCAGGATGAATGATCCAGGAATGGTTCCTGGAGTACAATGCTTGAGAAATGCTGATTTAAGTTGTTGATAAGTGTTACTACTGCTGTTGTTTAAAAGTTCATCAGGCAGCCATAAAAAGGAACAAACTGTTGATCCAACAACTTGGATGGGTCTCCAAGGAAGTGTGCTCAGTGGATAAGCTGACCCCAGAAGGCTCCGTGCTGTGTGGTTCCATGTGTGTAACATCCTCAACACAGCAAAGTTGGGAAGATGGAGAAGAGGAAATCAAGGGTTGCCAGGGTGAGGTTGGTGGGGGGGATGAGTGGCCGCATGTGGGAGGTCGTGGGGCAATGGAACAGTCCTGAAGAGACCATGGGTGTGGCTTCATGGTGCTACACGTGGGATACAACTGCATGGAACTACAGACACACAAATAGGTGTAAGCAGAACTCATGAATAAACTAAAATACTGAATAAACTCTGTGGCTTGTACCACGGTCAGTCTCCTGATTCCATGTCATATGAGAGGAGGCTGGGAAGGGGCTTGGGGCTGCTCTGCACATTTCTTTGCAACTTCCTGTGAATATATTGTGATTTCAAAATAAAAAGCTGACTAAATCCAAAAAAAAGGGAGGAGGACTCAAGACAGTGATCAGAAATTCATCAAAAATAACCCATCTGACCAACAGGCTTTTGGAAAGATAATCCCTCATTAATGAGTTAACGCCCACTGAAGAGGCGGATGTGGAAGAGGTGGGGAAGAGCCGACCCTGGGATGCCAGAGGGACATCCTCACCATGGACACAGGTCCACAGCCAGCGGTTCTGGTCTGGAGCTTAGGCTGAGGCTGCAACCGCACATCCATGCTGACCCAGGGTGGACACCGCCTCGCCTGCCTGTGAGGTTTGTACCAAGAATGGGTTACAAAGGTTTAGAAACACACAAACCAGGAAAGCTGCAAAGACATGACAACAGAGAAGCCCTTCCTCTGGGGTCAGCCAGCGCCTCCTGACGTTTCTGGGTACGGGGCCCTTGACCCTATAGTTTTTGGCAGAGGAGGTACTGCCACTGAGACAGCTATACCTTGGGGTTTCCCAAAAGGGAGGGGGTGGAAAAACTATTCTCATTCTACAGCCTTCTAATCTAACACAAGGAAGCCTCTGCCTCAGGTTAGTGTGTCTTCAATGCCTCCGACAGAGTCTCTAGACAGAGATGGCACAGACTGGCAGGGTGGTTGCTCAGCCCACACACCCAGAGACCCCCCCCTTGTTGGAGACCCTGCCCCACAGGCAGGGCAGCTGCTCTTCTGGTGCAAAGTGCTTTTTTGGAGCAGGTACAGGAAAATCCAAGTGGACCTGAAGGAATTCTAAGCAGACACTGAGCCAGGATGTACAGAGCGGGAAGGGAGGACCTGGCTGGCAGGACCCCCTGGAGCTCTCATCCCCTTAAGGCAACCCTGCCTGTCTGGAGGGCGATGACCCAGGCTCAGAAAGCAGGGGGCTTCCCCAAGCCCCGTACTGCAGTTGGACCACCAACACTCATCCCTGGCCTCTTCCTGTAGTCTCCAGCTCCACCAGGAAACCAGCAGGGGGGAGCCCCCAAAGGGGCCAGTCTCTGTTCCTGGGGCTCTCGTGTCTATAGCAGGACACCCCTTCGCTGTGAGCTCAAGGAAGACATGGAGACAGCCCCACTCCTCAGGTCTTAAAGCACTTTCATGCCCAAGGACTCACTGCATCAGCTGACAGAGAGACTCACTTTATAGATGAGGAAACTGAGGCATGCAAGCACATCACCTGGGTCAGGTGACATAGCCTGCCCTGTGTCTGACAGGACAGCAGGGAGGGGGCCCCTGAGCTCAGGTCTTAGGGCTCCCAGTCCTGTGCCCCCTCCCTCACTTCTGGCAGCACTAATGGCTTGAAACAAACTGGGGACCTCTGCGGCTGGTCCAGCCACACCACACCCTCGTGGGCAAGAAAGCTTAGCTCTGATATTCAAGGGGTCAAGACCAGACCCTCCTCATCCAAAATGGTCAGGTGGGGCTGTAAGTGAAATGGGTCTGCAGGAACTACAGAAAATCAACCTGAAAAACCCACAAGGTGCCCCCCAGGCTGGACCAGGTGTGGGGTGTCTTGGAGGACTTTCCTTGGGGGATCCTGGCCCCAAGTGAACCCTGGAAGAGGGAAGAGAGTCAGGAAGAGACCTGGGGGAAGGTGAGGGAGCCACCTCACCTTCCTGAGGAGAAAGGACAGCACTACCTCCTCCAGGAAGCCTCCCAGGGCCTGGCCTTCTGCTTGAAGCAGGAAAGCAGCAGCACCCCTAGCTCCTGAGGGTTGTTTGGGGGGCAGGGTGGCCGGTGGGGATTTCCACACTTCAGGAGAACGCCAGCCAGCCCTGAGGCCACTTCCTCTGGCAGAGAGGAAGGCCAGTGCCGGGCAGCAGCAGACAATACCACCCCCACTTTAGGAGGTGGGGGTGAGTGAGCACAAACCACCCTCGAAACCCCCTCCACCTCCAGCCAGCTCCCCCCAGCCACCCAGATGGAATCTGGAGAAGACAGAAACTTCTACCGTGATCCCAGACACGTGAAAGGACACAGCCTCCATCCCAGGGCCCCAGAAAGACTGAAGTCCACAAAGAGCGCCAGCTTTCCCAAGGGGACGACCCCCAGCCCTCCTCCTCAACACGCACTGAGCTTGTCTCTCTGCCCACAGCCCTCCAGGGCTCCCACCTCTCTGGGGGAAAAACCTGAGTCCTCCCCTGAGCCCACCAGGCCCTGCACGACTTGCCCATTTTCCTCCCTCTGCTCCTCCAGCACCCCAGGAATTGTCCTGCTCCAGGGGCTCAGCATCCACAAGCCTTAGTTCAGACATCTCTCTGGAGATGGCCTTGCTGCCTGGCTGTAGGGGAGCATCCCTCCAGCACTCTGCTCCCCAACCCCTGCTGTAAGCTCCGTGCGGCCTGTCTGTCTTCCCTGTCCATCCTCTGTACTCGGTGCCACGGGGGTGACCAGCTCATCCAGAAGTGCCAAGGACAATCCCGTGTGAAAACTCAAACCCCTAGATCTAGAGCACACCAGGCCAGTTGCTCACCCCAGAGCCTGGTCTCATATACAGAAAGTGCCAAATATACACTTGACTAAGAACAGCCAGGAGCTGGGCAGGAGGTGGACAGCTGGGGTTCCACACCACACCCCTTCTGGCCTCAGGTTCCCCCGCTGGGGACAGACTGGAGACCCAGAACCCACTGGGGCCAGGGAGACCTTGGAGGCCCAAGTACTCACCTCAGCCCAGGCAGCAACTCTGTGCTAACCACTGGACTTCCTCCCCTTGCCCCATGGCAGGTCACAAGACCATGACAATGGCTGGCTCTCCAGCTTGCTTCAGGCTCACTGTCGCCCCATCAAGCCTACCTGAGAGCCTGGAAACAATGCCCCAGGCCCCTCATCCCCATACCACCTGGTGGGCCTTAGCACTGCCCCCAAACACCTCCTCCCTTGGTGCCTGGTATACCAGGCCTACCCCACAGCGGTGGTCCCAGGCTGCCTGGCCCACCCTCTAAGTGGCAATCTCCTTCCTCAAACACAAAGCCGGGAGGCAGTGGGGTCCTCCTACCTGAGCTTCCAAACTGGGTCCCGGCCAGGGAGGCGGGCCGGCTCTTCCCGTTGGCTACAGGCAGCGGGAACATCTGCAAGGAGGAAGGGAGAGGGCTAAGTGGGGACCACAGCTCTGCCGGTGTGGTCTCACTGGGACCCCTACCCCTAGGGAGCACCTCCCAGATCACAGTCACCAGTGGGATTTGAAAACTCATGTTTACCGCTTTCCAGAGATGAATTAACCTATGGAACACTTGATATAATCCCTACTCTTAGAAAGAATGCACTTTTAAGTTCCAGCTTTAAGTAAATGAGATCATTTATACCTCAGGTGGATCCCCAGGCATTGGTATTCCAGCCTCCAACCCTGACCTTCCCTGACCAGCTGGGCTCCCACCTCTCCTCGTGTCCCTGACCCCACGAGTGGCAGGGTGAGGGGAGGACAGCCAGGCTCCACCGCAGGGACGGGGAGCAGCCCCACATGCTGGGCTCTGCTCCGAGGCTGTACCCCTCCCTGTCAGTGACTGGGCAGTTCTCCCGAGGGTGGGGGCACCCAGTGTGGGAACATCACCCCCCAACCCCCACCAGCCTCCCTATTCACTCACCCAAACTCACAGTGTTAAGTCCCTCAAGATTAAACAGCTTAGCAGCATTAACTGGGAAAACCCAACATCAACAAACCCTTGTGCCATAGAAAAAACAAAACAAGAGTCCTGCCCTGCCCCAAGGGTCTGACTTCAGAGATTCTTTTTGGGCCCCAAGTGACTCAGATTGACCTGAATCAGGGCTTAGGACTTAACTGGGGAACAGCTGATGGCCCCCCAAACCCTACCTGGCCAACCAGGAGATGAGGGTGTGGGGTCTGTAGGTGTTACAGTTGGGGGTAACGTCACGAGTGTGGGGAGGGACCAGGAAGGGGGTTTCTTCCTACACACCCCATTCTATAGAAGGGGAAACTGAGGCCACAGGCTAAGCTGGCAAGGTGAGTACAGAGGCTCATAGCAGGTGAGCACCCAGGCTGGGTGTGGGTTCTTGGGGTTTGTGTCCCCTCTGGGGGTGGTGCAGTGCTCACTGGACCCAGGGCCCTGTCCTCAAGGTGAGCTCCCTTTCCCTCTGGGGACCCTAGGCCTGTGCTGGGGGAGGGGCAGGCCTGGGGGTCATCAGTCAAGCCTCCTGGGAGGAGCAGGGGCTCAATTCTGTTTCTGTTTCATCCTCCAGGGTGCCAGGGGCCGCTGACGTGGCACTTGCCACAGGGGGCACTGGGCCGTGTCCTGTAGGCGCTTCAAGTCTTGTGATCAGCCCAGACAGGCCCCCGCACCGCTCAGAGCCTCAATGTTTCCTTCTGTGAAATGGGACTCAGGGCTCAGGACGCGTGGGCTGTTGTGAAACCCAAGCGCACGTGGGCATGCACAGGGCTCAGAGGAGTACAGTTGGACCACCATGCCAGTGCCTGCCCACAGCACCCTCCCCAGCCCCCAGTCATTCCAGGCCATCGTCAGGCTGGGGACCACCTCAGGCCCACCTGGGGGACAGCGCTCAGAGCCCACATGCGCTCAGGACCACCTAACGGGAAGCCCCGGACCAGAAGGACATGGATCTTAACACCTGGAGGCAGCTTTCTTCTCTGGTGTTTAAGTGATAGTTACCTCATTTCCTTCACATGGACCTGCCCCAAAGATATGCTTTCCTTTGAAATCTTTTGTTTTACTTGAAATTAGGTTGTTTTAAGAAAACAAATTAAGTCAACTTTTATGGGGCAGGTGGGAGGCAGAGCTGTGAGCTGCAACCAGGGCTGTCTCTGGGCCTCTCTCCTCACGATGACAAGGAGGGTGAAAAGATCCAGTTCTGGGTTTCCCTGGAGGATAGTCACTGGGCACCATTTCCACTCCACCTCAGTCTCCTTATCCATGAAGTGGGTTGCTGGCTCTGAGCTGGTGGGGGAGGGGGTGGTCTGGACCCTCCAGACAGAAAGGGGAGGTAGGCAAGCGACTGGGGCTATTGGTTGGCAGGGGGAAGGGGCCACCCCCTCCCTTGACCCCTAAGCTGGTCTGTTCCAGCCCAATAGTCTGTGACTTGTCAGTTTAACAAAAAAACAACTGAGTAGCACCCCTGGTTACTCACCCGGGGAGGAAAAAATAAAACGGGGCTTAAAAATACCAGCCTGGCCCTTCCGGAGCCGTGGCCGCTCTGTCCCGGGGGCTGTTTTTCTGCAGGGTGGCCTCAGCTTGGGGACTTTTGTTTTTGACAGATCTCAGTGGCCTGTGCCTCGTACCAGCAGATGATCAAATTCAGATCGAAAGAATCAAACCAAAACGGTGCTCAGTGGGGCAGGGAGAGGGGCAGGATTTAGGAAGTCCACATACAGTCCCCAGGTTTACTTCTGTCACAGGCAGCCCACCTCACAGATGGGCAAACCAAGGCCCCCACTACTCCAAGGGAAGCTCTAGCTTCCAGCCCCCACTCCCAGGCCTGTCTGAGCTATGTGACCTCTGGAAGCCAGCACCCTCTCTGAACCTCCATCCACCTGGCCAGGGAACGGGCTGTGACTGGTGGAGAACACCACCTGGGAAGTAAGTGTAGGGACATCCTCTGCCACACCCCATACTCCCATCCCCCTAGATTCCTGTACACTGCTCTCAAAGTCTCCAGTCACTTGTGGCCCCAGCTCCTGGCGACACTGTGCACTGGCTCTCACGTGAGTAAATAAATGAACAGTATACATAAACTGTGTGTGTCCCCTCTCCACTCACAGAAGGCCCCTACACAGAGCACTGACGCATTGGACACTCCCATTTTTTGTACCGACAGTGCTGTGAATAACCCTGAACACCCCATCCTATAGGTCAGAAACAAGATCACTGTCAAGATCACTGCACGCCCAAAGCAAGCTGGGGTCTCAGGGCCGAGCCTTGGCAAGGAGGAACTGAAGGTCCTGGGGAGCCCCGCCCTTACTCTGGGCCTTAGTTTGCCCATCTGTAAAGGAGTGGACCCACTCTGTGCCAAGTCATACAGTTGTGTGACACATGCCCTGAAGCTGCACCCTGCTGAAGGGGTCTCAACCCATCCATTAGCAGCTCCCCAAATCCCCCCAGCCCCACCTGGGGTCCTTTGACCCAAACAAATTTGAAGTACAGATATTGGGGGTGTTTTTGGCAGAGGCTTCTTCCTGTGGTCCTGGGGCCATGGAGAGCTGGATGGAGAAGAAGGGTGGGTAGGGTCGCTCACCATGCTAAAGTCCAGGAGGTCACTGAGCTCCTTGTCCGTGCCTACAGGCGCCATCCTTTGCGACTGGTTCATTCTCCAGCTGCAACGAGGGGCTGGGGTCAGCTACTTAGGCCTAGAGACAGCCCTGTGTGGTGGCCACCACGGGTGAGGAGGAAGGAGAGAAGAGGCATGAATGAGGACAGCCGAGGTGGACAGATGGGGAGGCTGTTTAAGAGCCCCTCTAAATGCTCCCAGGGTCTAAGTCCTTCGCAGCCAGGATTCCAGGATTGGGGCCCCTAGAGACCCTCCCCAGGGCCATGGGGGAGTTTGAACAACGGGGTTCGGGCAGCACAGAGCAGATCCCCTGAACTCCCTCAGCGACCACCAAGGAATCAAGTTGCAAATGTCACACTGGATGCGGGGCGGAGTGGTCCCTTCCCAGATCGGTCAGAACCAGCCCCTTTCCCCGCCACCTCTCCTATTTCCTCCCCCCCGCACGCTTCCCACCAGCCCCGGCCCCGCCCCCGCCAAGAGGGAGGGGCGATCTGGCCCCGCCCCAAGGGAAACTTGGTGACCCCCCCAACAGCTGTCAGAGCACGTTGAAGGCCTGGTCACCCCCAAATTTAAAGCAAAATAAACCCACAAGTAAGACTGCGAAGCCCCCTTCCTGTCCCAGGACTGGCAGGGCGGGTGCCCCGCGCAGGGACCGACCCACAAAGCTTCCCACCACGAAAAATAACCAAACTCTGAAAAGAGAAACACCACCCTAGGTTGTTTTATTGTCACGATGTATCCGGCAATTATTTTTAAGCAACTTTGAAAATATCTCTTGCCTTGGGGGAAGGAGGTCCCAAAACCCGAGTCTCTCCCCCTCCCCACAAGTTCCCTAGAAGCTCCATTCTAGAATGAGGGGGAATCCACCTGCCAGGCACCATCCCACACCCAGAAGAGAGAGGAGAGCAGGTCCCCGTCCCACAGTCAGACAGCAAAGCCCCTTCAGGGTCTCCTCCCGGGCCCCCAGGTGGGGGCGGGGGCGGCAAGCAGAAACCGTGGGGGCCACGAGGAAAGCTAGGGTTCCGAGGTCGAAGGAGACCCGAATTCAGAAGCGGAGAAACCCCCGCTTTGTTTGCCAACTGGAGACGGGTGTGAAACGGATGCCCCGGCGCACCCCCTCCCCCGCGAAGCTTTTTCTTTTTTAGAGAGCGTGTGAAACTGACTTTTTTTTGAGGAGTTCGAAACCGCACTTCTTCGTGGGGTGGCTGAAACCGATTTTAAAGTAGACCTGAGGGGGGGTCTGAAACATGCTTCTCTGGGGGAGCTGAGATACTTCTAGAGTGTCACGAGGGCTTTTGGGGGCCAAAGCCACTTTGGGAGGAGAGGGGTAGGATCGTCGTCCTCGGGGGGGTAGGAGGGGGCCCGGGAAACCAATCCCCACCCCACCCCCTCGCAGCCGGTGCGGGCGGCGCGGCGCGGCCCGGGAGCCCTTAGAAGCTCGGGGCGCACCCGCCGCCCGCGCCCGTGTAGCCTATAGCAGATGTGTCCCCCGGCCCGGCTCGGCCCCAGCCCGAGCCCGCAGGCGCGCGGCGCACCTTCCCCGCAGACAAAAGGACGCTCCCTCTCCCTCGCTCGTTCCCCTCCAAACTCCGCCGCCGGCCGGGCCCCCAGGGAAGGGGGCGCCCGCGGCCCCCGCGCCGCTGCCCCGCCGCAAAGTTGGGCGGCTCCGCGTCACCCCCTCCCAGCTCCGCAAACTTTGCCGAAGTGCCGGTAGGCGGGGGCGCGCGGGCCCGAGCGCGCTCTCCACGTCGTCTGCCCCCTCCGGCGCGCAAAGTTGGAGAACAATGACTCCGGCCGCGCCGCCCCCAACCCAGCCCGCCCCCGCCCGGCGTCCCCGGGTCCCGGCGTCCCGGCGCCGCGCGAAGAAGCCCGGTCCGCCGGGCACCGAACGGCGAAAGCTCCCAGTGCTCTCACCTGCTCGGTGCGGCCCGGCCCGCAACGCGCGGGGGGCGGTGGCATGAACGGCCCCCCCGGACAAAGAGGCGTCGCGGCCCCGAGGGGCGCGCGTGGGCGGCGGCGCGTGGCCCGGCTCCCCGCGTGTCCGCCCCACGGGCCCTGCGCGGCCCTGGAGTTGGCGGAGGCGGCCTGCGAGGAGCCCGCGGTGCCCGCCTGCCGCGTCGCTGGGCTCGGTCCGGCCCGCTACGCCCGCGGCCGCTGCCTCATCTTCCTGCGGCGGGAGACATGTTCCGCCCCCTGCTCTGCGCCCCGCCCCGTCCCCGCCAGGCCCCGCCCCGGGTGCCCCGCCCCGTCGCTTCTCGCGGATCCCTCCGCCACCGCCTGCTCTCCCGGCCGCCGCCGCCTGTCCAAACGTGCACGCTAGACGCAGCTGCGGGCCCGCGGAGCCCGGAGCCTGGAACGGGAGCGCCGGGGATCTGTCGGCTAACGGTGGGGGCCCGGGGGAAGGAACTATCTTTCAGCGCGGAGGCGCACGAGAGTTGGGCGTACTTGTGACGCAAGCGGGAAGGGCCGTGAGATGGAAAGATAAGGCGGAGAGGCCGGGGCCAATTGGAGGTAGCGAAAGCATGATTGGCAAGGCTGCCTGCTGTTGGTGGCTAGGCCCCGCCTCCGCCCCGCCCACTTCGCTCGGCCTAGCGAAGAGGCGGGATTCTGCGCGCTGATGGCCGCGAGAAGCTGTGGGGGGCGGGGGACAGCTGGTGTTTTATTCTCGGGTTTGCGTGGCCGCCCGCACAGTCTCTTCGGCTTGGTCGTATCTGAGTTTCTAGGTCTGGCCCCTAGTGCTGGGTGTTGCAAGCGGGCATCTTATGCCCGGAGTGAATGAATCAGACCCATTTTACCCTTGCGGCCATGGCTGTTTCAGGGTCTGTTTCAGGGTCTGAGAGCTCCGCGTGGAACCTGCTGTATGCTTCTGGCTTACTGGTTGCCTTTGGCTGCCTGAGACTCAATTTACTCATCTGTTAAATAGGATTTGGTCCTGAGTTTGAGCTGGACTGAGACCTCACAGTCTCAGCTGCGGTTCATGGGGTTGCAAAGAGTGGGCAAGACTGAGCGACTGAACTGAACTGAGACCTCACAAAGCTTTCTGACTCTCTGTGAGTTCATTTAGATCCTAAGTTCACCCCACAGCCAGGAGCTCTTCAGCTTTTGGGAACCGTAGACCCTACAGAATGGAAATAATTATTATTATAAAGGAAAATTAACGCACTCTAACACGATTTATGGCCCCCCTGTGTCCGCAGAGATAAAATCACAGTCCCTTCGAGGCTGGGAAGAAAACAATGTCCCCCTGGCTCAAGAGGCTCCAGCCACAGTGGCCTCCAGAACCTTCCAGGCTCACTCTCACCTCCAGGCCATTGCTCTGGCTGTGCCCTCTGCCTGGAAGGCTCTTCCACCCCATCTGGAGCCCCAAGTCACCACAGTTCAGGGCAGTCAGGGTGGCCCTAGATCCAGGGAACATGACTGAAAGCAAGGGAGAAAAGTGGGAGCCCTGGGGGAAGGGGAACGGGAGACCCCAGGGTAGGCGGGGAGCTCAGGTGGCTCCTAATAAAGCCTCTTCCTGCTACACAGGGACCAGGCTGACCCTCAACTTGACCCTCAGAGCCAAAGTGCTGCCATGTGCCACAGGTCTCAGGAGGGGACTGAGGGTTTTTTTTTGGGGGGGGTCTGGGTTCAAATCCCTCATCCCTCCTGGCTTCACTTGGGCAAGCTCTTGCTGCTCTCTGGACCTCAGTTTCCCCATCAGGAAAATGGGAGAGTGTAGAGATGGTCACTGTGTAGGTGCCAAGGGCATGTGCCTCCATCCTGTGGCCTCTCCCCACTGGAATACCCAAGTCTCTGGAGTGAGGGCTCCCAGACCACAGCCTTTCCCCAGACCAACCCTGATCCCACAAGTCTGGAGTCTCCTCTGGCTTGCCCCTAGCCTGGGGTGGGGGGGACTTTCTTAAGGACCAGGCTAGGGCTGCCTCACTCAGGGTGGCCAGCACCCTTTTCCTTGACAGTGCTAAGGGTCTAACCTGTACAGACAGAGCTGAGGCCAGTATTCCTGGAGTTGACACACCCCCTGAAGGGGGTAAATGATCCATTCATAGGCCATGCAATTATTGAACACCAACGGTATGCCAGGCTTGGTGCTGGGTATTGAGTCATAGGGGTGGCTATGACCTGTCTAGTCCCTTTCCTCCAAGGCAAGATGAATTGTCAGAGGCTGCCTGTTTTAGTCCCAAATGTGCTTTTTCTCTCCATATGTTCAGCTGTCAGGTCCTCATGCCTGAGTGATTAAACCCATAAACCCATTGTATAGATGAGGAGACTAAGGTTCAGAGAGCTCCTCCCTGGGGTCCAGTCCACCCTGGAGCTCACATCTGCCAGGAGGCCCTCCCAGTACCCACAGGCCACCATTGTCTTCCCTGGGGAGGCCCAGCCTGGGGCTGAGTCACCAGGCAGAGCAGCCCATGGGGGACCACCACCCCCCCTTGGCTGCCACCTCTGCCCAGCCCTGAGGCCTGGGTGTGCCCTACAGGGCACTGGCACAGAGACAGGCAGCCAGCAGCTGGTGCCAGGGGCCCCTCGAGGGCAGCCCACAGCCCGCCCATCTCCGCCTGTCTGACTGCGGCCTTTGTTTTCCTCTGGTGCCCGCCAGGGGCTTGGGGCCTGGCAGGGACCTGCCTCCCCTAGTTTGGGCTTCCTCCCTCTACCCAAGTCACACCTACTGTGTGCTGCCCCAGGCTGGGAACCTCGGGAGGTAGACGACCCCATCTCTGGTTGGGAAAAACTCATGCTGAGGACAGAATCCCACTAGTGAGTGGGGTCACAGGGGACAGAACAGGAATGGTGATGGAAACATCCAGAAGACAGTAGAAGGGCATGCCGCAGTTAACCATGGATTTAGGACTTGGGGGCCACTCTTCTGACATCATTTTCATTTGTCTCCAGAGTGGGCACCTTCTTCTGGGTGTGAATGGACCCCTCAACCGAACTCTCCCACTCCCACCCCACCCAGCCCCACCCTTCTGTTCCTTAGCCCAGGAGGAAGGGAGGGGCCCTTATCAGTCAAGCCAGACCCCGCACACAAACCTCGGTTCATGGTCCCTAACTGGGGAGGAGGGGGCACAAGAGCCTAGAGCTGGGTTCTTGTTGGGCCATTGGACCCGCTGGAGGGGCCTGGCCCTGGCCTGTCCCTGCTCTCCGTGACTCCTCCCACACAGATCTGATTGGGATTCTCTCATTCACTCACTCCATTCATTCATTCATTCATTCTCCCTGGCCTCTGGGAAGGAGGTCTCTGCAGGGAGTGCTGCTTGGGCCTGGGGCCAGGGGCTCTCACTGAGTATGGGGTGGGGGGGCTTCTTAACCTCCGCAGAGGAGGGAGGAAGTGCTGGCCATGGAGGGCACAAAGCGGATGATGGACGAAGCAGCAGCTCTGCTGGCCTTGCTCCCTTCCCCAGCCTGCCTTCCCTGGTGCTCAGAGCCATGGGCATAAAGAGGGGAGGGGACCCAGTGATTGGACCCGGTTTGTCCTGGGGAGTCAGTAGGCCAGGAGGGTGCCTGGAGTCCCAGCCTCATGCTTTCCATTGTTGGGTTATCAGAAGAGGTGAGTTTGGG
This sequence comes from Antilocapra americana, assembly GCA_007570785.1. Classification (NCBI taxonomy): domain Eukaryota; kingdom Metazoa; phylum Chordata; class Mammalia; order Artiodactyla; family Antilocapridae; genus Antilocapra; species Antilocapra americana. The sequence continues at coordinate 7,591,783 of ML661896.1, read as the reverse complement.
GGTGAGTTCCCTTCTCCGTGGTGGGTTCCCTGGGGCAACAACACTTGGGTGTGACCAGAAGGATGAATGGTCAGTGGGCAAAGAACAAGGAGACTGGGGGCAGGGGATTGTGTGGGTACTTTAGGACTCCATGAGGCTGGAGCCCAGAGAATTGAAGCAGAGAGGAGCCAAAGTCAGGGGCACCGGGTCTATATGGCAGGTGCACTGTGGAGTCATGGTGGGGGTCTGAGCAGGAGAGGGACATGGTCTCCATGGCCACATTGGGGGTGGATTCAAAGATTGCTCCTGAGGGTAATGAGCTAGGTGGACTGGGGTAGGTTTGAGGGGTGATGGAAGGCTTACCTGGGGGTGGGGGTGAGGAGGCAGCCATCCATGGGCGCTGGGTGTGGGCCGGGAACCTGCGTTTGTGAATAGTGGTGCCCTTTTTGGAGCAGGGGTATCTTAGGGGCAGGGGCCAGATGAAAGAGGCACAGGAAATCCACATTCCCACCCTGCCCAGGCCCCAGGGGACAGAGTTTTGGCTTGGCCACAAGGGACTTCATGAGTGAATGAAAGAGTGCCCACCCTAATCTAAACCCCAGCCCCAAGCTGAGCCCCAGTTCTGCTCTGAGCCCCTATCCTAGACTGAACCCTGGGCCCAGGCTGAGCCCCCAACCCTGGACCAAGCCTAACTGCCCTGCACCTCTCCCACCCAGGTCCCCCACTACCCCCTCTTCCTGCCCTCTACCTGTCCACCCAAAGGGCTGGTGCCACCTGTCCAGGGCAGCCCTTCCACTTCCTGGCCGGGTGCCCACAGTTCCTGACTCAGGGCCCCCGGAGGCCTGTCCCACCACATTCCGGGGCAGCTTGTGCAAACATGGGGCGCCTCCCAACCAGCCCTCGGGCATTATCTGGCCCAGTTCCCCTAGGGGTGGATGGGGTGAGGGGGGCAGGGCAGGGGACAAGAAACCTTGCTGGATTCCCACTGCCCACGTCTGTGGCCCCACTGACCTCTGTCTTGGAGGCATGGGGGTTCCTGAGCTTTCTGTGGGAGGCAGCGGGAGCCACCCATTGTTCAGACAGGGAAACTAAGGCTCCAGCTGCTGCCTGAGATGGGCCAGCCTCCTACGCCTGGCTCACATGCCCGCCCAAGCTCCTTCACCTGTTCTGTGTGTGTGTGTGTGTGTGTGTTAGTCACTCGGTCATGTCCAGCTTTGTGACCCCATGGACTGTAGCCTGCCAGGCTCCTCTGTCCATGGAATTCTCCAGGCAAGAATACTGGAGTGGGTTGCCATTCCCTTCTCCAGAAGATCTTCCCAACCCAGGGATCAAACCCAGTTCTCCCACATTGCAGGCAGATTCTTCACCATCTGAGCCACTAGGGAAGCCCTCACCTGTTCCCTGGTGTCTTTCAGAATCGAGAGCATCCTGGCGATTAGCACCTTGCTACACTAAGGTGTGTGGGTTTTACTCAAGGATTCTGGGAAAAGTCATGGGGGTGATGTGGTCTCCTTGGAGACAGGGGAGCTGAACCTGAAACACTGAGGTGGTCCCAGGCTGGCGAGGGTGCTCAGGAAGAGGGCACGGGCCTGGGGCTGGGAGTGGCCTATGGGGTCAAAGCCATTCTGTGGTGTATGCTGGGGGCCCTGGAGAGCACTTGGCAGTGAACGGCACCCACTCCAGTTCTGGCCACCCTGTGTGGGGCCAGGACCCCACATCAGTCTCTCCTTCTCCCTTTTCCATCATAAGTTACCAGGCCTTTGCCCTGGCTATGCCCTCCTTCTGGGTCACCCTTTCTCTCCCTGTGCCTGGCTTTCTCCTTCTCATCCTTCGGCCCTCAGTTTCCGTGTTGCCTATTCCAGGCAGCCTCCTTGGCCTGCAGAGCAGGCCAGGCCCCTTTCCCCTCTTATAACTCCTGTCACCTTTCACCTTTTTGCCATTTCTGTCACCCTATCACTTGAACCAGATCAGGGGCCCCCAGCGGTGAGGCCCAGGCTTTCTTACTCATTGTTGCCCCATGAGGCTCAGAGCATCCTGGGGGCAGCACAGGCCTGGGGAGTGGCAGAGAGACAGCTGAGGTCCAGTGGGGCTCCTGGTTCTTGGGGATAGGCCTGGAGCCAGGCGGGTGGATGTCTAGGGGAGCACACAGCCCATGAGCTCTGCTCCCAGCCCCTCGGCCCTGCTTGCCAACAGATTCAAGTCCCACTCCCCACTCCCCACCATGAGTCTTGGCTGTAAGACCCCAGGGTGCATGGCTGGATGTATCATCTCCGAGCTCTGCACCCTAGGACCCTCTGAGGGCTGGGTCCCTAGGTGGATGTTTACAAGGGACGGGTCGATGGGGTCACCCATCAACATAATGAAATTTTTCTGCTGGGCATCTCCTGAGATCCCTACTGGTGCTGCACAGCTGGCAGAGATGTTGGGGGGAGGGCGGGTCTGTTAATCAGCTGAGCTCCCTGTGCTCCAGGGATGGGAGGAAACTGAAGTTTGGCTGCCCACTTCCCCCACCTCCTTGCCTTCCTTAGGGGTGGAAAAGGCACAAAGACCACGGCTACAAAAGGACAAAAATCTTCAAATGTGACTCTGTAGATATGCTTCTGACATGTAACAAATCACAGACAAGATGGGACTTCCCAGGTGGTGCAGTGGTAAAGAACCTACCTGCCAATGTAGACACAGAGATGAGGGTTTGATCCTGGGGTTGGGAGATCCCCTGGAGTAAGAAGTGACAACCTGCTCCAGTATTCTTGCCTGGAAAATTCCATGGACAGGGGAGCCAGCAGGCTACAGTCCATAGGGTCACAAAGATTCAGACACGACTGAGCGACTTAGTGCACACACACACACTGATGAGATGTGACATATGGAGAGAAACTATTTCAACCTTGTAACAGAATAAGGATTTATGTCATTCATATACAAAGAGTTGCTACAAATCAATAAGAAAACACCAAAATGGAAAACTGGACAAAGAAAGGAACAATTAGTTCACATGTGAAGCCACACAAATGGCCGCTGGAGAGACAGAAAAAGAAGCTTAAAGTCACTCATGACAAAAGAAATGTAAACAAATACGCAAATAAGAAAACATGTTTTGTTCTGATAGTTGGCAAAATGGTAAAAGATTGGTCACATCCTGCAGTAGTGAAGTTGAGTGTGGAGGTCCTCTGAGGGGATGCATATTAATAAAGAAGCTCTGCATATCTTTGGACTCCCTCTCTAATTCCAGTCCTAACACTCAGAAATCTATTAAAAATGATAGCGCAGCAGGGGTGTTCATTAGAATGTGGTTTGTGGCAGCTATTACTCGGAAACAGCACATACCAACCACCAGGGATGAGAGAGAAGATCCCAGCCGTGGCTGAACAGGAAAAACTGAACTGCTTGATGAGGCAGGGGAGTGTTGCATGTGTGTTCTGAGCCAAGGACATATAAGGTGGACTATTCAGATTAAATACAAGTTTGAGACCCACAGCACCATTTTGGGAGCACAATTTGTGTGAAGCAAAAATGTGTGTATCGAAAAAAACACAGGAGGAGGAAATGCCCCAAGGGTTCAGCGGTTACTCTGGGTGCAGAGTTGGGAGGGGGAACTTTCAGTTCTTATTTTATATTTATATTCATGAGGTGGGATGAACTGAGAGGTTGGATTGTGTTTTCGGTGTGAGTGTGTATGTTCTGGTATTTTTTTAATTAAAAGAAAGTTTAGTTTGTCAATCCCTCGTTGAGGTTGGGTCTCTGAAGAGCCATGGGAGGGGATGGGGTGGGTTTCCACTGGGGAGATGGAGATTCCTTTCAGGAGCTGGGTTCACTGGGAGCTCCCTGAAGGGGGCAGGCTTCCAGCTGCCCCTTGGGTCCTCTGGGGAAAGCCCCTGGTGCTCTGGGGAGGGCCCCCCAGTGTGACCTTGAGCCTGAGCTAAGTACAGGGAGCACTGCAGAGAGAGTCTGGCGTGGGTACTTCCTCACTCAGAGCCCAAGTTCTCATCAGTTCAAGGGGACTGGAGATCCCACCACCCACCAGGGGCTAGGTTGGGCCGCCTGGTCTCCGGGCAGGTGCTGGAGGAGTGCTGAGGGGCAGCCCCTTCCCCAGGGGCAGGGACGGCCCCGGGCACTGCCCAGAGGAACTGGGCTGTACAGGTCATAGAACTGCCCCTTTAAAGGTATCAGTTTCCCCCACTTTGCGTGGAAACTGGAAAAGCGTGGAGGGCTTGCCTTGGACCCAGAACCACCAGGTTCTTGGTTTCTCGTGTTTGGCCTTCCCTTGACCCTGCTCTCTGGGCAGGGCCTGGCCCCTCAGTGCTCCTAGGCTTCCTTCCACTCCCTGCCAGCCTAGGTGGCTCCTAATCCCTCGGTGCATCACCGATAAGGTCTGCACAGAGGCACAAAGAATAAGAAATTCACCCCTCAGCTCCTAATTCCTTCCCTGCCTGGGGGTCTGGCTGTGTCAGGTTGGCAGGGACACTTGCAGTCAGGGCTAGGGTCCAGGCAGGCCCTAGGGTGGGGGTAGAGGGGGAATCCAGAGCAGGAGCAAATTGGGGTCACCTGCAGGGTGTGCTCCAGCCAGCTCCCCTCCAGTCCCTCCAGTGATGCTGGCGTCCCCCTCCCTGCTCATTGGACATCATGACTCATGCTGATCTCAGGGCCTTTGCACAGCTGGCCTCTTGGCCCAGAGCACCACTCTCCCTCACTCTCTCCTCAGCCCATCCATCCCCACAACTGTCAGCTTTGCTTGCTCAATGTCCCCCTCCCAGTTCCTGCAGGGCAACCCCCCCACCACATCCCCACCAGGCTGTCCCCAGAGTCCGGCCCACACAGTGGAGAGGCTGGGGAGGACAGTGGTCCCCATTTCACAGGTGAGAAAATCAAGACTCAGATGGAGAGGCCTAAGGTTAGACAGGGAGAGGCACTTAAAAGCGCCCCCCATCCCCTCTCCACCAGGGCAAAGGCATTTCCTTATGCTCAGGGGGCTGTGGGGTCCTAGGGCAGCTGGTGGGGCGCCTAACGGGTCTTGGGGCCTGTGTGTGTGGCAGCGGCAGCTGGGGCTCCTGGGGCCCAACCCCCACTCAGAGTTCAAGTGGGAGGTGGGGGAGGGAGAGCAGCAGCTGGCGCCTGGCCCTGTGCCAGTTAGGAACCTCCGCGGGGTGGGGCTGCCCCGGGTCTGTCTCTCTCTGTCTCTCTCTTTTGGCCTCTGTCTATATCTCCCTCTGCCTATCTGCCTCTGTCTCTTCTCTTTCTCTTTACCTCTGTCTCTCCATCTCCCTGTGTGTGTGTCTGTCTTTGCCTCTGCCTCTCTGTGTTTGTCTATCTGTCTCTCATCGGAGCTGGGGGACTAGCCCCATTTCAGGTCATTAGGATCTCCCCTTTACCTCCACCTGCTGGCTGTGATCACATGAACTGAAGGACCCTGCCTCTGCACCCCCGCTGTGGTCTCTATCCCTCCCAAGATGGGGAGCCTGGGACATTCCTCTTGTGGGCTGGGGGACCCTGGGCAAGTTTCCCAGCTGCAAAGTCTGTGGGCACCCTCTCTGGGCCAGGGGTGGGGTGGGCCACAGCCAGTCTGGGAAGAAACAGTTACTAAGGAGCCACTTTACAGGCATCTGAACCTGTCCTGGGGACGACTCCCCTACCTTAGTGACCCAAGAGAGTCCTGGGGAGGGGATACAGAGGCCAGGAGTGATCCTGCAGGGGAGTGGGGTGGGGTGGGGAGAGACCCAGCCAATGCAAGGCTCTGATGCCTGAGGCAACCCTCCGCCAAGTTCCTGGGTCCCCAACCCTAAGTCATGATCTGCCCACTGCCCCACGTGAAGATCCCTACCCCACCCTGGAAGTGTGCAGGCAGCCAGGAGGGCACTGGGGTGAGCAGGGAGCGGAGTGACTGCTTCCCCAGGGCCCTGACTGCCCAGTCTCTACATTCCCCCATGTCTGCCAGTACAGCCATCCCTTGAAACCTCCCTGACAATAGACTCCAGCACCGAAGAAATATCCCCGGGGTGGGGGTGGGGGGACTGTGGCTTAATCACTCCTTGATTTGCATTTTTGCATATTAATAAGGGTAGAGCTGCTAATTCTGCTACATTGTTTTAAAGGTGCAGAAACGCTGGAACAGCTGAGGAGTGAGGAGGGGGCATTCCTAACCAGGAGTGAGGAGGGGGGGCCTGGGTCCCCAAATACAGGATCCCCGTCCCTCCGCCTCAACCATTGCCCCTTGGGTCACAGGAGTGGGGTCCCCCAGTCTCTGTCTCTGCTCTTGAAATTGGGGCATCAACCTTGGGGGCAGCAGGGCAATGGGGAGTCTCAAATTTTCTATCCGGAGCTCTATCCTGAGCATCCCATGGTGGGAAAGTTGAGAAATGAGGACCAAGCTCTGCCTTTTGGATTCCGTCATAGACGAAATCATCTCCATCCAGCATCATCTCCATCTCCTGAGTTCAGGCCGGAAACCCCACTCCCCCCCACCACTCCTGCAGCCCCAGTGGCGGGCGTTCTGACCCCACTTGTGGCCCTAGGCTCTCTCAGCCCAGCCTCAGGACTCCTTCCAGCTCCTCCTTGCTCAACTGGGGCCTTTGCACGTGCTGCTCCCCCGCCAGGTGCTCCTCCTTTCCCTACAGGTTCACCTCTTCTGTGGCTCTCCAGGCCACCCTGCCCACGCACCCGAAACTGGGAAACCGAGGCACAGGCTGCGAGGCCGCGTACTCGGGGTCACACAGGGTCCCCGCTCAGACCACTCCCTTCCCATTGGCCGCGGGGATGGGGGCTGGACCCTGGGGTCTTGGGGTCCTTGCGGGGGTTCAGGCCAGAGGCGCGCACTTGGGCGCGTGCTGCCACCTGGTGGTACCCTGAGGTGGGTCTGAGGTTTTCCTCCGACCTCGGAGCTCCCACTCCAAGGAGCACGTCGCGCGTTGGGGGACCCAGGAAGTCCCCGGGTGCAGGGATACCGAGCGGGCCAGAGTCCCCGGGCCTGAGGGCGCCGGCAGCAATGGCCAAGATGGAGAGGTTTCTATGATGAGAAAGGAATGGAGGCCCGACCTGGCTGCCCTGTCCTGACCCTCTCCAGACCCCTCCCGTCAGGCCTGTGACTGCTCCAAACCTTCCCGTTACATTGTCACCCTAATCTGAACATTTTATGTCCACACAGACCCCTGGCCTGACCCGGTGCGGGGTGTGAGTGCGGAGCTGGGGAGACTCTCCTACGCTGCCCTGGATAAACGCACTGCGAGGCCGGGGCCAGTGTCCACCAGGTGGCACCCGCCGCCCAGAAACCCGCGGAGGCCTGCTGCGCACGGTGGCAGTCTGCGCACGCGTGTGCCCGGTGCCTGTGGGCTCTGAGTGCTCGCTGAGCTCGTGATGTCCACGCGTGCCCGGTTGGGATCTCGCACGTGTGAGGGCACTATGCTCGCGTGTACGCTGCTCTCAGCTGTGCTCACGCACTCGGTCCTACTGGCACGCTGGCGTGTTCATGTGCTCTAACGTGTTTACGTTGCCCTGCAACAGCTTGGTTGGGTACCGTGTGCTCAGGACCTGGCGCGTCCGGGAACAGGCGGGCACAACTTTGCACTTGTGAGGCCTGTTTGTACCCGCGTGTGCACAAGGGATTGCCATAACCAGACGTCCACATTTCCTTTGTGCATATATTTGTCTGCCAGTCCTCGAGCGGGGTCCTACCTGTACGTCTCCATGTACTGCCCAGCATATCTGCAGATGCGCAAGTCCTGGCAAACACCTGTCCACATATTCTGGCCTGTTTATTGCGTATCTACGCGGGTGCACACTCGCATATGCACTGTGATGGGGTACACACATACACGTGTGCTTGGGGATGTTAATGTATATCTCCATGTTAGGGCTTCCCTGGTGGCTCAGACAGTAAAAAATCTGTCCACAATGCAGGAGACCCGGATCAAATCCCCATGGATATTCCCATGGACAGAGAAGCCTGGGGTCACAGAGTCAGACACGACTGAGCGACTAACACACTCATGCATGCACCTGAGCTCACAGCCACAGCCCACACTCAAGTCCCCCTTCAGAGACACTGCTCCCAGCAGGACCCCGTCCCACCAGTCAGCTGACAGAACATCTCTAACAGGTCCTCCCTGAGGTCCTGATGTGCATTTTGCCCTCTCCCTTCTCTCCTGTTCTTGCCTCTCTGGCCTCCACCCAATCTCCTCCTGCTGGTGATTACAGGCTCCGTGTCACCTGCAGGTGTCATGTGTCACCTACAAGGAGACAGGGAGCTTCTGGTTGTGTTGACATCTGGGCCTTTGCTGTGGCCGTCCTTTCTGGCCCAGCTTCCCCAGGACCCTGCTGACATGTCCCTAGCTCAATGTCACCTCCAGCCAGTGCTGCCCTCCACCAGATCCCCCAACTTGTTTCTTTCCTTTGCTGTCCTAATCTGGGGCTTAGCTATTACCTGTTCCCCATGAGGAGTCATGCTTGTGATGTCACCCCTGATTTCTGGCATCCCAGGGACACCTACCTGAGAAACTAGCAGAAGGACATGACCCATGGTCCCCTTGATTATAGGAATCTATGCCATGCTCTGACAACCCAGCCACTGTCAGCCAGCCCTGGAGAAGCTCCACCACGGGGGGGCCTGCCTGATATGCAGCTTCCCCTGCCTCCTCCCCACTCACATCACTCTCCCTTATGGTTCCCTCTCCACTCATCAAACTTCTGTTTATCCTGTAGGGCCTTATTCCGTTGGTCCTTCTTCTAGGATGCCTCACCTGGTCTCCTGGGGGTGAATGTACAAGAGGCTGCCATGGAGGCAGGGTGATCGCAGGTGGTCCAGGCCAAGCGTACAGACAAAAGCCCATCAGTGGTGCATCAAAAGTGGACTTCAGGGAGGGGTGAATGCCAATTCCTGGGTGCCCTGCAGCAGTTGGCAGAGCTAACAAGCTGCCCAGGAGATTCTGATATGAGCAGTGTATCCTTCTACTGGGCTTCTCACCTGTGCCTCTGTCCTTCCCTCTGCCTGTCTGTACCCTCCCTCTATCCCTACCTCCCTCTCCTCCCTCCCTCTGTCCCTTGGTCACCCCTGGCCTGGCCATACCCCCAGCCCCAGGGGGCCATCTCCTTGGCAACAGTGGCCAGGGGGTCAGCGGCTGGATCAATCTCCTCTCACCCAGGCAGCCCTGACCCTGGACCTGGAAGGTGACAAGGAAGTGGGGTCAGGTCTGGGGTCTGGACTGGAAGGATGTTGTGGGGTTAGGACAAGGATTCCTCAGCCAGGGCAGGGGTGGGAGGCGTGGAGAGGGAGAGAGGGTCTCTGGTGGTGTGGTCAGCAGAGTAAGAGGTCAAGTGAGCCCTGGGCACACATTGACTTCAAGATTTGCCCAGGCCTGTTCTTCCCAGCACTAGTCACTATGTGCGAGGACCTGGAGGAAGCCTCAGTCATTGTCCCAGGTTGTAGCTAATAACAAGGATGGCTGACTGGGCCCTGGTCACAGGTGGCCCTGAAAACCAGGCCTGTGTCCACAGCACGCCGGGCAAGTCCACATTCCTGAGTTGGCTGCCATCACAGCTTATAGAAGATTCCATTACTGCAACCATCACTGCTTCTAGAATATTCCCCCATCACCACTTCTAGAATACCCCACTGTCACAGCTTCTAGAATATTCCATCATTACTGCTTCAAGAATATTCCTCTCATCACCACATCTAGAATAGCCCACTGTCACAGGTTCTAGAATATCCTACCATTACTGTTTCTAGAATATTCTTCCATTACCACTTCTAGAATAGCCCACTGTCACAGCTTCTAGAATAGCCCACCATCAGTGCTTCTAGAATATACCCCCCTCATCACCACTTCTAGAACATTCTACCATCACTGCTCTGAAGAGTCTACCCCCAGGGGCCTTTAGATTTTTCCCCTTTGGGATCAGGCCATGGAAGTTTCCCAAACATGCCAGAAGGAATGGGCTCTCTCCCTTCCTCAGTGGCGGTGGGGACAACTTAGCAGACCAGCCCCAGGGGTGAGGGCCACAGGGGGCCCTGGGCACAGGTCAATGAACCTGGCCTGTGAGAACACTGATCACTAAGTGTGTTTCTATAGATCCTAGGACAGGTAGCCTTGGCCTGGGGGGGAAGCGAGGCAGGGCCAAGGGAGCCATGAAGGGGGGGTAGGGGAGGCCTCTGCAGGCTGACTGGGGACGCTAGGGGTGCAGTACAGCACAGAAGATAACTTAATTTGCGTCCTCCTCACTTTCCCCATCCTGGAGGTGAAGATGTGGAGGGGGTTTGCGGTGGGCCTCCTGGGCTCCTCTATCCAGAGGAGGCACCTCCAGCTTAGAGAGGTCAGGCTGTCGGCCCAGAACCACACAGCCTCAGGGATGGGGGCTCTGTGACTGAGCTCTGTTGATGCAAAAGCCTTTCTTTACCCAGGGCCTTCCCACCCTGTGGCAGGCACTAGGGGGCAGCTGGGGACCCCCTCCCCGCTGGCCGGGGCTGCTGGCCCTTTAAGAGACTCGTTTTGGCACGGCCTCGGGGTTATCGATTGCAGCCTTGGAAACACGATTAGATTATCCCGGCTGGGAACGGCAGCCTGGCGGGCCGCGTTTGGGGAAGCAGGCTTCTTGTAAACGGCTCCCCAAAGGGCACTAGGGCTGGGTCTCCGGGGCTCTATGCTGGGGACTTCCCGGGTGCCGGCGGCCCTGTGCTCTGGATACTAGGGGTGGATAATGGATTCCTCCGTTTTGTGACTAGGAAACTGGGGCGCACAGAGGGGTGCGCCTTTATCCAGCACATTTACTGAGTGCCTCATGTATTCCAGGAGCGTGAATTCAATAGTCACTATATAGAAAAACGTCATTAAGTAATAATTATTATCATAAATAATCATCTCTGCAGTCCTACGCAGCCTTTATCTGAGTCCACTCTGATCACTGCTACAGCTGGTATGGGGTTGGGGAGCCTATGATCCCATCTCGCAGATGAGGAAACTGAGGCCTGAGCTTTTGCAAGCCTGAGGGTCTGAGCCAGAACACGCAGCTACCCCCTCCCCACGAATCACCCCCCTCCCACCTCCACCTCTGATTCCTGGGGCACCTCCCAGCTGAGTCACTTATAAAGGGAAGAGACTGGTTTGTGGGGACAAGCCCTTCCACCAACCCTACTTTGTACTGCAAACCCAAAGGCCTCTGGGAGGCATTTGAGCTTGGTGGGTTGGTCTGGAGGCAGATTTATACCTCCCTCCCCAAATGTGGGCTGAGTAAGTGGTGAATGAGGAGAAAAGCTTGAGGAGGATTGATGGGCCACCGAGTCTGTGGCTGAGGTGCCACCTCCATCACCGAATTCTGAAGCCTGGGGAGAAAGCTCCACTCATCCAAGCCTGCCCACTTGCATGAGCAGGAAGCGCAAAAGGCCCACCCCTCACACACTACTCTGTGCATGCCAGACCACGTGTGACTTCCTTGACCACCTACTGTGTGCACAGGTGCAACCCCCACCCATCCTCACCTGAGCGCACCTGCAGGACTTGCAGTCAGAGCGGATCCCTGTGTCTACCCATGTTCACCCTGGAGGTGCCCTGAAGCCCAGTTTCAAATGCTCCTACAGTGAACGTTTGTCAATTGACTTTAGTACTTAGCAATAATGGTAACTGTGCTTGTGCTTAGTCACTCAGTCATGTCCAACTGTAGCCCGTCAGGCTCCTCTGTCTATGGGGATTCTCCAGGCACAAATACTGGAGTGGGTTGGCACATCCTCCTCCAGAGGATCTTCCCAACCCGGGGAATCTCCCAAGCAGCAAATTAAATAACAACAGTTCAGACAGGATGTAGCTTCTTTTTAAATAATTTTATTTAATTATTTGGCTGAGTTGGGTCTTAGTTGCAGCATGTGGGATCTAGTTCCCAGGCCCCCTGCATTGGGAGGGTGGAATTTTAGCCGCTGGACCCCTGGAAAGTCCTTGGATGTTACTTCTTTATTACCCTCCCAGCCTCATCATTCCCCAAATCTCTATTATCCAATCATTCCCAGCATTTATTGAGTGCCAACTGTATGCCCAGCTACCCCCTTCATCCCCTCAACATCCCCGTGAGGACAGAAATATGACCAACCTGGTCTACAAAGTAGGAATTGGGGTTAGGGAGGTGGAGGAACTTTCTCATAGAGCTGAGAAGATGAGATTTTAAACCCAGACCCATCTGTGTCTGACCCTCAGTTTGTCTAAGAGGAAAGGGGTTGATCATCTTGTCCTGAGGTTCTGAATGTGAGAATACTAAGGCCCAGAGCCAGGGAGAGGCCGAAGTGTCTCCCAGAGCTTCAAGGAGGAGCCAGGAGACAGTTTAGGCAAAAGTGGGATGAGCCAGGTGTGGGCCACAACCACACAGTGTGACCTTGGGACCACCTACAGGGAACAGGCCTGATCCTTGTGGGAGGGGTCTCAGGAGAAGGAGGTCCAAGGAAGGGAGCATGCCCCTGCCCTTCCACAGAGGGAGGGGACCCCAGACCAGCAAATCAGAAGGGCCCTACACACACACACACACACACACACACACACACACACAGAGCAGGCACTTAATAGATGCAGGTGGGAGACTTCCCTGGTGGTCCCGTGGCTAAGACTCTGAGCTTCCAAGGCAGGGGGCCCAGTTCCATCCCTGGTGAGGGAACTAGATCCCTAACTAAGACCCAGTGCAGCCAAATAAATAGATAAATATTTAAAAATTATTATTTTTTTAATAAATTAGAAATGTAGGGTCGAGGCCCAGGGATGACCATGAGAACGACTGCCTGGGGGCTGGGCCACAGAGGGAGTGAGGGGCCCACTTGTCCTCCTGGAGTCACCGCTGCAAAGCACAGTGTGGGCCTCTCCTAGTTGCCTTCCCTGTGCCCTTTTGTAGACCTGTCTCTCTGCATCTCTGCCTCTCCCTGTCCCTCTGTCTCTCTGCCCCTCTCTCTGCTTCCCTGTCTCTGGGCTTGGCTGCAGTTACATCTCCCTACCTCTCAGCTCCAGCTCACCCCCTCCCCAGGCCCTCCCAGGTGCCGGTGGCCGTGGCCTTTCCGGGTGCCCAGCCCCTGGCCATGAAGAGCCTCTGGGGGCAGGAGAGGACAGCCCACGACCTCCTGGCCACATAGACTTGAGAAGCTCGGCAGACACCCCCCTGCCCCTCCCAGAGTGGGATCTGAGGCTGCTGGGCCTTGTGGCCTTGGCCCAGCCCCTGCTCTCTGGACAGTGTTATCCAGCTGTAAACTCCCAAAGGGCTGGGTTTCCAGGAAGCCAGAGGCTGGCTCAGTCCTGACTCGAATGCAGGCTGGGAGAGTCTGTTGTCTGGCTGTGTCCTTCAGTTGGGGGTCCCAGGCACTCATGGTGGAGCAGACACTGGATGGGGGGAGAGGAGAGAATGAATGAACCCGCCATTCCCTCAGGTATGATGCCTCCCTCAGGCCCTCCACTCACATCCTGCTGGGGCAGCAGCAGTCAGGGGTGCTGGACCACATGAGGGCCAACACGCCTGGGGCTGGGCATCCCCCTCGCTGCCTCTGGGCCTGGGCTTGGGGTGGTCCCACCCCACAGATCCATTGAGATCCATCTCAGGTGCTGCAGGCTAAGGTGAACAGGGTGGCCTGGGTCCGGAGGGGGCAGCAGTGGGGCAGGAGGTGGGACAAGGAGAGAGATTGTGACACCATCTGGGCTGGGCTGTGGGGACCTGTGGGCCATGGGGACCATATGGGCCATGGAGAGGTCTGCGGTCTTTTTGTTGAGTTAACTGGGGAACCCCAGGAGGCATTAGAGTGAAGGAGGGGTGAGGCTGTCTGGGCAGGGGGAAGGAAGGAACCCTGGGGACAGGAGGAGGCCAGGAGGCTGGGATAAAGCTGTTCTGAGGCCATGTGAATATCTGAACTGGGGTAGGATGGAGAGACAGCACAATCTGCCTTCCTGCCCAGTCCCTGACACCCAGAGGGATGGGGCGCCAGGAAGGAGCCCAGGGCTAGGAAGGGGTACAGGACAGTGGCTATGGCCCTGCTGGCCCCTCAGAAGCAGTAATTAAGGGCTCCTGGCGTCCCCGCGGCGTGATGTATGTGCGCCTTAACTAATCATTTATTAGGTCACTGATGGTTCGTCAATATTAATTCATTTATTTAAACAACTCAGCTCTATAATGAAGATGTTGCCTGAGAGGGTATGCCGGTGGGTGGTGGGGCCGGGGTTGCAGGCAAGGGGCTCGGGCCTAGGTCTAGGGGTCTCCAGGGCCCCGGGAGCTGATGTACAGGTGACATGTCCCAGCAGCTCAGGGTTACACCAACATGCCTGTGCCCATGAAGAGACCAAGGCTGGAGCGGGAGCGGGGAGCTGCCTGGAGACCCTGTAGCAATTGGGGAGGGTGGGGAGAACTCAGGCTGACCCCTCAGGACATGCTGACCCCTCAGGACATGCCACTGTTCTCTGGCCCTCTTTCTGCAGCCCCACCAGCCAGCCACAGGCTAAAATGCTCAAAGATGGCTTGCTCCCTATGTGTACTGTACCCTCTGCCTGGTGCATCCTTCCCTCACTCCTGGCCTGCCTGCAGACTTGGACTTGTTGGGGGAACATTCAAGAACAAAAATCAGATCACACCTCTCTTCTCTCTGCTCAAGAGCAGTCTATGGCTCTCCAGTGCCCTGCAGAGGAAATTCAGATGCATCCATCTCCACTGACCCCTGCCGACCCTCCCCACCCAAAGGCGTCCCTGTCACATCTCTAGTACCCATGACCCTGTCCTGCTGATTTTTTTTATCTATTTATCCTCTCTTTTCCCTGCCAGCCTCACCTCACTGAAGGAAGGGACCTTGTCTGTCCCAGAGTGTGGGTGACAGGTAGCAAATCCACCCGCCAACAGACACTTTGGGAACCTGGACTGTGGCTCTGGGACCCCTGTCACTTCAACACAGCTGCAGCTGTCTGTCCCCAGTGAGCCTGGGGTCCCCTCTGTGCTCTGGAGGGACCAGAGGTGAGGGGCAATGTCCCTCCACACCCTGATGGATAAGTCCTGTCATTTGTCCTTGGCAGTGACCACTCTGGGGCATGTCCCTCTAGCTCCTTCCCGGGAGGCATCCTGCATAAGCCGCCCTCACTCAGCTGGTCTTGGGCTCAGTTTCTGGGGTCCCCCACTCTGAGACATTGTGATTGGAGTCTCTGAAACAGGTCCAGGGACAGGGAATCCACATCACAAAGCTCTCCAATCCCCTTGCCATTGTAAAAAAAAAAAAAAAAGAAAAAGAAAGAAAAATAAGGTAGTTATTGAAATCTGCACAGAGATGGCAAAGACTGAGGATGGCAAAGAATGAGGATGTAGAAGGTGTATAGACTCCAGGATACCCATCTTATTCCCCATTCCATTTGCTGGCATTCTGGGATCTGAGAACTCTGGGATGTGGGGATGTGGGGATCTTGGGATTCTGTGATTTTCAGGGTTTGCAGCTTTATTCTCTTCCAGGGAGGTGTGGCAGCTGTGGAGGGAGGCAGGCAACTCGCCCCTGAGGAATTTCTAGGTCCCTGCTGGCCTGGGGCAGATTTTATTCCCTCCTCTTTCACTAAGAGCCTGGTGGTGTGTGTGCGCACTTAGTCATGTCAGACTCTTTAGTGACCCCATGGACTGCAGCCCACCAGGCTCCTCTGTCCATGGAATTCCCTGGCAAGAATATTGGAGTGGGTTGCTATTTCCTCCTATAGAGGATCTTCCCTACTGGGGATTGAATCTGGGTGTCCTGTACTGCAGGCAGATTCTTTACCACTGAGTCATCTGGGACGCTCACCAAACTCACCTTGGCTGACGTATTTGGCCAGAGGGACCTGAGTGTGTCATGGATATGATCATTGTCTCCTTTCTCCAGAAGGGGACACTGAGGCATCGTGTGGCTAGGTCAAACAGCAGGTGAGTGTCAAAGCCAGGATTCAAAATCCTGGTCTCCATCTCTCTCCACCCTCCCAGCTGTGGCCTCTGTCTTGGTTTTGGTCTGGCCTCTGATGGCTTCAGTACCCATTATACAGATGGGGAAACTGAGGTTCAGCCAATGCAGCAGGCCTCCTGGCAGGCACACATGACAACAATAACAATGAGAATATCTCACTGCGGGGGTGTGGTGAGAAATGGTCAGTTCATTCATTCAATCACACCCCCTAGGATGCACCTCTCTGATCCCTGGGTGACCTGGGGCCCCAGCTGGTGAGTCCAGATAGGGTGGAGAGAGAGAGCTGGACACAGTCATTCCCAGCCCCATGGAGGTCACGGTGGGAGAGAGAGATCTGGGGGGTAGGGCAGAGGGTCAGGGAGGGGCTGAGAGCCAGACCTGGGGGAGGACTTGAAGGATGAGGAAGTGAAGAGGAAGGGAATTCCTGGTAGGAAGACCAGTACTTGCAAAGGTGCAGAGGTCTGGAAAGCCCTCCTTTTCTTAGAAATCTTGCCTGGCTGTGGCGAAATGTGTACTTGTGCTCAGTCTCTTCAGTCATGTCTGACTCTTTGTGACCCTATGGACTGTTGTAGCCTGCCAGACTCCTTTGTCCATGGGATTCTCCAGGAAAGAACACTGGAGTGGGCTGCCATGCCCTCCTCCAGGGCATCGTCCCAACAGCAAGGCTCAGATTGCAGGCAAGGTTCCAGGATCCGGTGAGGGCTCTGCTTTCTTGTAGGAGGAGGGCTTGTGGTGGGGTGGGGGGCGCTCAAGCCGGGGAGGGCATGGCCCCTGATTTGCCTCCCAGATTTATAACTCCACTCGGGGTGCAAGTGGGAGCTAGAAGCTCCACTGAGAATCAGCAACATTGTGAGCATTAATTGAGCACCTAGTGTGTACCAGCCTTTGGCCTCATGCTCAGAGGTGACAGCACAGGGCTGGGTGGTGGTTCCACCCACATCACGTCCAGACGGCTGGGCCCACCTCCCAGGCCAGCAGAAGCTCCCATGGTGCACCTAGGAGGGCCTTCATTGCCTTGGTGAACAGCTGGAACGGTTGGGGTTCACAGGGCTAGGAGCGGACTGGTCCTGCATGCCAGATCAGCACTGGTCCACATCTGGGGTCTCCACGGTACCTGAGGAAACTCCTGGCCACTTGGACAGTACGCAAGATGGGCGGTCAGGGCATTAAAGTTAACTTCCTTTTAAACAGACTTAATTAGTGTTCTCTAGTCCCACATAAATTAATCGTGGCCAGCCACGGAGGCTGGAGCACCCGATCGATGGGCCGCTGGACAGCAGCAAGGAATCCTCTGGCTCATCCGTCACGTCGCTCTGGCTGATAACTGCTCATGGCTTTATCTTCTCCAACCAGGCCCAGGCGGCCAGGGGAGTCTGGGTGGGTGCGGCCCCTCTCTGGGTCTCCATTTACACATCCGTGTAGTGGGGGGATGCTCAGATGAGGGGAGGCAGGCAAGGAGCCTGCAAAGGAAGGAGTAAAGTGATAGCAACACCCCAGTGGGCCATGGGACCATCCTGGGCCTAAGTATCACTTAATTTAATCCTGGTGAAGGGCTACAATACTCCAGTTTTTGAATGTGTCAGCTGAGGGCAGAAGAGACCATGTAAACTTGGCATCAAGCTCTAGGATGTAGTTTAACCATGTCTCAAGATGTCTCCTGCTCCAAGGGCTGGGACTTTGGGGGTGGTCACCTGAGGCATTGATTATACCGGTTGTACTGGGAGAGGGGCAGGGAGGGTTGGAAAATCCCCCAGGAGACCCTGTATCCCAAACTCAGATGAAGAAAGAGGGTACCCCAAGTCTTCTGTAGTCAGTGCTCTTGAACAGGGTGGAGGGATCCTAGGACGTGAAGGGTGCTGGCAGCTCCTTTGCCCTGCCAAGGCCAAATGGCCAGGCAGGGGTCCCCAGGAGCCCTCTGAATGGGGACTGAGGCCCTACATTCCTGCATGTCTACACAAAGGTATCATGAAAACCTCCTGGGCACCAACCTGGCCCTCCTGGGTCTGGGTGGTGGGAACATTATGTTGAGGATGTGGGAAGTGGCCTCTTTCCAAGGTAGAGACAAACAAATAAATGTCTACTTAGAAAGCCATGGAGGGTTTAGGAGGGCTTCCTGGAAATGGGGGCATCAGGCTGAGACCTGACGGAAGGGCTAAGGAGGAGGGATGGCTGAGGGCAAATCGCAGGGGTGGAGACTGTGGGAGGTGTGAAGAGGTTCCAGAAAAACCCTAAACCTGGAGCCATTCTGGAGTTGGGAGGAAGACAGTGGGGTGGGGCATTTGGTGAGGGCCTGGCGCTGCAGCTGGAGACTTCCCTGGGGGCTCAGACGGTATAGCAGTGTGGCATCTGCCTACAATGCCAGAGACTCAGGTTCCTGGGAGACTCCGGTTTGGTCCCTGGGTGGGGAAGATTCCCCTGGAGAAGGAAATAGCAACCCACTCCAGTTCTCTTGCCTGGAAAATCCCATGGACCGAGGACCCTGGTAGGCTACAGTCCATGGGGTCGCAAAGAGTTGGACACGACTGAGACTTCACTTTTCACTTGGCTTTGCAGCACACCAAATTTACGCGAGGGGGGTGGCCTCTGTGGGCATGACCGCTATGGGGCATGGCCTGGCAGGGTCACCCCTCTCTAAGTGCAGAGCTTCGGTAGCAGTATTTCCTGACAGGGGAAGAATCTGGACTAAACTGAGACTCCAAGACTTGTCTAGAAGTTGGGGAGGCTTGTGGCAGACAGCTGGACATAGGCTGCTAGGGCAGAGTGGGGCCAGAGAGAGGAACAGGGTGGGGAGGGGGTGGAGCTTAAGGGGTATTGGAGTCTCTGCTTGGGGGTTAGGGAGGGTTCCCCAAGGAGAGGACTTTTTTTTTGGTGGTGAGGCCAGCACATGTGGAATCTTAATTCCCCGACCAGGGATTGTACCCATGCGCCCTGCAATGGAAGCGCAGACTCCTAACTACTACTAGGGAAGCCCGGCAAAGGGAGGAATTTGAGGAAGGAGAAGGGGCTGGCTGGGTGACAAGAAGACTTGGTTCTGCCTGTGTGCATAAGGCCCTGAGGGGGGTACAGCAAAGAAGCTTGCTGTGTGGAGATAGAGTGGAGGGTGGGGAGCTGAAGACTCCTAAAACCTGGGTGGAAAAGAGAGCAGGGCAGTCAAGGATGTGGGTTTTACTGAGAAGGGGGGGAAACATGAGGAGCTCGGGGGCAGTGGTGGGGTGCTTTGAGCAGGTGAGGGGCGACAATGCAGTTGTCTTTTTGGAAATCCTTCTAGTTCCCGTGGAGGTTGTCCCAGGAAGGAGGAAAGAAGGGTAGAGGTGGGGGACTGAGGTCCAGGCAGGAAACAGGGCTGCCATGGCCTATAGGGGTACAAAGGTAGAGAGAAGTGGCCAGATTAGGGTTTGTTCTAAGAGGGGTTTGGAGAATCCCGAGGACCACCCCACCCCGGGGAGGGGCGTGACTCGGGGTGGGGGGGGCGCTCCTTGTCCCTACCCCTCACAGCCGCTGGTGCCCAGACAGAAGGCTTTGATCTCAGTGGCTGGGGGCTGCCTGGAACTTTTATTCATAAACATATTTCAGGCCCAGCCACTGAGCTGGGGTCCCAGCCCTATGTGTCTGCTGGCTGCATCTGCTGTGCTGTGAGTTCAGCCAGGTCTGGAAGCAAGCTGCTTCTCCTAGTCCAGCATCAAACAGCCACCCAGGCAGGTGGGTCCTCCACCTGGCTGGCCTCAATCCATTCTTCTGGGCAGTGGGGCTTCATGTGGACTGGCCTGGAAAAGAGGTTGTTAATGGGGGCTCTGCCAGCAGGGGAGGGAGGCTGGGAGTGACCCCCCCTGCTCCATGAGCTCCACCCTGGGGAGACTGCAGACAAAGTCCCAACCAGGGGAAGGGTCAGGATAGGGAGCCCCCTTCAAGCTTCAGATTCCCCATCTGGATCTGGTTGTTGTTGTTCAGTCACTCAGTCATGTCTGACTCTTTGTGAACCCATGGACTGCAGCATGCCAGGCTTCCTTCTCCTTCACCAACTCCTGGAGTTTGCTTAAACTCGTGTCCATTGAGTTGGTGATGCCATTCAACCATCTCATCCTCTGTTGCCCCCTTCTCCTGCCTTCAACCTTTCCCAGCATTAGTCTTTTTCAATGAGCTGGCTCTTTGCATCAGGTGGCCAAAGTCACTAAGCAAACAATACCAATAATAATAATAATAATACATGTCCATTGCAGCCAAGAGGGGCTTCCCAGCAACCCCTGTTATTTGGGCCAACTGACCTTCCTCTCTGGACCTGGAGGGAAGAATCCTGGCAGATAGAGAAAAATGACGCCTTTGGAAAATGATGGTCAAGGCAGCTGGCTGAGTGGGGTCCCGGGCAGACACACCCAGTGACAGCCAGCCCTGCATTCACGTCCCACCCGACTGGTCTGCTAGGGGCCTGAGGCCAGCCACTGGGCTCTCTGAGCCTCAGTTTCTCCCCTTGTGAAATGGGCATGGTTTGTGCCAAGAGGCTGCTTCTGAAGGTTGGAGCCATAGACTGGGTGTGAGGGAAGAGGTGACCCATGTAAAATGAGCTCCATCTCCATTAGAACCTCACCTCCTGGAGGAGAGGTCAGGTTCCCTCCCCCGGGTGTGTCTGCAGAGCCCTTTGGTAGACAGGCTGGGAGAGGCTGAAGGGAGGGGCTGGCTGCTCCTTCCCTTTAGGGGACCAGCATCTCTAAACTTCCTGAATGTACAGTAGGTCTGTGTACCTGTGAGCCTCGGTCTTCCCAGATCTGAAATGGTCATGCTGACTGACCATGTTTGAGCTGGGCCCCCGGCTCTGTGCTGTTTGTACTTCCAGAAGGACAGGGAGCTCACCTCCTCCCCAGAGCCTGCAGTGGAAGTTTGATGTGCGTCAGGCTGGTGCCCGGGGACAGGTCTGGGGGAAGCAATTCTGAGAAAAGGTGGAGACAGTTCTGAGAAACCCTGAGACCCTGAGGGACTCCTTCCCCTTCTCAGAAACGCTCCCCCCACCATGCAGGAAGATGCCTGAGCAGGAGATGCCGGCAGCCAGACGCGGGCAGGGGGCTTGGATCGCTGAGGACTCCGGCCCCTGACAGTCCCCCGTCTCCCCCTACCATTCCCCATCTTCCCCGTCTCCAGTCATAGCCCTTCACCCAGGCCAGTGTCTCCCACCTCCTGCCTGTCCCCAGGGGGCTGCCATCCTTTCCCTTCAGGCCCTGGGCCCACCTCCCCCAGACTCAGTCCCTCAAGGTTCTGAGCTGATGGATCTCTGCTCTGCCCTCAGCCCCTCCCTCCCTAGGTCCAGTCACTGCTTTGGGCTGACAACCCCGTGAGCCCAGAATTCACATCCACTTAGCACAAAACTGGGACTGCTTCTGCCCTGCCTGCCCTGCCTGCAGTCCCCTCCCCATGCTGCAGAGGGGGTGGCACACTGACCTACAGCTCCTCCTCCCCAATGTTCCCCGTCTGCCCTGGCCTGGGGTCATGCTAGACATAGGTGACCCTCCAAAGTTTGACCTCTCTGGGTGCCACCCCCAGGAAGCAGACTCAATCCTGGGCCACCCCTCCACCTTGGTGTCTTGGCAGCCCTAGAGCAGCCGGGCCACTCTGATGTCAGGCTGGGAGTGAATGCCACAGGCTCTAGGCTGACCAGCTTGTTTATTGTGCACAGCTGGGGTCCCTCCCAGGGCCCCCTGGGAGGCGAGATGCTGATCCTTGCCCAAGTGCTCACACTTGAGTCCTTACATGTCCCAGGTGGCCCAGAAGGAAGGTGGGGATCTGGTGGGCAGTAGTGGTGGGCTGAGATACAAGGGGGGCCTTGCCCCCAGTGTTGAGAGAAACTGGGCAGAAACGGAGGAACATTCCTTGGTCGGAGAGCCCCCCCCAATCCTTCCATCCCTGCCCCCACCTGAAAACCAGGCAGTTCTCGCAGGATCCAGAGTGCATGGGTAGGGGGTAGGGGAGGGGATTAGACTCAGGCCCACAGCCCCCACGGTTGTCCCTGAGCCCCTCTGGAGGGGTTTCTGTGGGGCAACCCTCTCCATTAAGGCTCTGCCCCCTCTCCCCCAAGGATGTCGCATCCCTAACTTCTGGGCATGCCAGCACCCCTTTGGAAATCACTGATAGGTTCCTTTAGCTTTCAAAATCCCCAGCCCCCAATTTCTGCCACAAATATCAAAGTTTTCACATAGATCAGAATCATTCTAAGAAGCAGACAGGGAAAAAAAATGAGAAGTAAGTTTTGGAGGCAGAGGAACCGGAGTCCTCAAGCATGGTGGGAGAGGAGGTGAGATGGGGCAGTTGAGGTGGGATCTTCCCCGGGCCCCTGGGAAGTTACAAAGTTGTCGCCCCCTGACTCTGCGGTCCCACCCTCAGGGCAGCCACAGTCTCAGGTTGCCATTCTGTATTTTTAAAAATTGAGGTAATATTGACTTCAGGTAAAGCGAACTATTTTGCAGTGAACAATTCACTGGTTTTCAGTACATTCACAGTGGTGAGCAAACATCACCTCTGGTTCCAGAATATTGCACAACCCCAAAAGAAGGCCATTCCCATCAGCAGCCACCCCTACCTGCTGCCATCCTAGCCCCTGACAACCACTACTCCTCTGTATCTGTGGACTGGCCTGTTCTGGACATTTCCCATCAGTGGAATCACACCCTATGTGTCTTTCTGTGTCTGCCTCTTTCACTGAGCATCACGTTCTGAGGGTCTGTCTCTCGTGTCAGCGAGTGTCAGGGCTTCTCTCCTTTTGACAGCTGAGGGACGCTCCCGTATGTGGAGGGACCACAATTGTTTACCTGTCATCTGCTGATGGTCACTTCTGTTGCTTTCACCTTTGGCTGCTATGAACAAAGGTCCCCAAATTTCTGTTTGAGTCCCTGCCTTCAGTTCTTCTAGGTGTACCCCTGGCAGTGGGACTGCTAGATCTCATGGTAATTCTGTTTCTTTTCAGGAACCACCAAGCTGTTTCCACACAGCTCCTGAATTTCACCTTCATCCTCTGGGGAGAAATGTCCACCTGAGAAAATGGGGCTGTGAAACCAAGAGGCTTGAGGAGGATGCCCAGCCCAGCGCAGCCAGACCATCGTTCAGACCCTCTCACTCCCTCTTTGACCTCAGCTTCCCCATCTGACAAGTGGGCAGATGGGGTCAGACCGGGGCTTCAAATCTTTACATGCAGCAGCAAAACAATGTTTTTTTCAGACAGTCTCTTTGCAGAAGGCTACCTGGTGGCTCAGATGGTATAGTATCTGCCTCCAATGCAAAAGACCTGGGTTTGATCCCTGGGCCGGGAAGATCCCCTGCAGAAGGAAATGGCAACCCACTTCAGTATTCTTGCCTGGAGAATCTCATGGACAGAGGATCCTGGTGGGCTACAGTCCATGGGGTCACAAAGAGTTGGACACAATTGAGAGACTAAGACTTTCACACTTTCATTGGTTTGGATGGATGAAACAGGGGTCATTTAGTCCAGGTGGGGGTGCTTCTTGAGGATGTATGAGTTTCCTGTTGTTGCTGTCATAAACACCACAAACTTAGCACTTTAAACCACACACATTGATTCAGTCCTGGAGGTCAGAACTCTGACATGGGTCTCACAGGTGTGGGCAGAGCTGCTCCTTCTGGAGACTCCAAGGGAGCACCGGCTCCGGCCTTTTCCAGCTTCTAAAAGCACCACATCCCTGGCTCACGGCTCCTCCCTCCATCCTCATAGCCAGCAGCCCAGCATCTCTCTCTGCCTCTGACCCTCTCCCCTCCCTCTTATAAGGACCCTGTGATGACACTTGGTCCATTGGAATCTGGGGTCATCCCCCATCTCAGGGGCCTTAATATAATCCCTTATTCAAAGTCCCCTCTGCCCCATGAGGTGACGTGTTCTTGGGGCCTGGGGGTTAGGGGTGGATGTCTTTGGGGGCCATCACAGAGGACACCCCCCGCCCTGCATTCAACCTCCCTCATCCCGTGCCTACCTTGCAACCAGGACACCATTCATAGCCTCTGAGACTGCAGGAACATTTTATGCCCTGGGGATTAGATGATCTCCAACTTCCTCCCATCACTCACTTACTCAACAAGCATTTATTGAGTACTGGCTGTGTACCAGGGCTCTCCAGCAGGGCCAGCTTTGCAGGCAGGAGACCTATGCAGTCTCCCAGGCCTCCATGCTTGGTTTAACGCTCTGCTGCCACCATCTTGAGATTCTTGATCATTTGATGTCTGACCTTGTGTTTGGTAAGTGACGTCCATGGGGACCATGGAGCAGGGTGTGAGCTCAGGACGCACACACAGATCACTAGCCCCCCAGTTCCTGCCGCCCCGCTTGCACCATCAGCCTCTGCAGCATTGGCAGAATATTTTCATGTCCAGAAGAAAACACCTAGTGTCAGATGAAAACACCCAGGTTTGGGGCTATCTCATCTGTTCTCATAAGAACAAAACATGCATGCACAGTCTACGAAATCCAGTGTATCTTTGGCGTGATTCTGATGTGAAATCCAATGTGCCTTTGATGTCTTCAATGTGATATCTGTAGGTGTGATTTTGCACCTACAGGACATGCAATCTGGTATCTGTGTGTATGACCTTTGTTGCACATAATATATGGTCATGTTCCTGTTGACCATTCAAACTTGTAATTTTTCTTTACTTAAAAGACACCGACAAGCCACCAAGATTTACTGTATAGTACAGGGAACTATAGTCAATGTCTTGTAATAGCCTATAATGGAAAATAATTTCAAATATAATATGCATATATGTATAACTGAATTACCT
This sequence comes from Antilocapra americana, assembly GCA_007570785.1. Lineage (NCBI taxonomy): Eukaryota > Metazoa > Chordata > Mammalia > Artiodactyla > Antilocapridae > Antilocapra > Antilocapra americana. The sequence goes on along the minus strand of ML661896.1, from coordinate 7,567,134 downwards.
TGCTGTGTACCTGAAACACTGTAAGTCAATTATACTTGAATAAAATATATATTAAGAAAAAACAAAAATTAAGTAATTATTGATATATTTTTTTAAAAGACAGTGAATCACAAGTGGAAAAAACTATGACAAGGAGAGAGAGAGAGAGAGACACCGAGTGAGAAAGGAGAAAGCTATGCATTTTAGCACCTTGAACAACACTTGATTTCTTGCTTTCAGAACGGGTGGTCCTGCATTTTCATTTTGCAGCAAAGCCCCATCTGCTATGCTTTGAGTCCTGCATTCTGGGCCCTGGAGATGGCTGTGAACAGACAGGTGTCTAGTGGGAGGGACACTCAAGAAATAAGTGAACATTTAGAATGTAAGATAGACAAGATAGTGATAGGAGTTGGGGAGGAGATTGGGGAGGAAAGGGAACTGTGGTTGTGTAGTTACATCTGTGAAATGCCTACTGTGTATTAGTGGTGACGGTAATTTGATTTCAAGTTGTCTGATTAAAAGAGAGTTCCACTTCATTCTCCCGGCCCAGCTACCCTGCAAGTGTCCCCATGGTGCCAAGCACTCAGCCTTCTATTTTCTCATCAACAAAGGAAAGGATTCCTCCTTACTACTTCTAACTGAAGAATCCCAGGGAAGGACTTTTATTGGCCAGTTTGGGTCACATGCCCATTTCTGGGCCAATCAGCACAGTCATGAGGAGGAGACACTACACAATTGGCTGGCTCCAATGAAGTACTGCCACTAGCCTAGACATGATTTTAGAAGGTTCCCTGAGATTGGGAGGAGACAAGCCTGGACATAGATATTTTTGGGCCCAGGTGGTAAGGGCTGGGGTGAGGGAGGGCAGAGAAGGTATGATCAAAAGCTATGCTGGGACCCAGAGGAGGATTCACAAAGGATGGGGCATTGGATCTGGGGTTCTGAGGAAAGAATCGGAATTTGCCTGGTGATGAAAGTGGAGGGCAGAGGAAACACCATCAGTGAGAAAGAAAGCATGGCTATAAAAGGTGGCAGTGATGGAGGCAGGCTGAAGAGTCTTCCAAGCCAAGTCAGCAGAGTGGGACCTTTGCCCCACCAATGAAGAGGAAAAGAAAATATTTAGATCCAGGGTCTAAACTGAACCTGTGAGTGAGAAAGAGCCCCCTGAGGTCAGTGTTGGGGGTGGTCTAGACCAAAAATCAGCAAATTATGACCCGAGTGCCAAATGTGGCCCTTGGCCTGTTTCAATAAAGTTTTGTTGGCACACAGCTATGCCCACTCATTTCTACATCACCTATGGTGTTTTCACTACCATAGTAAAGCTGAGCTGTCCTGACAGAGACCAGCTGACCCAGAAAGCTGAACTCACTTACTCTTGGCCCTTTTCAGCCTGGTGCAGAGGAATGAGAACAGAGCTGGGGGCCCAGGAAGAGGTGAGACTGTGAGAAACTGTAAAGGGGGCCCTTCCCAGGGAGATCAGGAGGCAGGACAGAGGATGTGGGAAGGCCTGAACATGAAGGTGGAGGAGGCTGAGTGGACAGTGTCTTTAGCTGGGAGGTGGGTGGCCTGCTGAGCCATCAGTGATGGGGACACACAAGAAGGACCCTGAGGCCAGAGAAGCTGGCTGAACTGGGGGCCTGGGGCAGTGGAGTTGGCTCTCAGGGGAGGAATGCAGTAGCCCATGGGCCTAGAACTTTCCATGGGGCCCAGAAGGCTTGGGCCAAGTTCCCCAGTGGGCCCTGTGGCCCTGTGGGCTGCCTTCAAAGGGGCCCCTGAGTTGCTAGACATCACCTGGTGACTGCAGAACAGAAGACCCTCCCAGCCGGGAGCCCTGAGGGTCCGGAGCTGCGCTGCCCACAAGGCAGTCATCCATCTTGTGTGGAAGTCCTCCTGGTGGCCACCTGGCCAGTCTAGAGGGAACTGCAGAGTCGGGAAAGTTTTCCCTGAGAGGAAGCCCCGGAGCCACCGTCCAGGGCATTTCTGGGGTGTGTGGAGATACTATAAGTGACTATGGGAGAGCTGTCCACACTGTGAGGGGCAAGGGTGGCCTGGTGGTTGAGTTGAGCTGAGACAGAGCTACAGAGGACAACCAGAGGCCTGAGGGCTTCATCCCTCACAGAATGGAGCCCTTGAGCCTGCACAAAAGGCCCATTGGCCAGAACAGCACCCTGTGCAGGCCTATGACTCTGGCACTGGGCTGGGCCCCTGTGGCCTCCGTGCTCCCCAGGTCCCCACCTGGCACAGACCCTGGTGTTCCGAGGATGTCCGGAAGGATGGGCCATGGGGAAGGCCAGGTGATCAATAGCTCCATCAGCGTTGGGGGCAGGAGGAAGCCAGGCCCCGGGCGGCAGCCTGCTGTCCCCCACCCCACCCTCCAGGAAGGCGGATAAGACTCAGGGACCCTCTTGAGTGAAGCCGGGCACCCGCCTGCCACCCGGCACCCCTATCTGCCGCGGAAGGACCCAGTTCCTGAATTGCTTGGATAGGCCGCATCGCAGGCCTCCACCGAAGCCTTTAATAGCCTGGGCCTAATGTTTTATTGTTGGTTTTAAAAGTGTAATTAGTTCAAGTGTAAACAGAAAAAACCTGCTTAATTAAGAATTTTTAAACAGGGGCATAAAAGCGCTGGCGGAAACACTGTGAACCCCTAACTGCTTTCATAAAATCGATTGAGAAGAGGCTCCGAGCGCACGGGCTGGGCGGGGCGCGGGGGGCTGTGGGCGAGCCTCCGGACTGATGCCTTTCACCCAACCAGGCACAGGCCCCAGGGACCTGCTGCTTTACGATCGGGGTCTGGGGACCTGTACCTAATGATTTTTACGCATTAGTGGAGATGAGAGTTGGCTAAGACCAGACAGTTTAAGAAGCTTTTATGGGTGGTTTAGAGCTGAGTCTCGTGACCCCGGGGCTGCCTGGGTGGTGAGAACCCCCACCCCTACCACGGAGGCCCTCCTCCTGACCCCTTCTTTGGCCAGTGGCCGGTCATCCTCTCCTCGTGGACCACACACACAGGATGGTGGATAGGGGAGCTCAGTGGTCACTGGCTCACCTCCCAGCCTATCAGGCCAGTCCCCTGCAGGTATGGACACTTGCCCTCCATGTCAAGTGCCTGAGCTTACCACAGGATGCTGGCAGCGCTGCCTTCCATAGGGGCAGGTGGCATCCACAGAGGCACTCAGGGCTTGGAAGGAGCCAGGGTTCAAGGCGAGATCATCTGGACCCGGCTGCCGGCTGCTGGGAAGGGGCTGGGTGGGACTGTCACCCTTCACCCAGAGGCCATACAGGCCCTAGGCTGGGCCCGGCACCTCGTCCAGTCCCGGAGTTTGTCTGCTTGAGCATCACATTTGAGAAGCAGGGGGAAATTCCAGACAGCCAAGTGGTTGATGGCACCATTCAGGGGTATAGACTTGAGCCTGTGGGCAGGGATCCTGAAGGTCCCGGGACCAGCTGGGCAGGGCATAGCATGCAGGCTGTGGTCCAGCTCCACTACTCTCTCTGTGAAGGGGTCCCCTTCTCCCTCACCCTCTCCCTAACAGTGACTTTCTGAGACCAAGAATATGCAGTGATTGCAAAGTGGTTGGCAGGTCTGGGGTGGGATCTGGGACCCACTTCCAGTCTCAGAGCCTCGGGGGATGAGAGGGGTTGATGGTCTCCTTAACCTTTGTGCCCTGAGACCCTCCTCAGTCTGCCCAGTCTTGCTCCCCAGAGATGGAGATGGGGGATCAGAGCCAGCCAGAGCCGAAGGCCTCGCTTGTCAGGGGCTTCTCGGATTCTGCTACTACTGTGGCTCCAATCCACGTGGTGAGATGCTGCTCCACTGGACTGGCCTAGAGACCCAGGCTGACCCAGCCCCATATGACCCAGGAGTCAAATCCAGTGATTCCTGGCTTCGATGCCTGAGCTTGGATCTGCTGAGCCACATGGAGACTGCCTGGGAGGGCCCAGAAGGAGAGCCTCCCTTTCCAGAACAGAGAGGCCACAAGCAGGAGACCTGGGCTCCATGTCTCTGGAATCTGGGCAGGAAATGGCCCTACGGACACCCCTCAGGTGATCAGAGGGGCTGAGATGGCCGCCTAAAGCAGTCCAGTAGCTTGGGGTTGGGGGACCAAGAATCTTGGGGTCTCTCTTCCTAAGGGACAGGGACCAGGTGGATTCCCTTTGACCCCCTGGCCACCTGCCCAGTAGTATTAGGGATGTCTGGGCTGAGCCCATTAGTCTAGGGGGTGCTCCATGTACATCATAATGATATTGATACATGAAGGGAGGCCGGGGCCCACCACGGAGGCTGCCGCCCAGGGCCTGCCTGCTCACAGCCACAGCCACGAAGGCAGATCAATAACTGGCGAGGCAGACAGACTAGGGATTTCTCTCCTCTAATTGGGAGGTGTCAGTGGGGGCAGAGGGGCAGCGGTCAGATGTGCAGGTGTGGCTGGCCCCTCTGTGGCCTGCACTCAGGGTCTTGGCCCTGCTCGGCAGCTCTCTCATTCGTGAGTCTATCTCTGTCTCTCTCCCCATGCCTCTGCATTTCTTTGTCTTCTGTGTCTTCACATCTCTTTATCTCTCCTTTCCTGTTGGTCTCTGCTTCTCTGGGCAAGTCTTTGTGGGTCTTTGTCTCTCTTTTATTTTTAAATATTTATGTATTTATTTTTATTTGTTGGCCATATAGCATGTGGGACCTTAGTTCCCTGACCAGGGATTGAACCCACCCCCCCTGAATTGAAAGTGCAGAGTCTTAGTCACCTGACCACCAGGAAGGCCCTTCTCTGTCTCTCTTTAAATCTCCATTTCTCCATCTGTCTCTGTCCCTCTCAGTGTCTATCTCTCCTTGTCTGTCTGTCTCTCAATCTCAGTCCTTCTTTATATCTCTCTCTCTTTCTCCTTCTCAGAATCTAAACTAGAATCTGAAATCTCTCCCAGAAAGCATCCCAGGAGCCCCAATCTAGGCTGGGGTGAGTCAGGCTCACCTCACCATGGACCCGGGCCCCCCCCCCACTTTGGCCCTGGTTGAATGTCCTTCATCTGCAGAGGGTTTACTCAAGTTTGAACAAGTTCCCCTCCTGTAAAAGCCGTGAGATCTCCATGGGAAAATCCCATGCTGGCCATGATCTGCATTCCTGGCGATCATCATGGGGCCTGGTACATCATGCCCCATCTGTTTGGACACTTGTCCTTTACAAGGTGGGGGTCTGTGCTATAGATGAGCAGACCCATCAGTTCCCCATCTTTTCCCCACCTCGTGCATGCTTGAATCTTCCTCTTAATGGGGCCCTGACTGAGTTCTCAACCCTTTGGAACCTCAGGGCTCTGTCTGCAAAGTGGAGGTGAATTTCAGAAAATGACTCCCATTCCCTGTGATGAGCAGGGCTCCCTCAGCAGGCAGATGCTTGTGGGTATGAGGAACAGGAAGCTGGATTCCAGGGGCATCAATAATAGAACTGTGGAGTGGATCTATGGGTTGAAAGTCAAAGATCACAGCTGCAGGTAAGGCTTGATCCAGCAGTACAACTTGGTTACCAGAATCCCAAAAATGATGGCCAGAAGCCTCTTCCCTTCTTCAAGCTCAGTGGGAGAGAGACAGAGAAAAAGGAAAGGACAGAGAGGGAGAGGGAGGGAGGCACGTCCCTTATGGTCCCTGAAGCATTTCAAGGCTTGGATTAAATCATTTAAATCGCAGGACCACTCAGGCTTAATCCCCGGGGATAGAAATAGGGGCCACTGAAAAGGCAGAAGGACGATACAGATGTGAGCGGCCAATGATGGTGCATAGGACTTCTCCTTCCTCTGGGGGAGGGTGGAGGAGTCGAGAAAGGTGCAGCAGATGTTTGTGCAGCTCGGGTTAATCCAGCCCACAGGCCCAACCCACCAGTGGTCAACTCCAACTTCTTTCCACCTCCAGCTCCAGTGTCCGCTCCTCCAGGCAGCCTTCCTTGACTGCCTCTCCATGAATTTCCCCATATTGAAACTCTGCTTCTGGCCTGGCCCCGGGCTGTGGTTGTCTAGCTCTTTCCTTGCCCTTTAAGGCCATGGGTCTCATGGCCTCTCTGCCCCTCTGCCCATATTGTCTACATGTTATCTAATAAGTCCCATCTCCCTCTGCTGTCCCTGCCCAACCTCAGTTTCCCCTCACGTAGGAGTATCTTGGGGCTTTTCAGGTGGCGCTAGTGGTAAAGAACCCACCTGCCAATGCAGGAAACATAAGAGATATGATATGGGTTTGATCCCTGGGTTAGGAAGATCCCCTGGAGGAGGGTATGGCAACCCACTCCAGTATTCTTGCCTGGAGTATCCCATGGACAGAGGACCTGATGGGCTACAATCTATGGAGCTGCAAAGAGTCGGACATGACTGAAGTAACTTAGCACAGCACAAGCACAGAGAAGTATCTTGATTAGGGGTGGATCTGGGAAATGGAACAGGAGTGCTGACAGCCAGCGTCTCAAATCTCTGGTGAGATCTGAATTTCAGAGAAGCAGCAAATACATTTTTCATGCAAGTTTTAATAAATACTCTTGCCTACAGGCATGTCCTGGCTGCAGGGGGCCACGGGGGCTGTGCCTTCCAGCTCCCCACATGCTGGGGTGGGTGCAGGGAGGCCCCTCACAGGGCATCTGAAGATGGGGACCTGGATCCCCACAGTTGTCATCAGCACTCTGCACTCAGGACCCACTTATACTAAATAGTCACTGCTCAGCAGAACTCACATGTGACTGGGTCTCCTGATTTTATCTGGGGACTCTGGTTGGGGGGACAGGCTCTGCAGGGCCTGGCTGACCTCCAGAGCATTTATTAGGCACCTATTGTGGGGCTTAGACACCCCTGAGGCCTCAGAGATGAGGGCTGGGCCGGGAGACTGGGTTAGTGTGAACGGGCCTCTGGAAGCCCCCAGCCCAGCCAGGCCTGGCCACCGCATCCCTCCTAAGGCTCGATTGCGCAGATCGATGCCTTCCCTCGCGGTGTTGTGTTTGCAGGAGCCGCAGCCCTGATCGAAGCGAGCAGGGAAGGGGGTGGGGAGGGCGGGGAGCAGTGGAGTGGGATGGGGGATGGACCGAGTGCATGCACATGTGTGTGTGTGCCCGTTACATGTGAGCAGCTGAGGGTGCACGTGTGCCCACATTTGTGTGGGAGCATCAGTGTGTCTGCTGGCCAGTGGCTGGTGTAGACATCTAGCCAGCCTGTGCCCCGGTGTGGATGTTGGGGTGGTCTGTGTAGACACGTGTGAACACGTGCATGCATGTGGTGGACCCTCTGACCTTGTCTTCTGTGCTGGTGGCCTGGCCATGTTGAAGAGGTCCCCCAGGGCCATGGGTGGTGAGGGTTAGCAGGGACCCTCAGGAAGCCAGAGTCAAGGGTGTCGAGTGTCCTGGGTTAACGGCTCTCCCAGGGCTTCCTGCCTTGGCAGCCCACATGTGGACACCAGGATGGTGGTTCCAGGTGTCTACCTCCTATTTCCAGCTGGACAGGAGAGGATGAGACCACTGGGTCCTCCGGGCAGACACTTGGCCATCATCCCTCTAAAGCCATTTCATAAATTCCCAGTGTGGGAAGGAAGGGGGTCTAGGGGGATCCAGAGACAGACAGAAACAGAGAGAAGGGACAGGGGTGGAGGTCAGAAAGGCACTGAGAGACACACAGAGAGCAGCAGTTCACACTGTCTCTCTCTCTGTCAGCTTGACTCCTCCAGGCCCACAGGATAACAGATCCTTACACAGAAACAGGACTAAATGAAGAAGCCCCCTGGGGCACTCACTCCTGGGGTGATCTGAAGGGCAGAGCTTTCTCCTTGCCTCAGAGGCCCCGGCTGGCGTGCTGGCCTGCAGAGCTGGGGGGTAAACATCCCCATAGCTGGTGGATGGACCCCCCCCATGGGTGCTCTGCCCAGCAGTCTCCCCTACCTACACCTTTCTGCTCACAGCAGCTGGAGGGACTGACATGCCAACTAGCCTATGCCACTCTCCTACTAAGACCGTCACTGACTCCGTATTGCTCTTATGATCAGATGCAGACCCCTCAAGGTGGCCATGTCAGAGGTGGGTCCTGCTGTCCATCCCCATTTCAGAGAGATAAATGCTGAGGCTTGGAATGGAAAAGAGACTTGGCCAAACTTCTGAGTTCTGGCTCTGCTCGGAGAGGAACAGAAGCAGTGGCTGGACCTGAAATGGTATGAGAGGGAGGCTGGACACGAAACAGGAGCCCAGAATGGGGAAGGACCTGCTCAGTCTCCAAAACACAACTGCAGTACTCATAATATCCCAACATAAACACACAGGCATGTTTGTCCAAAAGAGACTCACTCAGGTCCTAGTGACTCTTAGTTACAAACCATTATGACAAAATTTCAGTTCTTGTTTCCAGGCTGCGAGTTCAAGGGGAGATGTATCTGCATGTGCTGAGAAGTGACCATGAGGGTAGAGGCAAACAAACAGTGTAGACCCAAAGTCAACAAGTGAGGTTCCATACTTAGGGGCTATTAAGTGCAGAAATCAAGAGTACTACAAAGACCAGCCATCACCCCAGAAAAGCAATCTTCATCTGGACCCCTATTTGCCCAGAAGTCACAATCCATTTCTCAGCTCTGTTTCAATAGAGCATCAAATCTGTGATATAGTCTTTTTCTCCCTTCTTCTTTTTTTTTTTTTTTGGCCACACTGCATGGTTTGCAGGATTTCAGTTTACTGACCAGGGATGGAACCCAGGCCCTGGCAGTGAAAGCTCTGAATCCTAACCACTAACCACCACGGAACTCCCTGAGATATCGTTTCATATATTAAAATAATGTAGGCTTTACTTTCATTTGTTGTTCAGTCATTCAGTCCTATTCAACTCTTTGTGACCCCATGGACTGCAGCATGCCAGGCTTCTCTGTCCTTCACTATCTCCTGCAGTTTGCTCAAACTCATGTCCATTGAGTCGGTGATGCCATCCAATCAGCTCATCCTCTGTTGTCCCCTTCTCCTCCTGCCTTCAATGTTTCCCAGCATCAGGGTCTTTTCCAGTAAGTCAGCTCTTTGCATCAGGTGGCCAAAGCATTGGAGCTTCAGCTTCAGCATCAGTCCTTCCAGTGAATATTCAGGATTGATTTCCTTTAGGATTGACTGATTTGATCTCCTTGCAGTCCAAGGGACTCTCAAGAGTCTTCTCCAGCACCACAGTTCAAAGGCATCAATTTTTCGGTGCTCAGTCATTTAAGACAATCCTGATAAAAGGGAGAGAAAATGAAAGAAGAGTTGCCCCGTCCATCTGTCACAGGTTGAATATAGCATTGCCGCCCCCCACCCAAGTTCATGTTCACCACACCCTCAGAATGGGACCTTCTTTGGAAATAGGGTCTTTGCAGATGTAATGAGTTAGGGTCTTGAGATGCTTTCCAGACCTGACTGAGGAGGAAGCACCATCATGGGGGTTGCCATCCACCATAACAAGGACCAAAAGGTTCATTGCAAGGAGCCCAACAGCTAGGATGCCTATCAAAGGCTGCTGGTCAAGCTGAACAGGTTTCTGGCCAGACCAAGAACCTCCACTTTCAGTCAAGTTGTACTGAAGAGATGTGAGCTGCACCAGCCATCCACCTTGGTCCCTTTTCCAGATGATAGAGAAGATGAAGTTTCTGGGCTGGACAGGCAAAACAGCTGTGGTCGTGGGGGCTGTAATTGATGATGTGTGTGTCTAGGAGGTGCCCAAACTGGAGGTGTGTGCTCTGTGCCCGGAGTTGCATCCTGAAGGCCATGGCAAGATCCTCACCTTTGGCCAGCTTTCCCTGGACTCCCCCATGGGCTGTGGCCCTGTCTTTCTCTCTGGCCCTCCCCAGGGCTGAGAGGTGTACAGGCATTTCAGCAAGGCCCCAGGAACCCTGCATAGACACACCAAACCCTCTATACACTCCAAGGGCCGGAAGCTTGAGCACACCAGAGGCTGATGAGCCAGCTTCAGCTACACAAACTAACCCCAGATTCTACCTTGTTATTGAAAAGATTTGTGATGCTAAAAAAAAAAAAAAGAAAGAGTCTTGAGATGACATCATTCTGAATTTAGGGTGTGACAGAAAAAGACAGAGAAACATACAAGGAATAAGGTGATGTGAAGAGGAGGAACAGAGACTGGAGTTATGAGGCCACAAGCCAAGGGCTGCCAGCAACACCAGGAGCTGGGGAGAGAGGCTGGGCTTTTCCTGCAGAACCTCCAAAAGGAATCAGCCCTCTGACACCAGGATCTGGGAGTCAGGCCTCCAGAACTCAGAGAGAATAAATACTGCTGCTTTAAGCCACCTGGCTTGTGTGACTTTGTTACATGGACACTAGAATACTCACACCTCTTCCTACTGTTATAGTATCTGCCCTGAAACATTTGTGTGTGACCTTTAGCCCTTTTTCCTGTTGATGGGAATCTTTTCTTCCTGTGTGTAGTTCATCCAAGACATTCCTCTCTGGTCAGTTTACAAGAGTATGTGAACATTTTCCTAAGTAAATACTCAGCAGTCGTCACCTTAAATACTGGGACACAGATATGTCATCATATATTTATTCATTAAAGGCTTATTTATTTTTGACTGTGTTGGGTCTTTGTTGCTGCAGGTGAGTTTTCTCTAGTTTCAGCAACTTGGGGCTACTCTCTGGTTGCACTGATTGGGCTTCTCATTGCAGTGACTTCTCCTGTTGTGGAGGATTGGGGCCAATAGTTGTGGTGCACGGGCTTAATTGCTCCTCTGCATATGGAATTTTCCTGGAGCAGGGATCCAACCTGTGTCCCTTGCATTGGCAGGTGGATTCTTAACTACTGGACCACCAGGGAAGCCCTATCATCATTTGTTGAGCAAATTATCTTGTTTTGAACACTTAGGTGGTTTCCAATTTTTTTCTGTTTGAGACAGGACAGCTGTGAACATCCTTGAATTTAGACACTTCAACACATCGTGGAGTTTTCCTTCAGGACACTCTCAGTATAAAGGAGTTGCTTGTCAGAGACCATGAGATAAATATTAAGGCCCTGATCATACGTTTTCTCAAATCATCTCCAAAGTACCATTACCAAATGCACATCCTTTAGTTGGGTCCCATCAGGTACATTTGCCATCATCCACGCCAGCCATGAGAGCTGTTATTTTTTAACCCTTGAAATGTTGAGGTATACATTTCTGTTATTTGTATACTGATCAGCAATTCCACTTCTAGATATATACCCAAAAGAATTGGAAAGAGCTATTGAAACACGTACACACATATTCACAGCAGCAGAATTCACAGGAGCCATAGGTGGGAACAATGTGAGTGTCCACGGATGGATGATGGATAAACACAATGTGGTCCATCTATGCAGTGGAATATTACTCAGCCTTAGAAAGGATAGAGATTCTGACACTTGCTACAACCTGGATGAATCTTGAGGACATGATGCTCAGTGAGAGAAGCAGACACAGAAAGCTGATTCCACTCACAGGAGGTCCCTGGAGGAGTCAGATCCATAGAGACCAAAGTAGATGGTGGGGCCAGGGACTGGGGGAGGGGAGGGGAAGTCAGTGTTTCATGGGAACAGAGCTTCAGTTTGGGAAGATGATGGTGAGGATGGTGGCACGACAATGTGAATGTGCTTAATGCCACTGAGCTGTGCACTAAAAAATGCTTAAGATGGTGAGTTTTATGTCATATAGATTTTACCACAGTACAAAAACATTTTTAATGGGAAAAAATGGGCTAAAATGTATTTGCAGTGAAATGCACAGATCTTGGTCTGTAGTTTGATGCATTTTAACAAATGACCACTCGTTATATGAACAGAATCCTACCACATCGGAACGCTGTGGTTCTAATTCGTGAATTCTGGTTTTTCACGTTATCGGTTATTTTCATTTCCTCTTATGGGGATTTCCTCATTGTGGTTTTTGCCCATTGCATCAGGGTGGGCTGCTGCCAAGAACCAGAATAAACCTGAACAGCCCTAGAAAGGAGGCTGCTCAGTCTAGACACTGAACATCTCTAAGTGCCCGTGTGAACCAAGGGTCCAGGGAAAATCGTGCAGTAAGGGAGCATCAACTGAGACATGTGTGGGTGACACACACGCTTGCACAATCCCAGCCTGTGTCTGCAAGGAGACCCCTGACCCCAGTAATGCATATCCCTTGGGAGGGGGACTGAGATGGTGGTCTTTTTGCTCTATTCTATCTGCCATGGCTGAAAATATCATTTGCCACTTCATATAATAAAGTAAACATGCTCAGAATTTAAAATGTACTGGGACTTTCCTGGCTGTCCAGTGGTTATCCATGCTTTCACCGCAAGGGGCCCGGGTTCCATCCCTAGTTGGGACGCTAAGTCCAACAAGCCACATGGCACATACAAAAAAAGAAAAGGAGAAGAAAGAAATAAAATGTACTGCTGGGATGCCATTGTCCCCAAGAGCAGAGCATCTTCCTGAGCTCAGATCTGAAGACTCTTTTCTGGTTGAAACATTCACCTCGTCTCCCCTGCCTCATGCCCACCACTCAGATTCCATCTCCAGGTCTTTGAGTCTCATCCCTTCCCTGGGCAGAGGACTGAGGGTCACTTCCCAGCTCTGAGTCATCCCTGCACTGAAAGGCCAGCTAAATGTTGATGGGAAGATGGGGGGCAGATATATGGATGGGGACACAGGTGAGTGGATATATGGCTCAAAGCATAGAAGGGTGATGGAGGCTAGATGACAGAAAACACAGGAAAGTCTTAGAACAGGGCCTGGCACATAGACAGTCAGTTAAGTGTGACCTTGTGACGGGGTGGGGAAGGGAGTTCACAGGTAGACAGTGGAATGGATAAATGTCTAGGTGGTAGGAGGATGGATAGATGAAGGAATGAATGAAGCTATGATGGGCAAGTGAATATGTAGGCAGACTAGGTATGCGAATAAGTGCTGACATCAATATGGCAACAAACAGTTGGATAGATGGAGGAATGGACAGATGGAAGGATAGGGGGATGATGGATGATAGATAAATCTGTGGGCCTAATGATGGATGATGGGTGATGTATTAATAGATGAATGGATCAACAGACAGATGGGTGGATGAATGGAGGGATACAAGAGCATATTATAGATGAGGAAGGTAAGCTTGACTGGCTGGCTGGGTAGATGAATGAATGGGTTGATGAGTCTATGGATGGATGAATGAGTAGATGGGCCTATGGATGGATAATGGGTGATGTATTAGTAGATGACTGGATGGATGGATAGAAAAGCATATTATAGATGATGCATGTAAGGATGACTGGTTGGATGGATGAGTCTATGGATAAGTGGAAGAATGGATGGGCATATGGATGGATGATGGATGATATATTAATAGAAAAATGGATGGATGGGCAGATGGATGGATGGATACAAGAATATATTATAGATGGTGGTTGTAAGGCTGGATAAATGAATGATAGATAAATGAATGGATGGATGAGTCTGTGGATGGATGATGGATATTTGGGAGGATGAGTGAATGAATGAATGATGGATGGATAACTAGCTGATTGAGTGGATGGATGAAGGAATGAATAAGTCTATGGTTGGGTGGATGAATGAAAGCATGGGCAGAGGGATGATTAATGTATGAGCAGTGGATGGATGGATGGTGGATGGATGAATGGATGGATGATAGATGGATGGATGGATGGATGGATAGTGGATGGATGATGGGTGGATGGATGGATGGTGGAAAGATGGATGATAGATGGAAGGATGGTAGATGGATGGTGGATAGATGGATGGGTGGGGATGGATGGATGGATGATAAATGGATGGATGGGTGGATGGATGTTGGATGGATGGATGGATGAATCATAGGATGGATGGGTGGATAGATGGTGGATGGATGGATGGATGGTGGATGGATGGATCAAAGATGGATGGATGGTGGATGGATGAATGGATAATGGATGGATGGGTGGATGGATGGTGGATAGATGGATGGGTGGGGGATGGATGGATGGATGGATGATGGATGGATGGATGATAGTTGGATGAATGGATAGTGGATGGATGTTGGATGGATGGATGGATGGATCATAGGATGGATGGGTGGATAGATGGTTGGATGGTGGATGGATGGTGGATGGATGGTGAATGGATGGGTGGATGGGTGGGTGGATGGTGGATGGATAGATGAGTGGATCATAGATGGATGTATGGATAGGTGGGGGGTGGATAGATGGATGACAATACACATGGATGGATGACCAGATGGACAGATGGATATGTGGACACTGTCACCGTTGAGTCCCACATCCAAGAGAGCTGCAGGCCACCACTTCCAGAACTGGTTGGTTCTCAGGGGCTTCACTTGCTGTCTTGAATGTAGCCTTCTTCTACCCTCTGGACCTCAGTCTCTCCCCACATTTGGGGAAGGGACAGGGGGAGCCCAGAGTCCACTATGCTGCTCGCTCCCCAACCACCCCCATTCCTCCTCCCCAGGAAGGACTGGTCCAGGATCAACGAATGAGGAGCAAGACACAAAAAGGTAATTAATCTATGGAGAGGGGTGGAGTGTTAATACCTTGAAGACACAGGGGACACACTGTCAGCTCCCACCAATTAGTGGCCTAAACCTGTGTGGCTGCTCGCCATGCTGCAGCTGAGTTGATTACTCTAATTAATTTTGCATCGACCTGCATGGATCTGCCGGGGAGCGCTGATTGGCCTGGGAGATGGATGCCGCCGGCTGGTCCACAGCCCCCATGGTCCCCAGCTCCCCACACTCCCTACCACTTGGCCTGTCCCTCAGTGTTCAGTCTGCAAGGTCAGATGCTGCCCTGCCCATGCACCAACCTCTAGCATCCAGCCCAATGCCCAGGACACACTCGGATCTGCAGAATAGGGCGGAGGCACAGCCGGGAGCCTGTTGCCCTGTAACAATGATTGTGGGGAGCTGGTTCCAGGGCTGGTGAGAGACCCCTCAGCTGGCCTGACCTCTGAGGGCTGCCCAATGGGACAGCGTATTCGGGGGGTGAGGTAGCTATTTGCAGCTAAGGAAGCTTCTCCCTGCCTCAACTTAGGACAAGAGCCAGACTCACCTTTCCCCAAGCATGGGACACTTCCTACAATCCAGGGCTTTAGGTTCTTGTTCCAGAGCGCTCTGGAGAAGGAAATGCCAATCCACTCCAGTATTCTTGCTTGTAAAATCCCATGGATGGAGGAGCCTGGTAGGCTATACAGTCCATGGGGTTGCAAAGAGTTGGACACAACTGAGTGACTTCACTTTCACTTTTTCCCCCAATGCTTACAATGACACAGCCCTGGAGGTCAGGGCTGGCCCCTCCAGAGGCTCCTGGGGAGCACCAGCTCCTCCCTTTTCCAGCTTCTAGAGGTGCCCACATCCTTGACTCGTGGCCCCTCCCTCCACCACAGCCAGCAGTCCAGCATCTCCCACCTCTCTCTGCCTCTAACCTTCCCACCTCCCTCTTAAAAGGACCATGATGACACTGGGTCCTGTGATACACTGGGAAATCCAGGGTCATCCCCATCTCAGGGGCCTTAACTTAATCCTTCCTGCCAAGTCCTCTCTTTCATGTGAGGTAACATGTCCACAGATCCTGGGACCAGAGAGGGACATCTTTGGGGCCTTTATTCTGCAGACCACAGGGAGGTGTCCCAAAGCAGTCCCTGTGCTCTGGTCAGGAGCTGGATACAGCCATACCTGAAGGGGCTGTTTCATTTTTTTAAATATATGTAATTTTCTTTATTTATTTTCAGCTGTGCTAGATCTTTGTTGTTGTGTGCAGACTTTCTCTAGCTGTGGAGAGTGGGTGCTGCTCTCTAGTTGTGGTGCACAGACTTCTCATTGCAGTGGCTTCTCTTGTTGTGGAGCACACTCTAGAGCACAGGCTCAATAGTTGTGACACATGTGCTTAGTTGCTCCGAAGCATGTGGGATCTTCCCAGATCAGGGACTGAACCCATGTCTCCTGCATTGGCAGGTGGATTTTTAACCACTGAGCCACCAAGGAAGCCCTGAAAGGACTATTTAAGTTGTTGGGATGAACATAAAGCCAAGACAGGGACATATGTGGCCAGAGATCTACTCCAGGAAACAGAAGACAAATGTTCTGTATAATCTCAAAGAAAAGAAAGAAGTTAGCAATTTTATAGAAAAAAAGATGAAAGATGAAATGCTGAGTAAGATGAGAGACTCAGATCAAAAGAAGGCTGGCAGAGCAAAACCTGCCAGTTAATGACAGCACAAAACTATCATCACATGTGGTCCAGATCAGAATCAACATTACAGAGATTCAAACTCATGTGACCACTAGTTTGATCAATTATGCTGGAAGGCAGAGGGGAAAAAATAGATAAGACAGAGCACTGGTGTTCCCAAACAGAACCATATTCCACAATGTAACAGAAGAAAACTTTCTTCAGGTGAAGAAAGGTTGAATCTACAGCCCCCCAAAAGGGCTTCCATTTTTGAGGCAAAATTAAAGTAAAACAATAAACCCCAACAATTCTCCAGGGGATATCTGTGCATGTCAAGGCTTAAAGGGAACAAACAGAAAGATAACTGTCAGGAACTTAAAAGTGCCAAGAATATTAAAGACACCAAGCTGTCACATAAAGAAAATAGTGTTAGAAAGACAAGGAAATAATAGGTAGATGCCTCATAAGAGGCTTTGACCCATCTCTCCTAGTACTTGTTGAAAAGAATATACAGAAACATAAGGCTGGGAAGGATCAGAGTGGTTTAAATGATGAAATCAAGCTAATAGACATATCAGACTCTCCTGGGACAGAGTACAGAATTCTTTAAAGGCCCTGGATCAAAAGCCAACCACCTACTGGAGGGTGGGGTGGACTGGGAGATTGGGATTGACAGACATACACTGTTGATACTATGTATACAATAGATAACCAATGAGAACCTACTATGTAGCACAGGAAACTACTCAATGCTCTGCGGTGACCAAAAATCGGAAGGAAATTTTAAAAAGAGGGGCTATATGTCTATATATAGCTGACTTTACTTTGCTGTACAGTGAAAGAGGAGAGTGAAAAAGTTGGCTTCAAGCTCAACATTCAGAAAACTAAGATCATGGCATCTGGTCCCATCATGTCATGGCAAATAGATGGGGAAACAGTGGGAACAGTGTCAGATTTTATTTTTTTGGGTTCCAAAATCACTGCAGATGGTGACTGCAGTCATGAAATTAAAAGACACTTACTCCTTGGAAGGAAAGTTATGACCAACCTAGACAGCATGTTAAAAAGCAGAGACATTACTTTGCCAACAAAGGTCCATCTAGTCCAGGCTGTGGTTTTTCCAGTAGTCATGTATGGATGTGAGAGTTGGACTATAAAGAAAGCTGAGCACCAAAGAATTGATGCTTTTGAACTGTGGTGTTGGAGAAGATTCTTGAGAGTCCCTTGGACTGCAAGGAGATCCAACCAGTCCATCCTAAAGGAGATCAGTCCTGAGTGTTCACTGGAAGGACTGATGTTGAAGCTGAAACTCCAATACTTTGGCCACCTGATGCAGACAGCTGACTCATTGGAAAAGACCCTGATGCTGGGAAAGATTGAGGGCAGGAGAAGGGGATGACAGAAGATGAGATGGTTGGATGGCATCACTGATTCAACGGACATGAGTTTGCGTAAACTCTGGGAGTTGGTGATGGACAGAGAGGCCTGGCGTGTTGCAGTCCATGGGGTCACAAAGAGTCAGACATGACTGAGCAATTGAACTAAACTGAACTTGGCAGTAGAAACTAGGCTTCCCTGGTGACTCAGATGGTAAGGGGTCTGCCCTACAATGTGAGAGACCTGGGTTCAATCCCTGGGTTGGGAAGAATCCCTGGATAAGGAAATGGCAACCCACTCCAGTGCTCTTGCTTGGAAAATACTATGGATGGAGGAGCCTGGCAGGCTACAGTCCATGGAGTCACAAAGAGTCGGACACGACCAAGCAACTAACTCACACACAGGAGAAACTACCACATTGTGAAGTGACTATACTCTGACAAAAAATTAATTTTAAAAAATAGTAAGGATGTTGGGCTTCCCTGATGGTCTATTGGTTAGGAATCTGCTTGCCAGTGCAGGGGACATGGGTTCTTTCCCTGGTCCGGGAAGATCCCACATACCGTGAGGCCATTAAGCCCATGCTCGACAACAAGAGAAGCCATCACAATGAGAAGCCCGTGCACTGCAACTAGAAGCCCATGTAGCATCGAAGACTCAGAGCAGCCAAAAATAAATATAAAGAAATATATTTATAAAACTATATTAAGGATGTAGATCTTGGCAAGAAGAGGAAGACTTAGAGATAACATTCTAGACCAGTGTTTATTTTTGAGTTTATTGAAACTCTTAGAAGCTGACATGAAATTATTACTTGATAACCTTCTACAGCAAATATAAAGTTTAAATTTTCACAAACTTGAACTTATTAGAAGGAATGCAAGTCTCACCCAAAATTCTATAAAGCAAGATACCTATACATGTGTATGTAGGTGTATAAAATATTAAATATATCCGTTATTTTTTTTTAAAAAGCCAGGCACCTAGTGAGCCCTGAAGAAATCCTGATCCATTCCTTACAGTGGAAAAAATGCTGCCATATTTGTCAACCACAATAACTATTAGCCACTCAGTTGTATCTGACTCTGTGACCCCGTGATGTGGAGCCCACCAGG
Source organism: Antilocapra americana (assembly GCA_007570785.1). Taxonomy (NCBI): domain Eukaryota; kingdom Metazoa; phylum Chordata; class Mammalia; order Artiodactyla; family Antilocapridae; genus Antilocapra; species Antilocapra americana. Next base: position 7,548,521 of record ML661896.1, on the reverse strand, counting down.
CTCCTCTGTCCGTGGGATTCTCCAGGCAAGAAAACTGGAGTGGGTTGCTGTGCTCTTCTCCAGGGGATCTTCCCGACCCAGGGTTTGAACTTGGTTCTCCTGTATTGCAGGCAGATGCTTACAGCCTGAGCCAACAGTACCAAAGCAAGAAAAAGTACTAATTTTCTGATCAAAACAATTGGAGTCCTTGAAAAACAATGCTAACTAAACCAAAAATCTATGGGTGGTGGCCAAATCTACTGCCTTAAATGCTTTCGCAGCTAAAGGAAAAGATAGTGAATGTTAATAAAGCCAGCATCTCAAGAAGGCAGCAACCCTAAAACAGAGCTAACGAAAACAGAGGAACAAATTAATAAAGATAAAAACTGAAATTAATGAGTTAGAAAAGGGGGAACATAGCAGAATTAATAAATAAACCCCATGGCTGCTTCCCTGAAAATAAAAAGGAAAAGAAAATGCTCTAAAATAGACAAACCAGCTGATGGAATCAAGAAAGTCAGAAGAAACACAAATGAGAATTAGAAATGAGAGAAAGGCTATGAAACCATAAATACCGAGGCTATCTGGATGTACAAACATAAAACAGTGGAGGATTCTATGCTAACAAACTTGAAAATTGGGATAAAAAGGATAATTTTCTAGAAAAAGCATGAATTACATAAATTGACCCCCAAAGCAGCAGGACATTTAAGGAAAAACATGAGAGAGTTTTGCCTCAAGGTGATGCCATGGGTCTCTACCCAAAATAGTTGGAAAGGAGATGTTCAAACAAAAACTCATTCATGAATGTTTATAGCAGCACAGTTCACACCAAGTGCCCAGCCACAGATGATGGATAAATACCACATGGTTTCTCCATACACAGGAGCATCCCTTTGCCCTGAAAACAGGAGAAGCCCTGACACTTGCTGCCATGTAGATGGACCCTGAGAACACGATGCTCAGTGACAGAAGCAGACACAGAAGGACACACAGGGTGTGATTCCACTGGTGGGAAACGTCCAGAACAGGCTGATTCACAGACACAGAGAGTGGGTTCCTGGTTGTCAGGGGCTGGGGAGAGGGGCAATGACTGAATGTTGATACTGAAATTAGTAATAATAATTGGGGGGGTAGAATAAAAAAATGAAAAAAAAACAAAAATGAAATTGGTAATAATAAATATGTATTTGGTCTTTGTCCCTGTTCCTGGCTCAGAGCTCATAAAATGCTCATAAAATGCTAAGTGACAAGAGATATAAAGGGGTCTTTAGTTATTCACAAGCACAGTGACAGACTTTATTTTCTTGGGCTCCAAAATCACTGTGGTTGGTGACTGCAGCCGTGAAATTAAAAGCTGCTTGCTCCTTGGAAGAAAAGCTATAAGAAACCTAGACACTGCATCAAAAAGCAGAGACATCACTTTGCAACCAAACGTCCATATAGTCAAAGCTATGGTTTTTCCAGTAGTCGTGTATGGATGTCAGAGCTGGACCATAAAGAAGGCTGAATACCAAAGAACTGATGCCTTCAAACTGTGGTGCTGGGGAAGATACTTGAGAGTCCCTTGGATAGCAAGGAGATCAAACCAGTCAATCCTAAAGGAAATCAACCCTAAATATTCATTGGAAGGACTGATACTGAAGCTCCAATACTATGGCCATGTGATAGGAAAGAAAAGACCTTGGTGCTGGGAAAGACTGAAGACAGGAGGAGAAGGGGATGACAGAGGATGAGATGGTTGGATGGCATCACTAACTCAATGGTTATGAGTTTGAGCAAACTCTGGAAGATAGTGAAGGACAGCATGCATGGGGTCGCAAAGAGTCAAACATGACTGAGTGACTGAACAACAACAACCAGCAGACCCCAATATTAAACCTGCCAAAGATAAAATGAAAAAGGAATCCACAGACTTCCCCCATGTCCATGAATGCAAAAAGAACAAAAGCAAGTCTTATCCAGGTAAATCTAGAGATACTGAAATAAAACAGTCCCACCATCATCAATTAAGGCAGGTTCCAGGATGGCAGAAGCTAGTCAGTGTTGGAAAATCTATTCAGATAAAAATAGACTTTGTTGTCCTAATAGACTGGAGCAGATGAACCAAAGGCTCATCAGGAGATGACACTAATATTAGCCAGAGATTCTCGGTAAAACAGGAAAATAAGACTCTATCTTTTTTTTTCTTTTTTGCTTTAATGGAAGTTAATTTTACTTTAAAAATTTTATCAGACTATAGTGCTTTACAATGTTGTGTTAATTTCTGTTGTACAGCAAAGTGAATCAGCTATACGTACACATATACCCCCTATTTTTGGATTTCCTTCCCATTTAGTTCACTACAGAGCACTGAGTATACTTGTGCTATACAGTAGGTTCTCATAATGTCAAGAGTGTGTAAGTGTCAACTCCAATCTCCCAATCCAACCAAGCCCCCTTTCCCCCTTGGTGTCCGCATGTTTGTTCTCCATGTCTGTGTCTCTATTGCTGCTTTGAAAATAAGTTCATCTATATCATTTTTCTAGATTCCACATATATGGGTTAGTATATGATATTTGTTTTTCTCTTTCTGACTTAACTTCACTCTATATGACAGTTTCTAGGTCATCTTAGGAAATTCCAACATTTTATGAGCTCTGAATCAGAAACAGAGATGCAAATCAAATAACACAATCAACATATCTCTACAAGTGACCCAATTTTGTTTCTTTTATGGCTGAGTAATAAATAGTCCATTATTATATATATACCACATCTTCTTTAACCAGTCACCTCCTGATGGACATTTAGTTTGTTTCCATGTCTTAGGTATTGTAAACAGTGCTGCTATGAACATAGGGGTGCATGTGTCTTTTTGAATTATAGTTTGATCCCTGACTTGGGAAGATCCCCTGGAGAAGGGAAAGGCCACCCACTCCAGTATTCTGGCCTGGAGAATTCCATGGACTGTATGGTCCATGGGGTCTCAAAGAGTCAAACATGACTATGTGACTTTCACTCACTCATTCACTTTCTCTGGATATAGGCTCAGGAATGGGATTGCTGGGTCATATGGTAACTCTATTTTTAGTTTTAACGTGACTCAATCTTTAACATGAATGAATAAGTGGACAGGACTTCTGGTATCATTGTTAAACACATGAAACCTTCACAGAAGTCTCCAAGAAACAGTGTCCCAGTAGCGTCTTCTACCTTTTTCATTAGGTACCCCCATGTGCCTTGACCAGAGACAGAGGTTCACAGAGGTACAGGGAGATGGGAAAGAGGTCCATACTAAACCCCAGAACTTGTACCAGATCTCCCCACATCTCTGAAGCCTGTGCCTCAAGAGGGCTGAATGGAATGGTGAGGACCTTCAGATGGCTCCTGCCCCCTTCTCTTTTCCATGAAGCCTTCCAGTAAATCCTGTCTATGGACAGTAATTCATCAACATCACCAGGGCAGGTTGACCCCACCGTGGAGGTGCTGGCAAGCTCCATAAGGCAGGATAATAAAACAGCCTGGGTTCATAATGGTAGGACAGGTAGCACTTGAATCAGTGCCCACTGATACCACGCAGGGCCCTAGGGGGCTCCTGGGCACAAGGCCTTCGTGTCCCCCCTTTCTTTGATTACAGGAAACAGCCTTCACCAGCCTCCATGACCTTCCTTGAGTTTTAACTGGCAGATTCAAGCAGTTGCTATTTAGGGAAGGGAGGGGACACAAGACCAGGGAAAAACAAAATCAGGAACAGCCTTGTGGCAAGGTCCTGGTTCCCCAACAGTGGATACACACAACAAAACCTTTGAGTTATTTTGCAGATACTGAAACCCCCTCCAGGGAGAAATGTTATTCACTCAGGCCTCTCAACTCTTGGCGACCTATGGACTGTAGCTTGCCAGGCTTCTCTGTCCATGGGATTCTCGAGGCAAGAATACTGGAGTGGGTTGCCATTTCCTATGCAAGGGGATCTTCCCAACCCAGGAATCGAACCTGGGACTCCTGCATTGCACGCAGATTCTTTACCATCTGAGCCATCAGAGAAGCTAATGATTAACAGTGGTATGCAGTCCACAAACATGTAGACCCCAGACTAGCTGGACCTGAAGGTTGATGATGCTGACTCCTACTTACCTCACCACCAGCCCATCAGAAGAATGGTCACAAGCTGAACATGCCCTCTTCGAACAATGACTATAAAACTTCTCACTACCTTCACCAAGTGGGGACACATGATTTTGAGGGCGTTAGCCCACTATGGCTCCCTTTGCCTGGCAAAGTAATAAGGCTATCTTTTTCTACTTCACGCAAAACTCTGTCTTCGAGATTTGATTCAGTGCAGGTGTACAGAGAGGCTGAGCTTTCAGCATCAACCAGGACTGTAAAACCTGTGTGATTTCTTAAGCTGAAATGGGAAAGGACTTCACCTGTTGTTGTTTTCAGAGGGAGTCACTGTATCACGGAAACCCCAAGAGAGTTTATGAAGTATCACTGAGGTGTTCACAACAGTTACAATGTAAATATGCAAAAGCAACAGTAGCTTTCCATGGGTGGGTGACAACTTGTGAGACCACAGATTGGGAAAAAAGAATCCATTCACGACAGTGTGCATGCTAAGACATTTCAGTCATGTCCGACTCTTTGCAACCCCATGGACTGTAGCCAGCCAGTTTCCTCTGTCCATGCAAGAATACTGGAGTGTATTGTCATGCTTTCCTCCAGAGGATCTTCCCAACCCAGGGATCTAACCCATGTCTCTTATATCTCCTGCATTGGCAGGCAGGTTTTTTTAATCACCAGTGCCACCTGGGAAGCCCTATTCATGACAGCAATGAGAACAAAAACTCAAGAGGCTCATAGACACTTCAGATATATATATATATACAGGACTTAAAACAAAAAAACACACAAACCTATTGAAGGACAATTAACATGGAATATATGAAGAGATGCTCCAGTTCTGAAGGAAAAGACCCAAGAATATAAAAAATGTCAACTTCCTCCATATCCATCCATACAATGTTATTTCAATACAGATCAAAATTCCAATCAGATTCCTTTCCCCAGGGTTGAAGGAGAACTGAATAAAATTATTCAAAAGTTCATAAGGCAGAATACACTGCTGGCTTCGGAGTTGCCAGGGTTTTAAGAACCCAGTAGTCAGGAGTGGGGGACTACATATTTTTGCAAGAAATTGAAATGCATTGTGAAATGACAATACTTACAAAATCATGCTATCATTGACCTAAAAGCTGATCAAAGTATATACTGGGCTTCCCAGGTGGCGCAGTGGTAAAGAATCCACTTACAATTCAGGAGATACAGGATACGTGGGCTTGATAATTGGGTCAGGAAGATCCCCTGGAGCAGGGCATGGACACCTATTCCAGTATTCTTCACTGGAGAATCACATGGACAGAGAAGCCTGGAGGGCTAGTCCATAGGGTCGCAAAGAGTCGGACATGACAGAGCTCCCACTCGTGCATAATTGAGGTGCCTTTTCATTTTCGGCCATGGAGGCTGCTGTTGGCACAGCTGTTACAGTTACAGATAGAATGATATAGGTTTTCTTTTTCCTTTTTAAATGCTTATTTATTCATCTGGCTGCACCAAGTCTTAGTTGTGACATGTGAGGTCTTTAATTGTGTCATGTTAGATCTAGTTTCGTGTTAGATCTAGTTCCCTGACCAGGGATGAAACCCAGGCCCCCTGCTTTGGGAGTACAGAAGTTAGCCACTGGACCACCAGGGAGGTCCTATGATACGGGTTTTCTATTTATCTCCTTACACCAAAGGAATCACATTCCTGGATTAGAGGGGATGGTGTCTAAAATGTCTCACAGCTGTAGAAATAGCTGTAAGATGTTAACTGTAGTGTTCTTTGACTTGTCTTTTACAATTGGAAATAATGTTAACGTCTGCATCAATCTGGCCCCAAATCTTCAGTACTTCCTTGGTGGGAACTTTGCAGTGATGGTGGAAGGGTACATACACCCTCCATCACAGGGCTCAATCCTTTGACTTGAAGTGGCCATTAGCAACTTCAATCCAAGCAGAGACTTGAAATCACCTTGACAATGTCTATCCTGTGCTCAGATGTGTAAGTCACTCCTTGTTGGGTGACCAAAGACCCCAAACTTAGGGACTTACAACAACACCCATTTTGAAATTTTTAAAAATATTTATTTATTTGCTTGGCTGCACCTTGCGGCATACAGCTGCTGAGCTTCCCTGACTAGGGATCGAACCCACATTCAGGGGAGGGGACTGTCCCAGGGTGTGACTCAACTGGGGACTGACCTAAGGTGTAGTGGCAACACCAGCTGACTCTCTGGTCCCAGAAGTGTGATGAGCGAGGGGATGAGTCACTACAGTTGTCCAGACTACCCCATCTATATCTGCTGATAGCTAGCCAACTCCAGATGAGATCAGCAAGTGACCTCCCCAGTCACACACAGAATGCACTGTTACATATTGTAGTATACTATACATCACTTTGCTAACAAAAGTCTATGTAGTGAAAGCTATGGTTTTCCCAGTAGTCACCTACAGATGTAAGAGTTGGACCATAAAGAAGGTTGGGCACTGAAGAATTAATGCTTTTGAATTGTGGTGCTAGAAAAGACTCTTAAGAGTCCCTTGGACTGAAGAAGATCAAACAAATCAGTCCAAAAGGAAATCAACCCTGAATATTTATTGGAAGGACTGATGCTGAAGCTAAAGCTCCAATAGTTTGGCCATCTGATGCAAAGAGCCAACTCATTAGAAAACACCCTGATGCTGGGAAAGATGGAAGGCAAAAAGAGAAGTGGGTGGCAGAGGATGAGATGATTAGATAGTATCACTGACTCAATGAACATGAATTTGAGCAAACTCTGGGAGGTAGCGAAGGACAGGGAAGCCTGGCATGCTTCAGTCCATGGAGTTGCAAAGAGTTGGACACAATTTAGCTACCTAACAACAGCAACAACTACTATTATCCATGCTGCTATATCCCAGTGAAGTATTGTGAGTGTTTGTTATGCAGCATCATAGAATTTGATGACTGATAGAGCCTCGCTAATTAGCTTCTCTGCAGGAGAGGCCTGGAGCAGGCAGACTGAGAAACTGGGACATTTCTAATAAAGAACGATGTTTCATGAATGGATAAAGAATGTGGTACACCTATACAGTGGAATATTACTCAGCCATAAAAAGAATGGAATTATGTCACTTGCTGCAACATGGATGGACCTAGAGATTTTTACCCTAAGTGATGAAAGGCAAATAGAGAAAGACAAACATGATATATCACTTATATGTAGAATCTAAAATATGACACATATCATATGATGTTGCTCATATGCGGAATCTGAAAAATGGTTGCTGCTGTTGTTCAGTTGTGGTACAAAGGAACTTATTTATAAAACAGAAACAGGGCTTCCCACTTAGTCCAGTGATTAAGAATTCACCTTGCAATGCTGGGAACATGGGTTTGATCCCTGATCTGGGAAGATTTCACATGCCACAGAACAACCAAGCTGGTGTGCCACAAATACTGAGCCCTTAAGCTGCATCTACTGAGGCCGTGTGTTGCAAGTATTTAAGCCCACATGCCCTAGAGCCTGTGCTCCACAACAAGAGAATCACCACAATGAAAAGCCCACACACAGCAATTAGAGAGTAGCCCCCACTTGCCACGACTAAACAAAGCTGGCATGCAGCAACAAAGACCCAGCACAGCCAAAAATAAATTTTAAAAAAGTAGAAATAGTCCAAGTGCCCATCAATGGATGATAGATAAACAATATTGTCCCTCCACGCACCAGAATATTACTTGACCACAAAAAAGAGAGAAGCACTGACACTCGCTATAACAAAGATGGACCCTGAGAACACCATACTCAGTGAGAGAAACAGACACAGAAGAACACACGGGATGTGATTCCATTGATGGTAAATGTCCAGAACAGACAGATCCACAGACAGAGATTGGGGTTCATGGCTATCAGGGGCTGGAGCAATGACTACTCATGGGAATGGGGTTTCTTCTGAAATTTGATAGTGAACTTAATTGCACAGCTCCTGAATATGCTGGAAACCAGTGGATTGCACACTTCAAAATGTTTAATTTTATGATATGTGAATTTTACCTCAATCTTTAAAATGAGGATAAGAAATTCAGTTATATCGACAGGCACAATGCAGTTATCAAAATTTGTTGAAAAGATGGGTATCTACTGTCCTGAAAATAGTCTCAATATTACCATTAACTGGGGGGGGGAAAGACCAAAAAAATAGCATTTTGATTCCATGTTTACAAAATGAGTACTTCATATCCATAATGATATCTGCATGAAAAAACCCTGAACTATTATGGATCAGGATAAGAGAGGTCTAAATCTGATGTGGACTCCTGGATAGGATTCTGAAACAGAAAAAGGACATTACAAGAAAATTGGCAAAATCCAAACCAAGTCTATAAGGCATAAATTAGCATTAATTTCTCATTTGTAACAAACATACATCCGTGACAAGATGTTTCCATGAGGGTAGGGGGTAGGGGTCTCTGTCTTATCGTTTCAACTTTTCTATATGTCTAAAATGATCCTACAGTACAAAATCTCATTCTTTGTGCATGCCAAAACCTGGGAATTTTTTTTTAAAGGGAGAGAACTGTTGTTTCAGTTCTAAGAAATGAAATTACCAATAATTAGTTTTTCTCTATTCTTTTCAATATTTTCTAATTATTTCCCACCCTGGCAGCATATTATTTTTTTTAATCAGAGATCCTAATCTTTAGTGCTGGTCACAGTGTACGAGGTCATTCTTGCAAAATTCTTTAATATTTATGTACCATTAGTTTCCAGGAATGTATGCGTCTGTATGGGAGAAATCTGGAAAGGTTTCTCTCTGGAACGGAGAGATGGATATTTTTGGTAGTGGTGGTGGATGATCTTTATTTGACTACATTTCCACCACCACAGACTTGCAGTGTTTGTGTAATAAAAAATAATAATGGGATTTATTTTTCTACCCACGAACTTCCCCCATGGTCTCCTGTGAATTTTCCCAATGACCTTTCCCAATACCCGCAGTAATTGATTCTCAATCAGATATTCAAATAGGTGCTTGGAGGGAAGACACAGTGATTCGGCAACTTTGATGATAAAGAATTTTCCCTTGGCCCCTCTTCCATCCTGCCGACTGCTACTTGTCTCCTACCCATTCCCAACCCCTCGACCCCCACTTTCCCAGCTCAGCCCCAACTTTGTGCCCCCTCCACCGCCTCACAAATATCTTTTGGTTTTAAGAGTTCCCTGGGGAAGCCTTGTTCTAAATGAGGTGTAAAAATCTAAGCGGCACACACACACACACACAAAAAAAAAAATAGCAAGAGGTTGGAATCAATACCCTCTTCACAGCTGCATCGATTAACAACCATATTCTTCATTTATTAATTATGAAGCGGGATTTCAGGGCCGCCTTCTCCTTCTCTGACTGTGACATGGCGGGCCCCCCATCCCCACTTCCGGTGGCTGCCCCTCCCCCTCAAGGCTGCCTTGGGTCTGGGGGTCTCTGGTCCCCTGACTCTGCATCCCCTAGGCCTGGGAAGAGGAGGAAGGCAAACACCTGCCCTCAGCTGCGGGTCCAGTCAGAAACTGAGTGCTTGAGAATTAGCTTTCCAGCAAATTATTCTATTCCTTGGCTTCTTTGCTGTTTTTTCTCCTTGTCTCCCCCACTAGAACATAAGCTCAGTGAGGGACCTCACCAGGTTTTTTCCTGCCCTGTTTCAATAGAGGTTTGCTGAGTGGTAATGCAGGTGGAGCCTGAAGAGAGAGGGCCGTTCAGATGGGGGCAGTAAGCATCAGTCCTTTGTCTGGGCTGAACCTGATTGTTACACCAGGGCAAGATATCCTCAGTCTGGGACAGAGGCCAGGTCAGACTCACCTTTATCCCTGAGGGATAGCATCAAGATAGCCCAGAAGTGACCACAGAAAATGCCTATGGTAGACGAACAGAGGGGTGAATTGATAAATAGATGGGTGGGTGAGTGGATGGACAGGTGGATGGAAGGGTGGATGAATCAGTGGATAAATAGGAAGGAGTAGAAGGGGGATGAGTAGGAGGGTTGAGGAATGAATGCACGTATAAGTGGATGGTAGTTAGATGGGTAGATGGATGTGTAAATTGGGTGGAAGCTGGATGGATGGGAGGAAGGATGAGTGGATAGCTCAAAGGATAGATAAATGGTGGCATGAATTGATAAATGCATGGGTAGGCAGGTGAATAGTTTGGTGGATGAATGGATGGATGGATGGTTGGCTAGGTGGGTGAGTGGATGGGTAGATGAATGAATATACATGTAATGTGTGGGAGAATGGACAGAAAAATGGGTGAATGGGTGGATGAGTGAGTGAGTGGATGGACAGAAAGATAGTAAGTAGTTGGAATATATGGGTGAATTGCTAGGTGAGTGGGTGGATGGATGGGTGGGTGGAATAGATGGGTGAATCAATAGGTAGATAGTTGGATAGATGGATGAATGAATGAATGGATGGAAGGATGGATGGATGGATGGATGGATGGGACATTGGGTATATTGGTGAATGTATGGATTATTGACTGTATGGGTGGATGGATAAAGAGACAAATAAATGGATGAATTTATGGTTGGATGAGTTGGTGAATGCATGCAAGTTGAGTGAAAAGTTTGGTGAATGTGTGGATGGATGAACGGATAGGTGGGTGAATGCATGGGTAGAAGAGCAAATGGGGTGTAATGTGTGGGAGAATGGATAGACAAATAGGTGGATGGGTAGATGGACGGATAGGTGGCTAGAAGAATAGATAAATGGATGGGTGAATGGGTACAAGGATGGGCAGGTGAATAAATGACCATGTGGGTGGACAGACTGATGGATGGATAGAAAGATGGAAGTGTCACTGGATGAATGGATAAGTTGGTGAACATATGGCTTTTTGACTGTCTGAGTGGATGGATGTTGGATGAATGTCTTGGTAAAAAAAGGCGGATGGGTGGGTGATTTGTGTAAATCGATGGGCAGGTGGATGTTTGAATACTCGGGTGGGCACACGGGTGGATGAACCAAAGCGCTTAGATGGGATTATTCTGCACAGGTTACTTCCTTTCCAAGTATTTCTTGTACCTGTGCAGATGCTGTGGGAGGAAACTCCCTGAGGGCTCAGGAGCAATCAGTGGTTCTCAGCAGAGGATGGCACAGGGGTCGCGGGGCTGGGGAGACCTACAGGAAAGAGTAACAAGCAGCAGAAGTAGCCACTGCACTTGGAGCTGGCGGCAAGCCAGGCCTGGGAGGGGAAGTGTAGGCAGGATCCCAGACAAGGAGGGATGCTCAGAGGGGTGGGGAGCCGGATACCCATTCCCTCCCAGCCCCTTCCGCCTTGTCCTCCTACCCGAGGGACCCCCTGACAACCAGCTGGCACTCTCCGCCCCGCACCTTCTGGGACTCCCCTCACAGGGCATTTCCCCTTGTCCTGTCTGTGCCCTCTAGCCTTCATCTTCTCCAGGCGGATGGCCGCAAGAAAGGGGGCGGTCCTGCGCGGGGTGCTGGAGTGCACAGCTGCGGCAGCGGGAGCTAACTGTGGGCACCGGATCGTGGGGAGGGGCGCGTCTGCCCGAGGTCGATGGGAGTGGGGGGCCCGGGCTACGGTTTACACTGAATCCACGAAAATCACCGAAGCTTGAAAAGTGCTCAATACGCCATCGATCTCTCTCCGCTGATCGGCGCGGCCGCCGCAGCGGGCTGGAAACAGGGGCAAGGCGCGCACACTGCCTCCCAGCTCAGAGCCCGGACCCCCGCCCCTACCCGCCCCCAGCCTGGGGAGAACAGTCCCTCAGAGCACGTGCACACCCCTAAGTCTTTCCCCGGCTGTTGTGGGTGACATGGAATTAAGACAGAAAACCTGGCTGGTCCCTGCCGGGCTGTGGGACCCTCCTGCGTTTCTGACCAGCCTCTCTGGGCCTCAGTTACACAGTCTCCGTGAAGTGGCTATCGCCACACTTACTCTGACGGGAATTCCTGGCTTCCTCGCGTCTATCTATGGGTTCTGCATCTCTTCCCATCTTTGGGGTGTGTCTCCATTCCTTCTCTGCTCGGGGAGAGGAAACAGCCAGTGCAAAGGCTTGGAGGCCAGAGGCCATGTGGGGCATTCAGAGACCTGCAAGGACCGGCGACCGGGACCCGTCTCTGGAAGAAGGGTGGGTGGTGGGTGTTTGTGGAAGCTTTGGCGTTTAATCCTGGAGGATGTGGGGGTAACCTGAATGGTTCAGCATCTTTTGCCTCAAAGCTATGCCTCAGTTCTGACATGGCTTCCCGTGCCCCACCCCCAGGACCCAGTGGTCACCACTTCCTCTCTTGACCCCATACTAGCTCCCCTGGGACCTTTCAAGCCCAGTTCCAAACGTCCCCTCACCATCAGCCCTCGCATATCTCCAAAGGGCAGCCAGCCTGCATTGCTAGGGTAACTTATGCTCTCTCATCCTTCCTGGACTTTGTCCTCCAACCTGGAGGTGTGTCCCCACCCAGTGCACCGGCTAAACCTTTCCTTACCCTCCAAGACCCCACTCCAGGTCTCCTAGGCAGATACCCCCCCAACCCTGGGGCCTCCTTTGGACTGTCTGGTTCTGTGTCCTGTGGCCATGATTGTGGGGGGTTGCTGAGGGCATTTGTAGCAGAGACTGGGTTGGGGACTTTGGGGACATGAAGCCAGAATCTTCCTCCAACAGCCAAGGAAACTGAGTCCCACCTAGGGGTCCTGTCCCTTCAGCTTCCTCTTGCCTTTGAACCCAGTCCCCAGCCCACCCGCAGGGTGAGCCCACACCACTGGTTCCCAAGAAGGAGAGAAAAAAGAGAAAAAAAAATAGAGGAGAGAAAAGTGAAGTGGCTTCCCTTCCCTTACTCCTTCACCAAATGCCCCCCCTGTTTTCTGATCTCTTCCATGAGTTCCCCCCAATCTGCCCCAAGTCTCAGCCCCCCCACAGGACCCCTATCTGACCTCTCCCCACCCCTGCATCCTTCTCCCCAAAGGTCAGGCAGCTAATTTCATTCCTGTGTATCTCTCACACCTCGATGATTAATAATTGAAGAAAATGTATTTCTTCAGGGGCCCAGAATAAATCAGAAATAAGCCCAGCATTCACATTCTACTGGAGGGCTGGGGACACCCTGGGGTGGGGGAGGTGTGGAGGAAGAGCTGGGAGAGGGGGTGTGGACTTTTGAGGGCCTAGTAGCCCTGAGAATACTCAACAGTCATCTCAAAACCATCATCATAACAGCATCAACAAGAACCATTCACAGAAAACTTACTCTGCATCCAGAGGCACTGTGCTTGTGAAGGAAAGAAGCTCATTGTCCCGATTTTACAGACAAGGAAATGGAGACACAAACAGGGGCGTGTCTTTTAAAAGATCTTTTGGGGGGATGTGGACTATTTTAAAGTCTTTATTGAATTTGTTACAGTATTGTTTCTGTGGTTTATATTCTGGTTTTTAGGTTATGAGACATGTGGGATCTTAGCTCCCTGACCGGGGCTCGAACCCACACACCCTGCATTGGAAGGGGAGGTCTTTTTTTTTTTCATAATATCATCTAAAATCTAGTCCATATTCAAAATTCCCAATTGTTCCCAAAACATCTCTCATAGCTAGATTCTGAGAGCCTCTTTTTAAAAAATTTTTTCTTTACATTATCATGTTGGTTTTGCCATACATTGACATGAATCTGTCATGGGTATACATGTGTTCTCCTGGAAGGGGAAGTCTTAAAACCACTGGACTGCCAGGGAAGTCCCAGGGATGTGTCTTACCCAGAGTCATACTGCTTGGGATTCAGACTCAGGTGGGTCCTATGCCACACCTGGAGCTCTGTCCAAGACAAGGTATCTTCCCTTCAACTGGAGTCTGAGGCTCAGGCCCATGAGGGGTTGGCCTGACTCCATATGGGGTCTGTTCACTGCCCCAGGACCTGTCATGTGGGGAGTGATGAGGTCAAAAGTCATCAAGGTACATGAATGTTCACAGCACCATGATTCACAGCAGCCAAAAAGTGGAAACATCCCAAGTGCCCATCAACCGATGATGGATAAACAAAACATGGCCCATCCACACAGTAGAACTGCTATGTATTAATACCACTCAGCCATAATAGAAATGAGGCACTGCCACTCACTATGACATGGATGGACCTTGCGAACGTGATGCTCAGTGAGAGAAGCAGACACAGAAAGACAAATACTGTCTGATTCTACTCACAGGAGGTCCCTGGAGGAGTCAGATCCACAGAGACAGGAAGTAGATGGTGGGGCCAGAGGCTGGGGGAGGGGAGGGGGAGTCAATGTTTCACGTGGGCAGAGCTTCAGTTTTACAAGATGAAAAGATTTCTGGAGCTGGATGGTGGGGATGATTGAACAACAGTGTGAATGTACTTAATGCCACTGAACTGTGTACTTAAATGGGTCGATTTTGTTATGTATATTTTACCTGCAATTAAAAATTTTTCTTAGAAAAAGGAACCAAGCGCTGACACACACTACAACATAGATAAACCTTGAAACTGTGATGCTCAAAGAAGCTGGACACAAAGGGCCACGTAGTGTGTGATTCCATTTCTATGAAACGTCCACAATAGGAAAGTTCACAGACACAGAAAGTAAATAAGTGGTTATCAGGGGCTGTGGAGGGGTGGAGGGCTGGAGAGTGAGGGAGGAGTGATGGCTAATGGGGATGGGGTTTTATTTAGGGGTGACAAAAATGTTTCGGAGCAACAAAATGGTAATGACTATACAACAGTGTGTACAAATTAATTACCACTGAGTTAGACACTTTAACATGGTTAATTTCATGTTATAAGAATTTCACCTCAGCGGAAAAGAAAGGTATATGGTTAGGGCTGCCCATGCCCACCTCTGAGCATCTGTCTGTTTTAATGACATTGACTCCCTCCCATGAGGTGGGGTAACAAACTTTAAATGTTTTTTATTCAGTTTTAGACATGTGGCAGTGTGTGTCTGTGTGGGGTCTCTATTGTCCTTTTTAAAAAATATTTGTTTATTTGGCTGTGCAGGGTCTCAAGTATCTTCCATCTTCGTTGTGGCATGCAGGATCTTTAGTTGTGGCATGTGAACTCTTAGTTGCAGCATGGGGGATCTAGTTCCTCACCAGGGATCAAACTGGGCCCCCCTACATTGAGAGCACGGAGTCTTATCCACTGGAGCACCTGGGAAATCTCTATTAGCCATGTTCTGATCCCAGATTCATTTCAACCTGTCCCATTTACCCTGTGCTATGTTGCCAAAAGAATACATGCTGGAACTAGACTTGCTGCCCAAGGAAAGGATAATGATAAAGAGATGCCACCTCCTTGGGTGGAATGCTGGGTAGATATTAAAGGTGATGAAGGAAGAGAAATTTTTTCAAACTTTAAACTTTTTATTTTGTATTGAGGTATAGATGATTAACAATATTGTGGTGGTTTCAAGCCAACAGCAAAGGGACTCAGCCATACATATAAATGTATCCATTCTCCCCCTAACTCCCACCCCATTTGGGCTGGCACATAACATTGAGCAGAGTTTCATGTGCTACACAACAGGTCCTGTTGGTTATCCATTTTGAATATAGCAGTGTGTACATGACTTTCCTAAACTCCCTAACTAACTCTTTCCCCTGGCAACCATAAGTTTGTTCTCTAAGTCTGTGAGTCTCTGTTTTGTAAGTAAGTTCATCTATATCATTTCTTTTTAGATTCCACACAAAAGGGATGTCATATATTTCTCCTTCTCTGTCTGACTTATTTCACTCAGTATGACACTCTCTAGGTCCATCCATGTTGCTGCAAATGGCATTATTTCATGCTTTTTAATGGCTGAGTAATATTCCATTGTATATATGTACCACATTTTCTTTATCCAGTCTTCTGTTGAAGGACATTTAGGTTGCTTCCATGTCTTTGCTGCTCTAAATGGTGCTGCAATGAACATTTGGGTGCATGTATCCTTTTGGATCATGTTTTTCTAGGAGGAGAAATTTTAATGACATGGGAAGATGCCCAAGTGATGAAATGAAAGACACTGACCATGTGACAGCTGGAGGTCACATGAGCCCATTTTGGTAAAACCTTGGGCCTCTGTCAACATTTCCCTGGGTTCAAGTCCAGAGCCAGTTGCATGGAGCAAGGTCCTGAGACCATGGAGAAGGCCACCCCCTCATATCTACTTGCCTCTATGCCCACCTAGTGAATCAAATAATGTCCATCTATAGTCATGTCCACCTGGAACCTCAGAGTGTGGATTTATTTGGAAATACAATCTTTGCAGGTGTAAGTAGTTAAGATGAGGTTACCTTGAATTAGGGTGGCCTTTAAATCCAACAACTGGGGTCCTTATGAAAAAAAGGAGAGACACAGAGACACAGAGAGAAGACGGCCTCTTGTGAAGACAGAGGCAGAACCTGGCCTGGGTAGGTGGGGTGACTACAAGCCAAAGGATGCCAAGATTGCCAACAATAGAGTCCCTTGGACTTCAAGGAGATCAATCTTAAAGGAAACCAACCCTGAATATTCATTGAAAGGAATAATGCTGAAGCTGAAACTCCAATAGTTTGGTCACCTAATGTGAAGAGCAGACTCACTGGAAAAGACCCTGATGCTGGGAAAGATTGAAGGCAAAAAGAGAAAGTGGCAGCAGAGGATGAGATGGTTAGAGAGCATCGCCAACTCAATGGACATAAATTTGAGCAAACTCCGGGAGATAATGAATGACAGGGAAGCCTGGCATACTGCATGCAGTTCATGGGGTCACAAAGAGTTGGACACAACTGAGCAACTAAACAACAACCAGCAGCTGGAATGGCCTGTATGGACCCTCCTAAAAGAGTGAGCGTGGCTCTGTGACACCTTGATCTCAAAAGAGGAGAAGAGCCTTACTCCTTCAGACATGCTGGCCTCATATTTCCTGCTTCCTCATCTGTAAAATGGGGATGTGTTACACAATGTACAGGATTTTGAAGAACCAATGTGCTTATACATACAGAGCACTTAGCACAGCCTAGCTAGCTGTCAATACGCAATAAATACTGTGAAAAAGATGACTCTGAGGCAGGGACAAATAAAGAGGAGGAATGGGGATGGCCCTGATTCTATAACAGCTGCCAATGACCTTCCCTTTCTGGGCCTTGGGGTCCCCATCTGAGAACAAAACACGGCTGATATCAGCTGCAAAACAAAGAGCTTTGTGGGACACCTCACAGAGGCAGACTAGGCAGGTTCTACTTTACCCCTCGGTACAGGTTGGGGACACTGAGGCTGTGGCCCATCTGCCCCCGGGCCATTCAGCCGGTGGGTAGTGTGGACACGATGCTACCTCGGGGTATCTAGCCCTTGCGTGCACCTCCGAGGTGAAGCTGGGCACCAACTGGCTCCCTTGGCCGGGATGTTGGGAGATTTTTAAGTGGAGGGTCAAGCAAGCAGAAAGCGCTGGATGAACCTAAGTTGCTACTGCTGCTATTGTTGTTATTATTATTATTGAAAGCAGCAGGAGGGGAGGAGGTGGCGGATGGCGGGGTGCCCCCCCAAACCCTTTTCTGAGCTTATTAAGCGCCTCGGGCCGCGGCGATCGATGGCCACTGGGCGCCGGCTGCAGTATCCCTCCCGGCCACGAGCCGCGCATGCGCGCGGGTGCAGGATTGATCGCTGCCGTCTTGGATCCATCGGTCGCCGGCCCCGCCCCTCCTCCCGGCCCGCGTTGCCAGGCAACCGCTGCTCGGCGCGTTCCCATTGGCCGGCGGCGCGCCGGGGTCCCGGGCGGCGCGTGGTCAGTTGGTCAGCGTGGCCCGGGGCCTGGCTCCGGGCGCGGGTCGATGCCGCCTCCCATCTGACCTTTCCCGGCTTGGGGAGGGGGATGCAGGAGGAAACGGGGCCAAGGGAGGATGGAGCAACCGGCCTGTCTTGGAAAAAAGTTTATTGACCCGTGTGTTATCTCGGGGACGCATGGCTTCTTGAGGTGGGGGCAACTGAACAGCCAGGGTTGGGGGTGAGGCGGCGGTAGGAACCCTCCCTAGGGCTCCCTTGGCCCCAGGACGCTCCGGACTGAATCGGTGAGCCCTATCTTCCCTGACGTGCCTGGGCCCATTCCCTAACTGGGGAAACCAAGACTGGTAAGAGTTCAATACTTGCCTGAGTCACAGGTGATAGGATGAAGATGGGCCTGCTACCCAGAAAGTGTGGCTCTGGGGCGTCGGATTCTCTTTGCTACATCAACCTGACCACTAGACACACACACCCAAAGAAGACAGAAATATTTATTCAGTGTTCATTGGGTCCTACGTGATCACTCCTCCTGTAAGGAAAAACAATGACTTAAACTAAAATGTAATGTTAAAATTAAGGACTTGGGGATACCGTGGGTTCTTCCTGTTTAAAGAGCACCCCACTTTCGCAGAAGTCTAGGGAGGCCCAGACTGAAAAGTACGGACTTCAGAAAAGACACTGTTTATTTTTGAAGGGGTTGGGAGAGTGTGAGGTGTCCTAAACCTCCCAGTTAAAAAAAAATCCCCAAAGACCCAACAGTCAATTGGGTTTGTTAAAATGCACAACTGGATTTTGTCAAAGGAAGGTTTATTATAAAAATAAAGACATTGTTTATAATAAAATGGTAGGGTTCTTGACATGGGCAAAAAATATTTCTTCGAGGGTGAAAAACAAGATTGAATTATTTGATGCAAATGTGGACTGTTAAAAAATTTAAATATACACAATAGTTTTAATATGCATCCTAGACCAAGCCCAGTGCTGAGAGGTTTATTTAAATGATCTCAACTAATTCCCCCCCCCTTCCCCCCACCACAATACACACATCTGCAAATCAATGTGGTTTGGGGGGGGGGGCCAACTCTAAATTCAGTTCTATAACCACTTTAAAGGGAACAGAAAAGGACAGAACTACTGGCTTCAGGCTCTCCCACCTAAAATCAGCTGTGGTCTTTCTGCTCAGGCCTCCCCAGCCTCTCTGCCGCATGTAGACACACTTTACAAGGCTGTCAGCCTCCCCTGGCTTTGCATTTATTTTATTTTATTTTTCGCATCATACTTCACCCAGTCTCCTTCCCTGGCCTTTGCGTTTCTAACTCTTAGCAACTGAGGAAGGTTGCATTGACCGGTGGAGTGTGTGGGGGTTATTTTTGAAAGCAGATGCTGGAATTCAATTTTTATTTTAACCTGGTTATTGAGTGGAGTGGAGGAGGGAAGTGGAGGTTGGCCAATTCATGTGCAAGATGAAAAAGCTGGATTTTATCAAAGGCTGGGCTGTTTTGACAATAGCTGATTGGGCTTGTGATATGTGAGTGGTTCCTTGGTAGTCCAGAATGTATGTGTGTGCAATCTGGGTGCACTTGAGTGTGTAAATGTGCATGCATTTGAGTAGCCGTGTGCACATGTGAATAGGTATGAGTGTGTATGTGTGCACTGTGTGAGGAGGTAAGGAGAGGCAGGAGGCAGAGGCTGTTCTGTGCATGTGACTGTATATTCTTTGTGTGTGTCCGTGGGTATGAGTGGGTATGTGTGTGTGGTATGGATGCACGCATGCATGTATTTGTGTGTGTGAGCATGTGTATCATGTGTAAGAGTGTGTGCAGGTGTATTTATGCAGCAGTGTGTGAGAAGATACATGTGCAAGTGCATGCCTGTGTGCATGTGTGAGTGGTTACAGGTTACACAGGTGTGTGTGCTTGCAAGCATATGCCTTGCACCTCCACCCCTCTAGCTTTCCTCACTTGCCCAAGCTCAGCTCCCACCCTTCCGAGACTGGTCTGTCCCTGCCTGGCCTCCCTGCCTTCCCTTCTGAGTTTCCTGCTGCAGGGACATGGGTCCATCCCTCTACACAGCTGACCCTTCTCAGGAGCCCTAGGATTCACCACTCAGGACAACACGCAGAGAGGCATTCATTCCTTAAAGCTTCACCTCCCTGGGAGCTCTCTGAGGCCAAGGGCCTGTGTCTGAAGCATGGCTTGGCCCTTGGTCCCCAGAGCCCAGGGCAAGACGACCAGACATGAGAATATGACCTGGAAGGTGTGACTGGAGACTAGTGGTCTGGACTGTCGGTGCTGGCACCCTGTACCATGGGCGTCATGGATGCTTCCTTGGTGGATGGGAAACTGAAGCCCAGACAACAGGCCCCAGCCAGGGATGTGCCTCCCGCCTCACCAAGTCCTGACACCGCTGGGTGTCAGCAGTCCTAGAACACTGTCCCTGCTGGATGCAGCCGGGTGCATGGATTTCCGAAGCCATCTCTCCATCTGGCAGCTTTATGAACCCAGTTCAATGGATTGAGTGATTGACGTGTTTGCTTATTGGCTACTCCTGCCCTCTTGGGACCTCAAGCAGGTGCTCCCACCTCCATCTCTATCAGCCCAGGAGGACAGGGGACACCAGGACCCTCTTGCAGGCCCATCACACACACATACAATTGCTCACAGTTACATACTTTTGGTGACTGCGTCCATTTGAGTAGATCTTTTCAGAAGGCAATGTGCCAACATCCAACAAAAAATTTAAAAGCCAAATTGAAAATGACAGTTTGGTGAAGACAAGGACTTTTATCTGTCCCCTTCCTCCCTGCCCCAGGTCCTGAACACCTTAAAACCATGCCCAGAACATGTTAGGTGCTCAGTAAATAGTAAACAAATTCCCCTGGCCTGTATTCTTTCCACTAGAAGTGTATACCAAAGGGGCACACACAGTGTGGCCATATTCAAGAGCCTGTTCTCAGCGCCATACATTGTTTCAGCAAAAATCTGGAACCAGCTTGAACAGCCAGGGATAAAGTGAAAGTTGCTCATTCATGTCTGACTCTTGGTGACCTCATGGACTGTAGCCTGCCAGGCTCCTCTATCCATGGAATTCTCCAAGCAGGACTGGGTTCCCATTCCTTCTCCAGGGGAATCTTCCCAACTCAGGGATCGAACCCAGGTCTCCTGCATTATGGGCAGATTGTTTACTATCTGAGCCACCAGGGAATACAGCCAGGGATAAGATGCTGTTGAAATCAGTTACAGAGCACCTGCAGCTCTAAACACGACATGGCTGTTCCAAAGGCGAGTGTCTCCCAGGCAGCAGCGTTGAATGTTCCTAAGATGTATTTGATGAAAAGGCTGGCTGTCCCCAAAGAAGCTAGCAACTTATGTCCATGCAACATCCTGCACAAGGTTGTTGAAGGCAGCTTTATTCTCAATTGCCCAAACCTGTAACAAATCATGCCCTCCAGCAGGTGGTCAGATCAACCAGATGATGTGGACTGAGCACTAAGGAGAAAGGCACCATCAGGCCCCAGAAAGACAGGGAGAAATCTTAAATGCACATGACTAAGTGGAAGGAGCTGGCTGAAAATGTTCCACACTGTGGTTCCAGCTCTGGGATGTTCTAGAAGAGATGGGGCTCTGGAGATCGTAGAAGGACCAGTGGTTGTGGGGAAGGGGACATGGATGGGTGGGGCCAGGGGGGTTTTAGGGCAGCGAAACCATTCTTTTCTGCATGACGCGATAATGGTGGGTGAGCAATATCATGCTGTGAAAACCCACAGGACTTAACGACACAAAGAGTGAGCCTTCATGTAAGTTGTTGCTATTTAGTCACTCAGTAGTGTCCAACTCTTTATGACCCTGTGGACTGCAGCATGCCAGGCTTCCCTGTCTTTCACCATCTCCTGGAGCTTGCTCAAATTCATGTCCATTGAACTGGTGATGCCATCCAACCATCTCGTCCTCTGTCGTTCCCTTCTCTGCTTGCCTTCAACCTTTCCCAGCATCAGGGTGTTTTCCAATGAGTCGGTTTATCGCATCAGGTGGCCAAAGTATTGGAGCTTCAGTTCAGCATCAGTCCTTTCAGTGAGTATTCAGGGTTAATTTCCTTTCAGATTGACTGGTTTTATCTCCTTGTAGAGACTCTCCAAGGGACTCTCCAGAGTCTTCTCAAGCACCGCAATGTGAAAACATTAATCCTTCGGTGCTCTGCCTTCTTTATGGTCCATACATGACTACTGGAAACACCATAGCTTTGACTACGTGGACCTTTGTCAGCAAAGTGGTGTCTGCTTTTTAATACACTGTCTAGTTTTGTCATGTAAGTTATGGACTTTAATGTGCCTTAACAAAGGACCTCAAACCAAGTGGCTTAAACAACAGAAACGATGATTCCCTCCCAGCTCTGAAGGCTCGAAGTCCAAGATTAGGGTGTGGACGGGGCTGGTTCCTTCTGAGGCCATGGAGTCGTGTCTGATCCAGGCCCCTCTCCAGCTTCTGCAGGTCACTGGCAATCCTTGGTGACCTTGACTTCTAGAAGCATCCCTCCCCTGATCTCAGCCTTCATCTTTACATGGCCTTTTCCCTGTGTGTGTGTTTCTATGTTCAAATGTCTTCTTCTTAAAAGGACACTTTAAATACCTATTTGAAATACCTTGAAATACCTATCTCAACTCGATCATCTGCAAAGACCCTGTTACCTAACAAGGTCACATTCACAGGTACTGAAGGTTAGAATTTCACTCTCTCTCACAAGGGACACAATTCAACTGATAACAATACTTGTATTAGTGTCGGTTCATTAATTGCAGCAAGTGTACCACACCACTGGTAGTAGCAAAGGATGCTCAGTGTGAGTATGTGCGTGTGTGGTGGGGGTGTGTATAGGAATTTTCTACACACTGTTCATTTTTCCTATGAATCTGAGACTATTCTCAAAAAGCAGAGACTAGGGCTTCCCTGGTGGCTCAGTATTGAGAATGCACCTTGCAAGGCAGGGGACACCAGTTCTATCTGGTCCAGGAAGATTCCGGATGCCACAGAGCAACCAAGCCCACATGATGCAAGTACTGAAGCTTGCATGCCCTAGAGCCCATGCTCCACAGCGAGAGATGGCACCACACTGAGAAGCCCATGCAACACAACTAGAGAGTAGCCCCTGCTCTCTGCATCTAGAGAAAGCCCACAGACAGTAACAAAGACCCAGTGCATCCATAAACAAATAAATATTTTTTTAAAAGCAGAGTCTATCATTAAAAAGAAGAAGCTAGGTGCCAAACAGTGAGTAGAGATGCTCACAATTGAGCACTGAAACCAGGTTATGTCTGTGAGGGGTGAGCTCCCACTCATCCTAATAGAAGGACCCCTGAACAGGGGCTGCCATGCCGCCAGGATGGGGCCAGGCCCTGCCTGATCCAGCCCCTCATAAGCCCACCTTCCTCTTACCACCAAGCCTTTGAATATGCTGTTCCCACTACCTGGAATGCTGTTTCCACTTCACTTAATTAACTCCTGCTCTACCTGGAGCTCTCAGGGCAAATGTCCCCTTCTCAAGGAGGCCCCAGGCAGCCTGTCCTACCTCCTGGTCCACCTCCCGTTCAGCCTCCCTGAGTCTGAGTCATGCTTTAAGGTCTGTCAGCCCCAGACTGAGGTGCCCTGACCGCTGTCTCCCATCCAGTGCTGGTGCACAATGGGTACAGTAAAGAACCTCTGAGTGATTAAAAGATTTAAATAATGTAGACTCCACAACCTCCTGCAGCAGGAACTCAGCAAATGGGATCACTGTTTCAAGGGTTCTTAGCAGCTGTCTGGCTCCCTCCTCCCTGAGCCCCCTAAGCCTGAGGGGGGGACAGAGGCCCCTTTAAGGGTCCACCATCACCCGGCACCCACCCACCTGCTCAAGCAGGCCATTAAGCGATTTTTTTCCTCCACTTACAGCTAGCGGCATCGACAGCGATGCTCAATATCTGAGGGGCCGCTGGCCTTGGAAGAGAGATTGCAGCCGCCTCGATAAAATATTCCCTCTTGTCAGCACCTCCCCCGCCCCACCAAAGCTGCACGTCTGATCCCCTCCCTTAATGACTTCGTTCTCTCCCCTCCAGGAGGATGAGAAGCTGTCCCCCAACATCCCTGGCCTCAGGCTTTCAAGGATGAGAAGCTGATCCCCTACTCAGGCTTTCAAGCTCAGCTCAAGAGTTGGGGGTAGTGGTGGAAGAAGACCCATTCTCATCTCCCTCCTCTGTCCAGATTCTGGTGGGGTCACCTCCCCAAGGAAGCCCTCCCAGACCACGTGAGCTCAGGCTCCAGATTCTTGCAACCCTGTTGAGCTCATGGTTTGAGACCCAGGAGGGTAGGGTACACAGAGGGACTGGGGCTTGAGTGGGGTCACCCAACAGTGTCTGCATGCCACCATTCTCAACTGTGCCTCTGCTCAGCAGAGAGGGAGGAAGAGCCTGGTACTCCCAGCACTGTGGGGACAGCATGAGAGGCCAGGCAACGTGGGGTGGGGGCACCAGAGCTATGGAGCAGGGAGGGGCCAAAAGAGTGCAGGGCTGGAGGAAGCCCCTCAGGATGAGACAGCAGCAAACTGGAGGACAGACAACCCGATGTGACTGGTCTCGTCCAGTCTGCGGGGATGTGGGTCTGAACCCCCGTGGCAGGGGAGGGAACTCAGATGGCTAGGTTGTGGGGGACAGCCCCTCTTCATACGGAAGACCTCCAGTTCTAGCGTCAGCACCAAGAACAGCTCCTTCCTCCTCTTGGGATGGGAGGGTCTTCACTGATCAGGGTACTCAGAGCCCAGGACCCAAGAGTCATGCTTCCCAGGACCCCCTTGGGCCTCCCTGTCTTCAGTAAAATGAGAATGGTGCCTTGCCCTCAAGGGGAGGGGGAGTGGAGGCAGCAGATCGCAATGCTGGAGTGAATGAGTAAATAAATGATTACAAAATTTCCAATCTGACCCAACCTCTTGTTCAAGAAAAGGGAAAATGAGACCTGATGAGGGTGTGGTTCTATCCCTCCTCCCTAGCCAGATTCCAGAATCTTCTTTCCAGGCCTAAAGGTGGGCAAATCAGCAGAAGGAAGTGGGCAGGGAAAAGGGTCTCTGAGGTAGGGGTGGGGCTGCCGCCCACAGAAACAAACCCTTTTCATTGTCCAAATACTGATCCACTAAGCTGGGTAGTGCTGAAGTCCCCAAGGGCCAGCTCCGGTCTGGATCTCAGGAAGCTTCCCCTCAGCTGGTGGGGAGGGAGGTGAACGGGTAGCTGGGTGAGCCACAGTGAGAACCCCAGGGATTGGGAGTCCCTCAGGAAAAATGAGGATGTTGGGGTCAGGGGGCCAGGGAAGGGCAATGAGGGTTCTATCTGGGAGGGGAGGGCAAGTTGTATAGAGTAGGGAGCATTGGGACTGGGTTCTGCAGATAGAGTAGGAGTTTCCTAGGGTGAGCAGAGGGACAAGCTGAAGTTCAGGCAGGGAGGTGAGTGAATGTGACTCATTTGGAGACGGTTGGGGAGAACTCAGCTGGGGAGGACCCCCCCGAGAGGGGAGGATGGGGGTGGCTTGGGAACCCACGGGTGCTTTGGCCAGGACTAGAAGCAGGTGGGGGCTGAGGGGGGCCGCTAGGGGCAGGGGGGATCAAAGTTGCACCTTCTCCCCACTAGCCAGACATCAAACCCAGCCTCCCTGTCTTCCAGGTTATTAATTTTTCAGAGAAGAAAATGCTTTTTGTATTTTTTTTCAGGCTAAATATTGATAATGGGCTTAATGTGCCTTTCCTGCTTTTGTGTGTTGAGAGGGCTTTCCATTGGCTGCTGCAGAGGCTGCAACAGACCCTACACACACACAAACACACACACACATTCGCCACAGCCCCCCCTTGACAGACCTGTTCAGCTGCAGAGGCCCGGGTGTCGTGTCGGCAGAGACTGCTAGGAATGGGGCGGGGGTGTTTTGATTGCTGCAAGGGGGGTTGGCACAGTCCCCTACCCGCCTGGAGCTCCCCACCTCTGCCTGCACAAAGCCAGGCGCCTGCCCGCCCCATGGTGGGTCGATGCGCCCTGCCAGGGGAGCTGGTGTTTCCAGCCGCTCCAGGCTGAGAGACATCTTCGGGTTGTTTGAAACTTGCCTGCCTTTCTCTCGTGAAGATCAGGAAGCAGGAAGGTAGGAAGACCCATTCATTTGTCGGTCCACTCACCCATCCATCCTTCCTTTCATCCATTCATTCACACACTCACTCGAATGTCACCTGGTCACTAGGTACCTACTATATGTCAGGCTGGGTGTTGGGGCCACAGTGACCAGCAGGTAGCCTTTTACTCCTGCCCTTTTGGAAGTCAGTCTGGTGGAAGAGAAGGGTACTAACTAAAAATTCCAGGAAAAAAAAGATATCACTAGAAATTGTGACAAGACTTCTGTGACAGACACAGGAGTATGAGCCTATAAAGAAGGGAAGGGCTGGGGGCTTCCTTAGCACTATGGTACCAGCTGAGTCCTGGTGGACTAGGAAGGTCGACCTCTGGGAAGAGGGGCAGCAAGGTTCTAGGCCCTCCTCAGAGCCTGTGCAGGCCCCTGAGGAAGCAGAACCTGCTCTCAGCGGTTCTGAAACACAAGCATGTATCATGGTCCCATGGAAGGCTCAGTGACGTCAACCCAGGCTGCCCCCGCCTCTGGGGCACTGAAAGCCACTGCACCAGGGGAGGAGCCAGTGACTGGTGAGATCCAGACAAGGGCCAAACCTACTGTGACAGACTAATGAGGGGCCCTGGGGCTAGACATCCTCAAGGCCTGGCTTATCCTCTATGTGCTCAAGGGTGGGGGTGTGTTCACTTCAACCTCCAGGCCTCAGTTTCCCCATAGGGAAAATAAACGTGGTGAGGCTCTCTATTTCTTACAGCTGGAGAGGGGACAAACCTACATGATTCAGATTAAAGACTTAGTGCAGAGCCTGGCACACAGAAGGTACTCAATAAATATGAGCACCAGTGATAATTGTATGTGTGATCGATGAAGGAGCAGGAGACATTCCCTGAGCTGGTTCCCAGTCAAAACACAGAAAGCAAGAGCAGGTCACACCATGTATCAGTTAGCTACTGCTGTATAACAAATCTTCACAAATTTACCAGCTTCAGACAGCATACACCTGTGATCCATCAAGAGCTGCAGATCAGGAGTCTGGGTACAGCTTCACTGGGTCGTCTGCTCTGGTCCTAGAGGCCACAGTCAAGGTGTCGGCCAGGCTAAGTTCCTTTTCCAAGCTCACATGAGTGTTGGCAGAATTCAATCCTTATGGTTGTAGGATTGAAGTCTGGGTTGTTCCCCTGGCACTCCAGCTTTCAGTAATGAGTATGCCAACTATTTGCCAATACCTGCTCCCCTCCAGGGACCCCTCACAACCTGGCAGCTCAGGGACCTCCCTGGTGGTCTAGTGGTTAAGACTTTGCACTTCCACTGCAGGGGGACACAAGTTCAAACCCTGGTTGGGGAACTAAGATCCCACATGGTATGCAGTGTGGCCAAAATTTAAAAAATCAAAAACCAAAGAAACCCCAACACACCAGGGAAGCTTACTCCTTCAAGGCCAAAAGGAGAATCTGCCTGGACAGGGACTTACATAATCATAGGCAGACGTCCATCACATTTGTATTCTACTGGCTGTATGCCAGCCATACTCAAGGGAAGAGTTTATATGGGACTTAACACCTGTGGGTGGAGACCCTCAGGCCATTAGATCTCTGCTAAGCATATACTCACATGCACACAGGCCCAGGTCCAGGCTTTGCAATGCCACAAAAGTGGCTGTGGCCATAGATAATGTTCATACCAGAAACTGTTTCTCTTTTTGCATTGTCTACTGGGGAGCTCAGCTCCAGTACTATGGCCCACCTGTGCCAAGGGTTTAGAGTCATCTGCTGTGGGTTTTGTGGACTAACTTCTCTTCCAGCCATTGCTTCTCTTGAGCTCATTTCTAACTTATTTTCTCCAGCTGCCTTGCCTCTCTGCAACCCCCTCGAACTCAACTTTCTCGACCCCAAACAGGCTAACAAGCATCACAGTTCCACTCTGCTCAGCATCAGAGCACCATTCTAAGGACTGTACATGAATTCTCTCCTTCTACCATCCCTAAAACTCCCTCTTGCAGATGAGGGGATGGTTTCACAGAGAGGGTGTGAGAGCCAGCCTAAGGACACCAGCTCAGAAGAGGAATAGAGAATCCAGATTAGAATCTGGGCTCAATTCCAGGGGGCTGACTGGGTTTGAGATCTTGGGCTATTCACAGGAACCAGATGCCTTTGATGAAGACACCCACAGAGACTGATTTGTAAAGCAACCTTGGAGCAGGGTGAACCAGAAGCAAGGCTGCCCTCAGTCACCCCCTCCCTAATCCTGAAACCAGAGCTGGACTGTGGGGTTGCCCCAGCATAAATAACCTTTCACAAATGCACCTCCACCCACACATTGATCTGCGGATGGGACAGAAATGCTGCTTCAGGGAAAGAGTCGCTCAGGGCACCAGCCTGCTGGGGACCATTCACCAGCCTCTGGATAAGGGCCATAAACCATGTCCCTCCCAGAGCCTCCCAAAGGGAAGATGAAGGTCCTGGGACCAAGACAGGCCTCTTGCTCGCACCACATCCTCCTGAACTGCCTAGGCCCTAGCCACCACTGAAGTGGCATTGAGCAGACCTCCTGGGCAGGTGTTCCTCCCTTTTGTGAACCCCTGGCCTGAGCAGAGCGATGGGGACACCGGGGCTCTCCAAATCCTCTGTTTGTGACTTCCAGAGATGCCCAGGCTGGGGAGAGAGACAGTAGACAAGAGAGAGGGCAGCACATGCGTTGGGCAGAGAGGAGATGAGGCAGGACAAGAGAGGATTCAAGGGGGACCCCTCAGGGTGCAATCCTCAGACACCCTGGCCCCCTTTCCAGACCTGCCTCTGCAGGTTTGTACAGCCCCGGGTTCCAAACTCAGACCTGAATATGCCTCCAGCCACCCTCATTAGAACAAAGGCCCTGCACTTCTCTTGCATCAATTCACAAAAATTCCCCATCAGATGGGGAAACTGAGGCATAGTGAAATGAGTGTGTTTCCCAGAGTCCATCAGCGGGGGCTGAAGTTCACAATACCAGTAGTTGTCAAGGTAGCTGGGGAGCTGCTGATCTATCAAAGGGGAGAAGTCACCCTGGCCTTGTCCCCCAGCTGGGACTGGGCAACAGTGAGCTGAGGCCCACACTCTGATGATGCCCATGGATGCTGGATCCATGCCCCTACCCCTGCCCCTCCCTGCTGTCATTTCTGCCCCACTGAAAGGAGCCGGAAAAAATACCCTGCCCTGGGAAGGTCCAAGGAATGGAAAATCAGGGGCTTGGGACACAGAACCCACACACAAAACCAGGGCTGGCTAACTGGAAGCACCTAAATCCACCATGTGGGCCAGGCACTGCCTCCCCAGAGCCTCCTGTGAAGTGGGCTGGGGTCTGGCCAGGCTTGCAGGGGTTGGGGGTGGGGAGGAAGACCCTCACTGGCCTCTGCCAGCCCTCACCTTTCTCTCCTGCCTCCTCCTAGGATCAGCGTGGGGTCAATGCCAGACTCGGTCCTCCTGGCCCTGCTTCAGGGCTCTCTGCCTTCGCCTATCTGGTTTGCTCTCACTCAGACACCTCTGAGTGGCCGCACCAGTCACAAGCACCTCCTGGGTGACCCAGAGTTCATACCATGTATGCTTTGTGTCTATTACACAGACAAGCAAACTGAGGCTCTGACAGGATCCATGATGTGCGGAAGAGAACCCTGGGGTTCAAATCCAGAACACACCTTTGACCTTGTGGGGGTGACCCCTGATACCAAGGACCCTGAGCAATGAGGCACTCACAGCGAGGGCTGCGGTCAGCGGCCTCAGTGAACAGTCAGCATGAGGCTCAGCCTTCCTACCTGTGAAATGGTCAGTCCTTAGCAGGGGCTGAATCAGCCACAGAGGGCCTTAGCTGGCTGGACACACATGGTCCACCTGCTCCCTGTCTCCCATGCTGCTTCGGGGTCTTCCAGAGGGCTTTTCCAGGGCAACTGAGAAGCTGGGTTCCACCTCAGACTCCTCACCTGGAAGACAAGCAAGGGGTCCACCAGATGACCCTCAGCCCTCCCCAACCCTTCCCTCTCCCACCACTGCTGTGGTCCTGGGGAGCTCTTGCCTGGGATGCTCCTAACAGGAGCATCACCCCCTCCCCTCTAGGTGGAGGGTGAGCAGGTGAAGATGGTGCTGGAGGGGTTTCTCCCCCAAATTTCCCAGGAAGACATGCCACTGGGGGCCTGGCTTTCTACCTCCCGATGCACAGGGAGTTCAATAATAATAGAAATGTTGTGTTGCTTTTGTGTGTGTGTGTGTGTGTGTGTGTGTGTGTGTGTGTGTGTGTGTGTTAGGTAAGGAGGAGTTAGCCATGGGTTCCTACGCAGCCAAAGTCAGGGATTTATTACAGAGACAATTACATGGGAGCCGGTGGGGACTGCTGAGGGCCAGGGTGCTTGTTAGGGAGGTGGGTTAACCAGTAGTTACAGCTGTTAGTGCCAGAGGGGAGAAGAGGAGGGGAAGGATGGGGAAGCGGGGAGGGAGGTGGATGAGGGAAGAATGGGGAAGGCAGGAGGGAGGTGAAGATGGAAAGGATGGGGAGGAATAGGAGGAAGCTGGAAAGGAGGAGAAAGTGGGGGAAGGGGAGGGAGAGGAGAGGGAAGGGGCATCAAGACCCCCTCTTTCCTTCTTGGCAGAAGAAACTGAGCTCCTACATGTGGGGTGTCTGGGCCAGGCTCTGCTCTCCCCACACCACCCCTGGGCTTCCCAAAAGTCAAGTTGGAGAGAGTTTGGAGGCGGGACAGCAGTGATCTTTTCTGGAAGAGCCCAGTTGACTCCTCCTTTCTCGGTTCCTGGTTCCTTGACCAATTGATCAGATGTGGGCCCACCAAAGAGGATGCAGGAGCCCTACAAACTTGAGTCCCAGAGTCCAGGCTGCCTGTTTGCAGGTCCCAGAATAGGGGATGCCCCCAAAGTGCAGACTGGACTGTCCCTCCAGTCTCCTTGCCATCGCCCCCCCAAGTGCCATGGTTTGAGGGAGTCCTAGGTTCCGTGGGATTGTCTGAAGGACTGGAGGAAGGACCCTGCACCCACAAATTCTGCCAGGACTTCAGCACTGCAGCCAAGACCCACTCTGTCCCCAACTGGACACACTGATGTGTCCACAACAATGCACACTGGGCGCACACTGACACTCGGGCCTGGGGTTGGCTCATGGGCTGGGGGCCTTGGGCAAGCCCCAGACCAGCCTCCTGCCTCAGTTTCCTCATCTGAAAAATGGGAGTGTTAGCCTTGCTCCCTCAGAGTCTCACCTCCCCAGTGGGCAGCAGACATTGTGGAGGATGGTCAGGCAGGTAGAACCAGGTTCTGCTGGGCATATGACTCCCCCAGAGTTGGGGCCCCCCACCCTGCATCTGGGGAGGGAGGAAGGAGGCAGCAGATGACTGAAGGGAGGAGAAAACAGTTTCCTTCCAGCCCAGTGGCCCCATGTGACTCACCTGCTGGGCTCAGGAACAAACAGCTCTTCCTCCCCACCTTGCTGCCCTCGAGGGAGGGGAGCCATTCAACCCCCAATACATCCAGGAGGATGTGTCTTTGTGTAGACTGGGGCTGGAGGGATTGTTCTAAAGGCCACTGGGACTCCTGCCTGCTGGCCTCCCAACCTGGGACAGAAAGCCCAATCCCACTTAGCCTGGCCTTTAAGGCCCGGTTTTGACATCCTCCCCCTCCTGTCAGATCCCAGCTTATCTCCTCTACTTACTTAACAAATATTTCCTTGATGAAGTCATGCAAGCTAACGCCAGCCTCCTGCCACTGCTCCACCTCCTTCTGCCCCAAATTATTATAAAGGGTCTTTTCAACCCTAGACTAACCTTACCTGACTCAAACTCCTGCACATCCTACAAAACCCAGCCTCGAGGTCCTCTCCTCCAGGAAGTCTGCTCCCTCCCCCAAGTCCTGACCTCAGGCGCCTGAGTGATTGTGTAGTGTTTGTCTCCCCTTCCTAAGTACAGAAGCTAACCTGGAGGGTGGGGCTGCCCAGGGGGATTTGTTAAATCAGGTGAATGCCAGTTCCCTTCCTCCATCCCTAACTTGTAGATTCTGCTCCGTGGGGCATGTATCTCGGTGTCTCTCTGAAGTCTCCCGAGCTCCCTCAGCCCAAAGGGGTGCAGGCAAAGGACACAGACCTGGAGGGCAGAAAGGAGGAAGGGGGTGGACAGCCGTGGGGAATGGGGCGGAGCCCCCCTGCCTCCCTTCCCCTTTCCTGGCAGGGTGGAAAGGGCACGGGTGTGTTCAGATAAATGGCACATTAATGGGGCGCCAGGCCAGGGCGAGGCTCCTTTGCCGGATGCGAGGGTTACCCTTGGGGCGGGGCCTCGCACCCTCTCA
The DNA here is from genome assembly GCA_007570785.1 of Antilocapra americana. Classification (NCBI taxonomy): domain Eukaryota; kingdom Metazoa; phylum Chordata; class Mammalia; order Artiodactyla; family Antilocapridae; genus Antilocapra; species Antilocapra americana. The sequence goes on along the minus strand of ML661896.1, from coordinate 7,516,311 downwards.
GAATGGGAGGGCCTGAGTCCTCCCTACCTGCTGGGGCCTCCTCCGTGTCTGGGAAGTGGGCGCTCTCCCAGGCGGGTGCTCCCCACCCCTGCATCTGTCGTCCTGTCCTGGGCTCTGGGGACCCAGGGCAGGACCCTCCGGGGGTCGAAGCTGACATGCTGGGACTCAGCAGAGCCAGGGCCATGACTGGACTCCGGGCGAGGTGGCTCCCGAAGGCTCCCCCAGGGGCAACCCCGCTGCAGCCCTGCCCCGATACCCGAGCCTGGGGCTTCCCGGAACCCATCCACTGCGCCCCGCGCCATCCGCAGCTCGGAGATTCACCGACCGACTTTCTGCAAGGAAGAAAGCGTTGTGGGTTAAATATATACAAATTTACATCTTTAGTAGTCAAAGGAGAGACCCTTCCGGGAAGGGCCAGAGGGCGCCCAGAGCCCAGGGACGTGGGGGCGGGTGAGGGGGGCGCCGCTCGCTCCACTTGCAAGACCCGAGCTTGGCCGCGGGAGTGGCCCGGCCCCTCCGGAGCCGGCGCCAAATGCGGGTTTCGTTGCTGCGGGGAAGTCCGCGGCCTGAGGTGCCCGGGCCCACGCGGTCAGCGGAGGCGGGTAGCGGGGCGCCCTCTCCACCATCCTCTGGAGGCAGACGCCCGTGCCCTGCCTGGCTTGGCCTCAGTTTCCCCGACTGCAAACCGCAGAACAGGCGCCAAGTTTCCTCACTACCAGGGTTTCTTGGGGGATGTGATCGCGACGGAGAGGAGTGACTGGAGGTTCGGGCCTGACGGGCGTATTCGTGCCCTCAGTCCCTTCTGGCTGCGTCTCCAATTTGGTCTCTCCGTGTTTATGAGGCGGGCGTCCGAAGCTCCGGCCAGCAGCCCAGCTCCCAGGCCTGCACGTGACCCCCGACGCGCAGTGGGAGCGAAGGCAGGCAGAGGAGGCGACAAGAGCTGGGGCCGACCTCCGGCGCTCTGGGAATCCTGAGCCCCTGAGGATCACTTTCCAGACCGGGCAGGCTGAGCGGCCCCAAGCTACACAATCCGGGCGCCAGCGCGCCAGTCGGGGCCTGGCTGCGACCACCCACTCAGGGTCATAGAGGTGGGGGTGGAACACTCTCCGCTCTCTGCGCCTGAAACTCCTGGGCCCACGGAGGCCGAGCTACTGGGGCAGGCGGAGGAGGACGCGGGGCCCCAGGGAAGCTCTCGCCGGCCACGGACTCCCAGCCCCGGTGTCCCAGTGCCCCGGTGCAAACAAGCGCGGTGTTTGCAGAGAGCGCGGCGGACGGCGTGGCCCGAGAGCGATGAGGATTCGATGGAGCCGCGCAACGCGGCGGGGGCAACCGAGCCGGGGCGGGATCGGGGATCGATCGGGCGCAGCTGTCGCCGACACGCCCGCGGGAGCATCCTCTCGGCGGGCCAGCGCGACCAGGCGTCCCGCGACTGTGGGCAGGAACCTTGGACCTTCTGTCCGCCAGCGGCGAAACCCTAACGTCGTGGCGCCCCAGATTCGGCGCTGAGAAGTCCCCACACCCAGCCTCGGTTCGAGAGTGGGATCTTCGGGGCGCCGTGCGCCCAGCATGGCCGGGACCCCCGGCCAGAGGGGAACAGTCTAGCACCCTCCCCGCTTCCCCCAATCTAAATAAAATCCTCGGACCCGGCCTGAACGAAGGCGCAGAGTCGGTCGGAGCACGCGGGCCCAGCCAGGTGTACGAGGCCGGAATTTGGGGGCCTCTGAGAGGTTTGGGGGTCCGTAGCGGGGGCTGACAAGGGTCTCTGGCTTGGACAGGACTGGAGGGAGATGTGAATCGCCTCTATTTATTTAAACCTCGCTCTAATAAAATGGAAGAATGCACAGCGGTCGGTGAGTTTCATTTCCATGGGGGACAAATCCAATCACAAAATCACAGTGGAGGGGCCTTAGGGGAAGCCCAGAAAGGGAAAACCTTTGATTATAATACTACCCATCCACATATTTTTAGCTGCCACTGGGAGTAAAAACGACAAGGAACTCAGCCTGTCCAAGAAGACAGGAGATGGACGGTTCTGATTCCAGCTGTGGTAGAGGTAGGCAGGAACCCTGGCATTGAAACTCCAGAAGAAGGCTGGGTTCCCCCGGAGTGAGGAGGAGATCTGAGCCCCAGCTAACCCTCCCAGCTGCTGGATGGACCCTGGAAGCCCTCAGGTTAGCCAGATGTGAAGTTTGCTTCTCAGCTTCTCCCAGGCTGTGAACAGAGAGGGTAGGCATTGATCAAGGCAGCCCAGCCTGGGTTGAGACATCTCCAGGTGCAGACCTGGGTTCCAGGGGTCAAACTCCAATTTTCTTGGAGGAGATACTGAGGCCAGAGAGCCTCTACCATGTGGCCAAGGTCTGGGCAGGGTCTAGGATCAGGGGTCGCCCTGCCCCCATCCAGCCCACCCTCCCCCAACCCGCAATTTGCCTAATGACTGAAGATCGATCAGGGCCCCAGCCACTGGCCGGTCCGAGGCCAGTTCAATTCTATTTTACTAATTACTAAAAGGCTTCTGGAGGGGGAAGCCCATTCTGGGGTTCCAGGGGGCTCCCCACTCTCTCTCTCTGGAAGGTGGCAAATTTTTGCTCAGTCTCCCAGGGGGAACATAGTCTCTGCAGGTGTGGAATCCCTGCCTCTGGGGGTGTCGGAGCGTCCAGGCTGAGTGGGGGACTCCATGTACCTGGACGAAGCTGGTCCCTCCACCAGGAAGCCCCGGCCCAGAGGAGACGATTAGGGTGTCCCGAAACAGTGGAGGAGAGGGGGCCCCTTCATCTCAAAGTGGCTGGTCTGCCTCTTTCAAAATGGATGCTTTCCCTGTTAGAACAGCTACACAAGCTTGTTATGAAATTGAAAATGATAATCAAGCTGGAGGAAATATACAAAGATGGAGGTAAAAGGCTGCATGCTCCCAACCTTCACGGAGCACCCCTTAGTTGACTTTAGGGTAATTCCTCCATCTCTGCTTTCTTACCCATAGAGATCCCACCCTCACAGCCGCCCCGCCACCCGCGCCTGATTTGAGCTTGCTGGGCCTGGGATGCAATCATTTTATGAAGGCTGATTGATTTTTAGATCCTACGATTATTTTTAATTATCTGTGATTGTTGGCAAGTGAGACAGTGGTGAGGGGGAGTGGTGGCTGGAGCCCGGCAGAGCCAGAAACCACTTCCCAGACTTGGAATCTGCATGGGGAGGGGTTAGTCAGTTGCTCAGACCTGTCCCTCTCTGCTGCCTCTGTTTTCCTACCTGGAAGATGGGTGTCCCTGAAATTCTATGTAAATACTGAATTGAAAATTCAGCGGACCAGGACCTGGGGGCATTGTTGGCACTTGGACAAAACCCCAGACAGCCACCACCACCACTCTCCACCTTGGACCTGAGGTGGACACTGAACACAACTTCCCCTCGGGGCTCGGTGAAGCAAGAGTGTGTGCCTGGCAAACAGTAAGTGGCTACTAAATGGTATGTCCTAAGCACAAAGCACTGGGAGGCAGTGTTTTTTATAGTGCCCTGTTCCACCCCAGGACATGGCTCAGACCATTCTTCTGTCTGATCCCCACCACCCCTCCTCCCCGCCATGCAAGCTATGGGTCAGATCATCTTGGTCCCTCAACCTCCTTGCACCCCTCCCCACTATGGTGGATAGCAAAGGCGTGTGCCCAAGCTCTCAGTGGGGGCAGGCAGGAAGGCACCCTCCCCTCCCCTCCCCCCATCCAGTCAGGGAAAGGGAAACTGAGACACAGGAGCCACCTCATAAATGCCAAGTCCAGTGGCAGTTTCCAGAATCAAACCTCCAATCCTGGTGAAAGTGGTGAGACAGCGACATGCCCAATGGTTTGCATGGAGGGGGAGCTCCCTGACAGGACCTTCACAGCCCTCCACCCATGGTTTAGAGTCCTGGCCCTCCCTGCTGAGGTGGGGGTTTCTGGGGGACTCCATCACAAATCTTACTAGCCCTACCCTTCTCCCCCTTTGGAAAAAGGCAATGGCTATCCTCTGGGCAGGAAGAAGGAGTAGGGCTGGTTTTGGGAATCCCTCCTCACCCCACACTCTGCTCTTTAGTTGGGGGCACCTTTTGGGGTCTGACTTGGCCACTCTGGACTTCCCTTCCCGACCTGCATCTCATTCCCACAGAGGGATCACGGTAGCGGGGGTGTGGGAGGAGGTCTCTGAGTGTGGAAGGCTCCCTCATTTATCCCAGTTCCAGGGGTCCCTGGGCCTCACCTGTGAGGAAAAGGAGCATCTTCCCTCCTCTCACCCCAAACAGAAACCCCAGGGAGAGGGTGGAGTTTGACCAGGGGCTTCTTGGGAAGCAAAGAGAATGTGTATCAGGCCTGCCTGATCTGGAGGGGGACAGAGGTTCTTTCAGAGTCACCCCCAAGCTGCTCCTACGCTGGAGATCGAGGCAACTATAAGGACCTGGAAATAGGAGGAGGCTTTGGCATCCTTGAGGCCGGGTGCTCCTTTGTACAGCTGGGGAAACTGAGGGCCCAGTGCCTACATATGGGAGCAGATCCAGACACTTGGAGACACAGGCTGGGAATCAGCCTGAGGACCTTCCTTTCAGCACCCTCCCCCCAGAGAGAACCTTGGGGGCGCGATGTGACTCCCGACCTGTGCTAGGAGAGACGGAGGTTTTCGAGCAGAGGGCCCACCTCCTGGGGGTCTGCGTGAGTAGGGGACAACACCTGGATCACAGGCCCCCACTGAGTCACACCCTGGTGCACTCCCTAAAGATGGACTCACAGGTGCCAGGGAGGAAAGTAACCTTCACGACCCTTGGGAGAGACAGAGAATCTGAGCCTCGCCTCGGTGGAGTCTGTCCTCGACCTCCGTCCATTGTCCCCGAGTACCACTGATCCCCAAGGGGCACGGTGGAGGCAGTGGCAGGGTGTCTGGCAGAAGCCCGGAGTCTAGCCCACTCCGACCAGGCTGGCGCTCCAGGGGGCCAGGGCGGGCGGAGAGCTAGGCTGCGGGAGGCGGCGGCGAGGGGAGCCGGTGGGCGGGGGCGCTGACGTCAGACCCTGGCCCGGGCGCCGGCGGCCGCTCCCCCGCCACATCCTGGTGGCCGCGCTTGCAGCCGGGCCGGGCCGTACGCCGAGCAGCCAGGCAGCCTCGCGCCCAGCCACCGGGGAGCGGGCGGGGGCCATGCGGCGGCCTTGAGCGCGCCGGGCAGGCGCCGGAGAGCGCGCGCGGCGGGCGGGCAGCCGAGCCGGCGAGGAGTCCGCGCACGGCGGCCGAGCATGGAGCTGAGCCTGGAGAGCCTGGGGGGCCTGCACGGCGTGGCCCACGCACAGGCGGGCGAGCTGCTAAGTCCGAGCCACGCGCGCTCGGCAGCGGCACAGCACCGCGGCCTGGTGGCGCCCGGGCGCCCCGGCCTAGTGGCCGGTATGGCGAGCCTGCTGGACGGCGGCGGCGGCGGCGGCGGCGGGGGCGCCGGGGGCGCGGGCGGCTCGAGCGGCGCGGGCGGCGGCGCTGACTTCCGCGGGGAGCTGACGGGCCCGCTGCACCCGGCCATGGGCATGGCCTGCGAGGCGCCGGGCCTGGGCGGCACCTACACGACGCTCACGCCGCTGCAGCACCTGCCCCCGCTCGCAGCCGTGGCGGACAAGTTCCACCAGCATGCGGCGGCCGCGGCCGTAGCCGGGGCGCACGGCGGCCACCCCCATTCGCACCCGCACCCAGCCGCCGCGCCGCCCCCGCCTCCCCCGCCGCAGCGCCTGGCCGCCAGCGTGAGCGGCAGCTTCACCCTCATGCGCGACGAGCGCGCGGCGCTCGCCTCCGTGGGCCACCTCTACGGGCCCTACGGCAAGGAGCTGCCCGCCATGGGGTCGCCGCTGTCGCCGCTGCCCAATGCGCTGCCGCCCGCGCTGCACGGCGCCCCTCAGCCCCCTCCGCCGCCGCCACCCCCGCCCCTGGCCGCCTACGGCGCTCCGGGCCACCTGGCCGGGGACAAGCTGCTGCCGCCCGCCGCCTTCGAGCCGCACGCCGCGCTGCTGGGTCGCGCGGAGGACGCGCTGGCCCGCGGGCTGTCCGGAGGCGGCGGCAGCGGCGGCGGCGCGGGCGGCGGGAGCACCGCGGGGCTGCTGGCGCCGCTGGGCGGGCTGGCGGCGGCTGGAGCGCATGGGTCTCACGCTGGTGGCGGCGGCCCGGCCGCGGGCGGCGGTGGCCCCGGGGCGGGCGCGGCGGCGGAGGAGATCAACACCAAGGAGGTGGCGCAGCGCATCACGGCGGAGCTGAAGCGCTACAGCATCCCTCAGGCCATCTTCGCGCAGCGCATCCTGTGCCGTTCTCAGGGCACGCTCTCCGACCTGCTGCGCAACCCCAAGCCCTGGAGCAAGCTCAAATCGGGCCGTGAGACCTTCCGCAGGATGTGGAAGTGGCTGCAGGAGCCCGAGTTCCAGCGCATGTCGGCGCTGCGCCTGGCAGGTAGGAGCTCAGCGTGCACCGCCCGACCCTAGGGGTCCTGCTCCGGGGGGCTCCCTAGCACCAGGTAGTGCGTCGGCGGAGAGCCCCGGCCCCCTCTCGGTGGCCTGACACTCCGCCGCCCGCTAGGGACCCCATTGCAGGAGGTGAGAGCGCGATCTTCGCCCCTGCCCGTCCGTACCGTCACCAAAAGGGGAGAAAGGACTGTGCCGCCGTCCCTCCCCTACGGGAGTCTACACTCCCTCTCAGTTCCTCCAGGAACTGGGAGTGGGGTCCCTGGGTCCCTTCAGACTGCTGGAAGATCCGCAAGTTGCCAGCAGGGTCGCTCATTGTGTGTGATGTGTGTGCGTATGTGTGTGGCGGGGTGGAGGGGTGTGACCCAAACGTGCCGCCGCTCTCAGCTCGGAGTGCCACCCTCCCTCCCCCCGAACGGCCCCTCGCTGCGCCTCCCGCTCCGGGGGCAGAGTGTAGGAACAGTGCACCGAACACCGGCGCCTCCGCAGCCAGAGCCGGGCCCGCGCTCAGCCCCCGGCCCCAGCGCGCGCTTCTTTGTAGCTGGGCCTCCGCGATCGATAGCCCCCTCCCCCCTCCGGCCGCTGGCAAAGGTCACTCGAGAACGGGCGGGGGAGGGGCGGCCCGGGGGACCCGCTGCCGGGAGGCCTTCACACCCCAGCCGGCCGGCCGCCCTCCCCGCGCGGTTGCTTCTGGCTCGAGTGCGCGCACCGAACCCGCCTCTCTTTTCCATTTTGTGTTTCTCTCATTTCTACTCTCTCTGTCGGGGCAAACTGGTGTCTGTTTCTTTGCTCGATCCACGTTTTCCTCCCCGTCTCATTCTTCTGCCTCCTCTCTGTCCTGCTCCCTCTCTGCCTCTTTCTGCCTCCTCATCTTACTCCCACTGATGCTCATTGACCCCCTTCTCCCTCCCAGCTGACAACAGCAGGGTCCACACCTGCCCCCAGCCAGCCGGTGCCCAGGATCCCTTCTGCTGAGTGAGAGGGTGCAGGAGAGCCCCCACTCTCACTGTGCTGGCCTGGCTTGGGTGGGGGGGGTCTTTTCCTGGCCACTTCCGGGAGGGGCTGCAGCCACCCCAGCCGTGGGGACAATAGCGGCCCCAGGCACCTGATCGATTGCTTCTGTGCACAGGGGCGAGCAGGGCTGGATGGAGCGGGCCAGGGCTCAACCAGCCGCCCCTGGAGCGGAGAGGATGGGAGGGATTTGGCTGTGTCTGCAGCCTTCTGCTGTGAAGACTGGGGTGCCAGTGGGGGATGGAGAGGGGTCCGTGTTATTTGCTCCCCTCCCCCAGGCAACCTGGACAACCTGGAGGCCCTGCACCTACATTCGTGCCTCAGTTTCCCCTCTCCAGAGCAAGGTGATGGAGCCTCCAATAGGCTTCCTTCATCTTCCACGTTGGGGAATAAATCCTCCTTTCATGTGGCAGGTGACCAAGTGTGTGAAGAGGTTTCCACAAAATGTTTGAAATGGCATCAGGAACCTGGACGGTCTTGTTTGAGGACAAGATCCACTCTGTCCTACCCCAACCCCCTCATGACACATGCAGTGACACAGGTGTGTTCACAGGAGACACTCAAGCACACCAATGCACAGTCATGGCCTGCCATGTGTGCGTGATGCAGGTGACACTATAGGGAGCAGGCCAAAGGCAGAGCTCTGACACCACAGATACTAAGCAGCCCTTGTCAAAGGGGGTCACTGGTGAGGTCTGACTTACCGCTTCTCTGGCCACCTTTGGCCTCCTCCCCAGCGCATGTATTTTGGGGACATTGTTTCTGACACATGTGTACTCAAAGGACACACACCAGTTTCTTTTTTTTTTTTATTCCACTGTCACATCATGTAAGAAACAGAACCCATTTGTGGCATTCGAATGGCACATTTCAGGGCCATCCAAGAGATTGATCAGGTTGTCTTAGTAAGGCAAATCTCAGGGGAGAAGTCCCCGTGGGGGTGCTGCTGTGGGAGAGCAGCGCCAACCAGAAGGGGATGGGGGTGGGAACTAAGGCTGCACTTTCATCCCTGCCGGGCCTCCCTGACTTCTGTGGCCGTAGAGAGCCTCCTCACTTCTCTGAGCCTCGGTTTCCCCATTTGGGCTGGGACTCAGAATAGCGACCATCTGGGGGCCCCTAGGGGAAATGCAGAGGATGAGGGCAAGGCCTGGCACATGCTCAGGTCCAGGGAACCCTGAACCGCGACACCCGGCCTGTTTCCGCTGTTTCCCCAGGACCCTGCCCACTCTGTGACCCTGCTGCCCGCCTGGTCCGCGCACCGGGCCCTGGGCACCTGCTGCACCTTGGGCGCGCTCAGGACCGCATCCAGAGCGCGGGGCTGGGCTTAGAATGTTAGAGGTGGCTGGGCCGTGGGGTAATTAGGAGCCGACGGCCGAGAGGCCTTTAGTTCCGGTCGCTGCTCAAATGAAAAGCGGTTAAGTGGCGGCAAATCGCAGCGGTTAGGGGGAGGCGGCCTGGCTCATCCCTCCCCCACGCTCCGCCCCGCACACAACAGCCTAAGGCACCTCCAGGCCGCCCACCCGTACAGTCCGACCCCAGCAGGCCGCACTCACCCCCTTCCTCTTCCCCAGTCTCCATCCTGAGCCCAGCGAAAGCCGCCCGCCATCCCCGCCACGCCCCAGTCCTGCCCCCGCGCGCTTGCGGGCCTCTGTCTCAGGCCTCGCTTCTTGGCCCAGCTTCTGTGGGCGTCCGGTCGGGGTGTCCTCCCCACCGCCCTGGACCAGGAGGCGGTAAGGACGGAGAAAGACACACGCAGAGACAAGCAGAAAGACACAGAGGTAGGTAGGGAGACACAGTGTGGCAAAAACAAAGTGAGAAAGACAAAAAGAGACAAAGAGGCAGAAAAGGAGACTGGAAGCGGGAGGTGAGGGCGCCCAATGGCCGCTCCTCAGCTGAGGCCACTCGTCTGGAACCTGACGGCTCCAAGCTCCTCCACCTCTCTCCTTCCCCAGGAATGAGGGACTGTTTAAGCCTGTTCAGATAATGAGCCCACTTTACGGACCACCGAGCCAGAGCTGAAAGGGACGCACTTGCTGAAGCTGCACAAGCAGGGAGATGTGGAGTCGGCAGTCCTCTGGGGTTGAGGACTGAAGGGGGGTTTCTTTCTTTCTCTGAAGCACCCAAGAAATCTGGCCAGGTAGACCTGGGGGGTTCCCCACTCCGTTGCCCCCAGACCTGTCTAAGTCTTTGTGACTCAGTTTACCCATCTGTAAAATGTGTGCATTGGGGAAGACAGCCTCTGAGATTAGAATTCTGAGATTCTGGGGACGGCACATCCTGCAAGGCCCCAACCCCACTTCCTGGTGGGATCTCACCCTGCTCCACTCCCAGGGTCCCTAGAGCCCCGCAGCTTCCCAGCCGCCACCTCTTCGAAGCTCTCCCTTCGAAGACTCGGTCTCAAGCGGTAATTACGGGAGAAGGGCTGGGGGAGGGGCTGACGGACTCCTCTGCGGGGGCGGGGTGGTCGATGAATTCGAATTACCGGCTCTAATTCATCACCGCCGCCTGGTCGATAACTTTGGCCGTCTTCAAATATTGTTTAAATTGCAACTCCGGAGGAAAAGTATTTTTTGTAACTGATCAGAAAATATATATAAAATATCAGGGTGGCGATTGAAGGAAGGGTCCCCTCCTCCTGGCTCACTCCTGAGCCCTGAACCCAGAATCCCTGAAGGATGAGGGAGACCGCTGGTGGGGGAAACTGAGGCAGGGAGGGAGCCATTTCTGGAGCTGAAGGGGGTGGGCACAGTGAGAGCAGTGACCAGTGGCTGGGAGTCTGGGGGGGACGGTGATGGAAGGGGAAAAGACACACCAACTGCCCCTCCCCCCAGACCAGGACAGGCCTGTCCCCTACCCATTCTGTATCTACCATCAGGTGTTGAAAGGCTGGCGGGCAGGTGGGGTGGGGGCTTTCCTAGGCTGAAGAGACTCAACTTGGAGGTCTACTCTGGGAGGACCACTACCCATCCCCCATTAAATTCTCTGCCCATCCCCTCAAGGCCAATGTACCTTCTGTAAAACTTGACCTTGAACCAACCACAAGGGCCCACACCCCTTACAGACCCTTCAGGAAAGACATCCCAGCTGAGAACTTGGAGAACTGGCCTCACCTGGGTTCTATCAGTAACTCATCCTGGGCAAGGGTCTGAGTCTCAGTTTCCTCATCTGAAAAATGGACAGAATCAAGTGCCACCTCTAAGGTGCTTGTTGAGGTTTTTCTTATCAACCCGTTCCCCACCACCACCACCAGAACCCCTGAGGACACAATTCACAGAACCTGTACCCTAAGGCCACATTGCTTACTCACCCTCACCTGCTCACACTCACATCTCCTAGTCTGTAGGGAAGATCTAGGTCGCCACTGGCAGCCTGTGCTTCATGGAACCCACAGAGAGTGGGCAGGGGAGCTGGAAGGGGGTCTGGGACCCTGAGGGGACACTGTAGACCCCCCAAAGAAACAGGGAGTAGGGGGAGACTGTCTGGGGCTGTGGGTACCAGAGCCTTATGGGTCTGGATACGATGCCCAGGGGCCCCCACACCAGCCCCACTTCTAGAACACAAGCTCTAAGTGGGATGGTGCCAGCTCCCTGTCCAGGTTCTGTAATTCTGGCTTTCAAATGGGGAGCGGACTGTCTGGGTGCCCAGAGCCCTCCCCCTCCCCTAGATATAAGGGATTGTTTAAGCCTGTTCAGATAATGAGCCCACTTTACAGACCACTGAGCCAGGGCTGAAAGGGACGCACTTGCTGAAGCTGCACAAGCAGGGAGATGTGGAGCCGGCAGTGAGTGGGGCTTGAGAGGCTCAGGCTCCTATCCCACTCAGGGCCCAGCAGAGACAAAGGCTGGGAGGAGAGCTCGGTGGACTGAGGCCAGGACTGGAGGAAGGGTCTCCAGGTCATATCCAAGTCCAGCTTACAAACACTTGGGTGATGCTTGGGCCAGGAGGGAAGGCCTGCACGTTCCTCCTGAAGCAGAGTTGGACAGGCTCCTGTGCCCACGGGAGCCCCCCTGGGACCACCAGAGACCCTTGAAGGGGTAGGAGGGGTGGATGCGGGGGGGGGGGGGGGGGGAGGTCAAGTCCCAGTGTCTTCCTGCTGAACACAGAGCCACCTGCTTCTGCTCCTCCTGGCTGCTGGCCCTCAGGGGGAATTTGGGGCACTGAATGTCCAGCCTCCCTGAACCCCAGGTCGGAGAACTCCTTCCTGACTGAAAGACTGGACAGTTACCCCCACATCACAGAGGAGCACACAGACGTCCTGGAGCTGGGCTTTGGCTTCTTTATTCTGAAGTCTTCTTAGCTGAAAATCCAAGGGCTCACCAAGACGTGGCCATTTCCCCTAGCCCTGACACCCCGCCCCCTATCAATGATCACCACTCTAGTGGGAGCAACCCACCTCTGGCCATCTCCTCCTCCAGGCTGGTCTCCAGGCTCCACCCCCTCCCCTGGAGTCCTCTCCGCAGCTGGAGGGGGCTCACCATTCTTTTTCTTAATACCATGCTTGGTCGCTCCACAGATCCCAGAAGTGGAGGCAACTTTCTGTTCTGCCTCAGTGCGGGTGGAAACACCAAGGACAAAGGCTGGGAGGCAGGAAGCCAGAGCTGCTGTAAGGATGGAGGCCAGGCCCCTTCGCTGGAGTCTTTGTGTGTAGCAGCGATCTCGGCTTAACCAGGGCAGCTCAGGCTGGTTTGAATCAAGTTTTTAATTAAATATGGCCCTTGATCAATAAGGAAGGCTGTGCTTCTAGGGGAGGGGAAAAGCTGGTCTGGAGCCAGGACCAGCCTGGGAGACCCATCTGACCTTGGGGTGTTCTGCGGCCTCAGTTTCTCCTCGGCCAAGTAGGTGTGGATGTGAGTGGGGCGGGTATGCGGAAGGGGGCAGGATGTGGGTGGGGTCAGGATGAGGTTAGGGCAGGGTCCCTCCTGCCGCTGTTGTCTTGCCCTATGGACTGATGTGGGAGTGGACGAGGGGCTTAGACCTAAAGAGTCACAAGCACAAAGCCACAGATTGGCAGAAGGAACCGGACCAGTAGGGCGTCCACGACTGGCGCGGCCGACGGAGAGAAAGGACGCAAGTGTAGACGTGCCCGGGACGCAGTGTAAACGCGCATGGGGAACTCAGGCGGAGATGCAAAGGAACGAGGATGTGAGGGTAGGTCCTCATGGGACACAAGTAGGCGCCCACGTCCACGCTAGGACAAGAGAGAGCAGTCTCCGGCCCAAGTCGGGTCTGGCGATCGAAGGCAGCACCGGGGGCTGGGGGAGTGGGAAAGAACCCAATTTCCTCTCCTGAAACCGCTGCGAGCGGCCAGGAATTATTCATGGACCCCCAGCTGGGCCGCCTGACCACTTCTCCTCCACACCCTCTTCCAGGCGCTTGCTCCTACCCTGCTCCCGCGTTCTGGGGGTTTGGGAGAAGGTCGTGTCCGCCAGCGGTGACGGGGTGGGCAATTGGGGGCCTGGTGCGGATAGAGCAGGGTTCATGCTTCTCTACGAAGCCTAGCGCATCCGCGCGCGCCCCGGGGAGGATGTCAGTGCCTTGGCTCCCACTGCCCCAGGCCGCCGCCGCCCGGAGTGCCGGCCAAGCTGCCGAGTGCAAAACCCGGGCCGCCGCGTTCCGCCGTTCTGTCCGCGGCGGACGTGGGATATCCCAAACACGAAAGGATCTAGCGTGCACCTGCCTTCCACAGCTTGGCGGGAGGTGGACGCGCGCAGCCCAGTGTAAGGAGACCGGAACACTGGCACTGCACACCCGCCGCGTCCCAATAGAGTCACCGGCGGCGCTCGCATCCCACCACTGGGGGCGAAAATCACATCTCACCCAGGGGTAGCAGTATCTGGGTTCGCCTCCCTCCCGGCCCAACCCAGGGCGGCGTCGGACTTAGCACGCTCGGCTGTGCGCTCTCTCGGAACATCGGGTCGCTGCGGCTGGAACGCAAACGGTTCAGCGCGGGGGGTACACGGGGCGCTCTCAGAGAGGGAGGCATGGGCCGGCGGCAGCTCTCGCCGGTGACCGTGGACAAGGCGTGTCCCCTGAGCACTTCCGTTTCCCCAAATGGAGACTAGAATCCGCAGCCCGCTGGAGCACAAAGCGGATAAAGAAAAAGGCTCCTGTGCGCTGGGGAACCTCGACAAAGACCCTGCTCGCTCGCTCCGCCTGCCTTCTGCCTCCCCAGCCTGTTCTTTTAAAAAATGCTGTATTTTTTTTCCAAACAGCGGACACATTCGCCAAGTTCCAAACTGAAAGCCAACAAGTCCTCCTTTTTATAAATCCCAGTTTCTATTTCTCCTTCTAAAGAGAGGTGACACTTAATCCAGCACCCCTAATGCACGTTCTTTTCTTTTTCCTCTTTTTAAAAAATACCACCGAAAGACCATCCACCCCTACTCCCCCGCAGTTCTCCTGTGCTTTTGCTTCCCGACAGGGAACATCCACATCAGGAAAGAGAGCGCCTGGAAGGCCCTTTTGCCAGCTGCGTAATATTCTCTTTGGCCCTTCACTCCTTTCTTCAACTACCTCCCCGCCCGGTGGACACCTGGGCAGTTTCAGATGGTTTGCGGTGGGCCCCAGGCCACGCACGTGCACCACCACCATTTCGCTTGTGAGTTTATCTGCAGCTGAGTTTCCCAATCACTCAGATGCTGGCTTCCCCTACCCCTCCTTTTTCTGTGCTTCCCCCCAACCCCTCCCTTTTGTGCACTGGCCTCTCTACGCTTTTTCTTATCACCGGTTCCTTTCCTGTCATCTTTTTCAAATCCATTTCCAACTGCTGGCCGCTGTGACTGTTAACAGTTTTTTTTTTTTTTAAATAAAAGCCCTGTGTGCGCACTGATGCGGTTTGCCCCCCCAACTCCCCCGCAGTGCCTGAATGGGGAGGGGGTTCCAGTCGTGGGAGTTGCCCCTGGACACCCCCAGCGTCCCCCACCACAGGCGCTGCAACCACCAGATGGAGCCCCCCTTTCCCCCCCTCAACCAGGGGCAGCCCAGAGTCCAGTGGAAATGCTCATTTCTCTGATAAGTCTTTGAAAGGCTCAGAACTAATTTGAAAATGTGGCCATTAAAATCCCATCAGGGGAAGGAGAGGGGGGAGGGATCAAGGGAGGGAGGGAGGCTGGGCGACAGCCAAGGTGGTTCAGATGCTGGGAGATGGGAGGTGTGGACCTGGCTGGCAGGGGAGGAAAGGATGGAAGGAGAGGGTGTGGAGAGCCGGGAGGCAGCAGAGACAGAGAGGGCTGCTGAGGCTTCCAGAGGGTCCTCTGTTTCCCTGGAGATGACCCCCCCCATCCATGAGAACCTCTTACTGCAGCCCGCGTGGAAGCAGGGTGTGGATAAAGAGGATGGAGGTATGAATGTGCTCAGCTCCCCTCCTAGTGGCTCACTGTGTGACCTTGGACAAGTCATTCACTGTCTCTGGCCAGGGGAGGCCAGCGGGGGGATGCTCAAGGCAGACAGCCCAGTGGGAACAAGCCACCAGGTGGGTGTATCAATGTGCCCCACATCTGGGGCTGAGCAGCTGGTGGCCAGGATGAGATGTGTCGCCAAGGAAACCAGTCATCATCCCAGCCGGGAACCTGGCTCGGTATTGAACTGTCTGCTCCAAGAAGCTGAACTGAGCTCAGAAAGTGGCCAGAGGGAGAGGACGGCAAATCCAGCTCCTGCTCCCACACCCCAACCTGCGCCCAGGTGGATGGACACCGTGGGGTATAGGCTTACGGGGCCAGGGGGCAGGGGGCAGACAAGAGCAACCCTTTGGGGACCTTGAACACAGCACAGAGTGTGACACAGAGGGACTGAGACAACGCTCCTGGGTCGCTGATTTTTGGGGCCACCGTCTGGCTGTTGTCCTCTCCTGTCAAACCCAGCTTTCTTGGGGGTGTCACCCTCCTTGTGTGACCTTGGCTCCTTCCTATCTCCCTAGGCTTCACTACACCTGTCCCCCATTGTCCCCAGATGTCAAGCTCGGCCTCCTATTTCACCCTCCATGCCCAGATCTGTTCCCACCCAGCCAGCCTCAGGTCTTCCCCTATAAATAATAGCCCACCCACACCCACCTCCACCCCCGCTGCAGGCAGCCATGGGTCTCCCTGTATCTCTGATTGTTTAGCTGGTATATCATCACATCAGGTCGCAGTTCTGTCAGGTGGGGGCTGCATCCATTTTACTCGCTGCTTTCCCCAGCAAAGCTACCCAAACAGCACACACAGTAGGTGTTTTATAAGTGTGTGGAGAAAGAGCTAGTGAAGGGAGGAGTTATGGCAGCAGGCACGCCTTGGCCGGCTGTATGGTGGGACCCCCACCTCCATGGATGGATGGGGACATCAGGACCAGGGTTGTAAACCACAGAGTGTATGTGAAGGGCCACTCAGCCCCTGGAGCCTGCTGACCAGGAAGGACAGGGTGGCAGTGGCGGGGGGCAGCTAGCAGTCCCAGGACAAGAGCAGACAAGAGCTGCCCTAGGATCTCGGTGGCCCATCCTGCATTCTGTACACTCAGACCCCATGGGCTCAGTGCCGTCCACACTGGCTGTCACACCCAGAAGTCACATTATGCCCTTGACTCTTCACACAGCACCCTCCATTTGACATCCACACTGTGTCCCCTACACCCGCCAGGCCAGCTGCAAGCCAAGGTCACACTAAGGTCTGCTGGCCCCTGGGTCTTCCCCCACTGCCCACTGACCAGCCACATCCTTTGAGCCTTCCCGCACTGTCTCTCCCATCCACCTGTCACACCCATGGCTCTGCCTACCATCATAGGTCACTTGCTGTCACTCATGCTTGTGGTCTCTCTGCGTGGACACCCCCCAGTGCAGCAAAGTGCACTGCAGACAACACCTCCCCCTCACACCTCTGTCCCCCTGGCCAGGCCCTGTGCAGCCTAAAACAGGCACACCCAGCAGACAGGGACAGACAGCCCATGTGGTCAGGCGGCTGGGCCAGGGATGGCCCTGGACAGGCATAGTGGGGCCACTCATCCTCCAGGTCACCCTGGTGGACCACAGCATGCCTCTGGAGAAGGAGATGGAAGTAGGAGAGAGAAAAGGAGGGAGGAAGATGCTGAGGAACCTGAAGGGGAGGGGGAGACTGGTGGGAGAAGGGGAAGGAAGGGAAGAGAGAAGGAGAGGGGGTGTCTGGGGAGAAGGAGGGGGAAAGCCGCAGGTGTGGGTCAGATGGGAGCTAACAGGTGCAACCCCAGCTCCCTCCAGTGGGGGCCTGGTTCTCGCCACCCACTGAGGGGGTGACTGAATCCAGGGCGCCAGCTTCTCCCTGGCTGACTGCAGACAGGGCGCTCCTGGGGTCCCACTGCCTCCCCTGGCCCTCCAGGGCAGTGGCCACCAGGTCTTCCTGTGCAGGGTCTTCCAGTCTGAGCGAGTCCCCCACCACCCACAGTAGGGAGGGGCATCAGTCAGTGGACAGACACAGCTAGCCCACAGCCTCCTGTGGGTCCACTCTGCTGAACGTCAGAGGGCTCCCAGGGGAGGGAACTGGGGCTCTGCTGAGGGTGAGGGGAAGAGTTTCCTGGGGCAAGGGCCACTGAGCCTGGGCCTTGAGGGATGTGTAGGGGTTCTTTGGCTGAGGCAGCCCTACTCCAAACCTTGGCCTCTCCAACCCTCCCCTCTCCAGAAAGATTGCTGGGAAGGTGCTGAGGCTTGAGGCATGTCCTGAGACAGGGAGGCACTCCACAGCTGCACTGCAGTTGGGAGCTGGAGCCTGCCCCCTCCCCTGCACCTCCAGATGGGAGCTGAGAGCTGCAGCTCAGTGCCGTCAGCCTATTCAGGACTTTCCTGGCTAAACCCATTCTCAGAGCCTGGCAAGGCAGGGCTCATGACTAAAACCATTTTCCATGTGAGGAAACAGGCTGAGAGGCAGGCACCCCGCAATAACCCACGGGGTGGCCGGTCTGACTGCCCCTTTGGGTCCTTGGAGGTGAGCAACTTCCTAGAATGGCAGGAGGCAGGAGGGACAGAGGTGTTGTGGGAGCAAGCCTCAGAGGGTCTGAAATGAAGAGGAACTTGAGGGTGACCCCCACTCACCTCCGTTTGCCATCGGGGCTCCAAGATGCGGCCCAGCCTGGCTGACCCTGCTCCCTAGAGCCTCGCCCTGTGCTGGGGTGGAGACCACTGCCTCCTGCCTGTCACAGCGGGAAACTCAGGCCGACCGGCAAAAAAGCCCACCCTTAGCCCTTGAAGGGGGCCCTAGGAAAGGGCTAATTTGGAAAGGGGCCTCTTTTGCATCCCCTTGGGTCTCCTCCGGGACTCCCAGGAACCAGCCCCAGACCCTCCTCATCCCTGGATTCCAAAATGACTGACAGCAACGAGGTGGGGACCCTGGATGCTCTAAGATCATGGAATCTGGCTCCGAGTATCAGATTCGCCATCCCTGAGGTCATGGAGGGCGGACAGGAGAGAAAGTTGGAGCCAGAACCCTCATTCCCTGAGAGAATGATAAATACTGTTAGGGGAAAAGGAAGAAAAAAGCTGAGCAGGGAGAGAGTTTACAGAATTTAATTGGAGAAGGAGGTCAGGATGGACCTCACAGAAGAGAGCTTTGAGTGAAGACTAGAAAGAGACGAGGGAGCCATGAAGAAATGTGGGGAAGAGTGATGCCGGCAGGGGTGGCAGCCAGTTGCAAAGGCCTGAGGTTGGACTGTGCCCAGGGTGAAACCAGTGTGGCTGCAAAGCTGTGAGCTGAGTTGGGGCAGCAGGAGGGCATGAGAACAGAGAAACAGTGGGGGTAAGGGGCCGAATGAGATGAGGAGGGGGCAGGTAACTGATGGCACACTGAAAAATGTTTGAAGGAGACAGAGGGTCCCAGTTTTGCAGTTGAGACTGAGGCAGGCCTTGTAAAGGAACTGACTCACCCAGGGTCCCAGAGAGACAACCCCGCCAAAATCCCACAAGCCAGCCCAGCTGGCTCCTCCTGTGCTGTCATGACAACCATGGTTCATGGTGTGGGCCTAAGTCTGGAGCCCCTCCCTGTCCCTCCACCACAAGCTGGGAAGCCCTGGTAAGGGGACTGGGCTATGTCCTCCCTGTGCTAGTCACATACAAGGTGAGCCCTATGATGGGGTTTGATGGTACAAGTGAGGATATTGGAAGAGATAGCTTAGGAGGTGATAAAATGGATGGTGTTAGGGGTGCAGGTGGAGGAAGTAATGAGAGCAGAGGTGGTGTCGATAGGGTGATGGAGGTAGACTGCGGACAGAGGTGGTGGTGGTATAGGTGGCAGTAATGGTGGAGGAGGAGGTGCTGCTGGTAGAATTACTGGTGCAAGAGGAGGTGATGCTGGTAGAATTGGTGAAGGTGGAAGTAATGGAGGTGATAATGGTAGGTGGAGATAAGGTGAGGGCAGAAGAGGCAGTGGAGGTGGAAGCAATGAAGGTGGAGAAGATGGTGATGGTGGAGGCTGACAGAAGCAGAGGTGATGGAGGGCACGATAAGGTATAAGTGACTCTGATGGGGGAGGAAGAAATGGAGGTGGAAGAGCTGCAGGGGGAGCAGGTGATGGTGGACGAGATGGTAGAGGAGGCTTTGTAGGCACACCACAGTGGTGGTCCCCAGGGGGACATCATCGTGGGAGAGGTGGCCCTAGAAGTGGCAGGGCAGTGTCTGGGGGCTGTGGATGGGTAGGCCCCAGACTGCTCCACCCAGTGGTCCCTCTTCCCCAGAGCTGCTTCCTGGTCAGTCCTCTCACAGCCTCTGTTTTCACTTCTGTGAAAGGGGCCCATTCCCTGCCCTTTCCTCCTCCTGGGGCTGCCTCCAGGGACTGCAGCGGTTTGTTGGCTGGACCGGGGTGATCCTGAGTGCTGGAAGGGATACTGGTGGGTGGAGGAGGCTGCTCTGGGCCACCTCCCCTACCCGCATTGACACCCCACCAGGCCAGGGGCCTCCAGGCCGGCGCCGCCGGGGGGCTGTGGGGGATGAAGCGGTGACAAAAGCTGCTCGCGGTAAACAGCTCCAACTGGAGCCCAGATCGATCCGGGCTGTGAGGAGCTGTAATTAGATTGAACGCCCGGGAAGGGGGGTAGAGCGAAGCCTCTTTTTGCTGTGATCGACAAAACTCCAAGTTTTTTCACGACTCTGCTGTGGCTGGCCCCTCCCCCAGCCTCCGCCTCTGAGGCCCCCCACTCAGCTCTGGATTGGAGAAGAGGAAGGTGGATGAGGAAGAGGCGACCCACATCTTTCCTCCCTCCCATCTGCCAGTCAACCCTGGCTCCTATCCTGTCCCTGCCAGGACTTGCTGAGTGACTTTGGGCAAGTGGCTTACCTTCTCTGAGTAAGAAAGAATATCCTTGCCTTATGAAATTATCTTAAACATGAAAAAAAAAAAAAAACCAAACAGTACATGGAAGGCCCTGGACGTGTAAAGCTCTTGCAGGCTTTCTGAAAAGTGTTTGTATCTCTGTCCTTCCTATAAATGCATGTTGAATTTGTGAGAACAATTCTAAGTGAGTGAGTGAAAGCATGAGTGAATGAATGAATTGAAGGTCAAAACAGGTGGCAAGAATGTAAAGGCCTGGGCTGAGTTTTGACTCTTCCCTGGTGTTGCTGCCTGAGATCCAGCTTTTCCTTAAAAGAATGGGGATGTGGCCTCCCGTTGTGAGCTTCACAAGCTGGCCAGTTCCGAGGAGATGAGAGGTCAAGGTGGTTACTGATGCTTCCTTTCCTAATTTCTTTCTCTTAAAATTAATACTTATTTTTAATTGAAGGATAATTGCTTTACAATATTGCATTGGTTTCTGCCATACATCAACGTGAATCAGCCATAGGTATACATGTGTCCCCTCCCTCCTGAACCTCTCTCCCATCAAAGTTTCTTTATGCAGATAAAACATGAACAAATGTTCCCTCTCCCCATTTTGTATACAAAATGCTGCCTGGTACATTGTTCATCTCCTAGGTTTTACCTCATATAGTACTAGGATTGCTGTCTCCTTTCTTATACAGCTGTTTGTTCTATGGTTGCCTATCACAAACTCTCCCACATCCTCCAACAAAATGCAAAACTAACACCTGTTAGGACATTTCCCCTTGCTACTTCTGTTGCTGCACCAGCTCTGATCTGGGGCTGACCTCATGTCCTTGGTGCCTTTGTCCTGCTGTCTTTCAGGGTCTCCCTTCTTCATATGGGATGATACCTCTTTTCCCCTTCTTCTAGGTTGAATCACATTTCCTGAATCCCACATCTTCCTTTTTTGATTTACTTCCTCATGTTGATGAAACATGCCCTCTAATAGCTTTCTGAGAAAAGGGTGCACAAAAGTCAACTTTTGGAGACCTTGAATGTCCGACTTTATCTTTAGTCTACCTTCATGCTTGAGTTTGGCTGGACACACAATTCTAGCTGAATATAGATTTCGCTCAGAATTTTGAAGGCATTGTTCCGCTGGCTCCTGGCTTTTGAGAAGCCTAAAGCCACTCTGATTCTTAGTTCTCCAAATGGCATGTGGCTTTCCTCTCTGGGAGCATTTATCTTCTTTTAGCCCTGGGTCCCTGACATTTCACAAGGGTGAGCCTCAGAGAGTCTTTTTTCATTCATTGAGCTGAGCATTTCATGAGCTCATTTAAACTGAATTCTCATGTCCTCCAACCTCTTCTCAGGTGGTGCAGTGGTGAAGAATCTGCCTGCCAATGCAAGAGACACAAGAGATGTGGAGAAGCCCATGAACCGAGGAGCCTGGCAGGCTACAGTCCATGGGGTCATAAAGACTTGGACATGACTGAGCACACACACACACACATATTATTCTAATCAAATTGATAAAATTTGTTTGGGCTTCCCTTTCTCTAGTTTTGGATGGCCTCTTGCTCAAATGACAAACCTGCACATTCATCCTCAAACTTTGTTATCATCTTTCCCTCATTTTCCATCTCTGCATCCACTTGTATTTCCAGGGATCTTTGCTTTATGTTCCAATTCTTCTTCTTTTTGGCCATGCCACTTGGCTTGTGGAATCTTAGTTCCCCAACCAGGGAATGAACCCGGGCACTTGGTGGTGAAAGCAGAGTCCTAACCACTGGAATGCCAGAGAAGTTCCTATGTCCCAATTCTTACATTGACTTTATTCCTGCTATAATATACTTAAATTCTAAGAGTATTGTCTGCCCCTTTCATGGTCCTTTCTATTGAACAGCATCCAGTTCTTATTTCATGGATACAGTATTCTTCTTTTACCCCTCCCAGAATCTGACTTCTAATTGCACCTGTCTTGTCTGTTTCTTCTGAGAGCATCAGCCCCCAGTCTTCCTCCCATTTTTCTCACTTTCCCTCTCTCTCCTTCATTAGAAGCTTTTTCTGAAAAGTCCAGTAACCCCTGCCTGCTACTCTGATTTAATTATGAAACCTGAAACAGATGATTAGAAGCACTGTGTGTTCCAGGTCAGAAGAAGCCAGAGAAGGAAGTGGTGCATCAGTTCAAACAGAGAGGAGGACTGGGCGGGGGGTGGGCGGGCGAGAGGGGGAGCTGTCATCACTGAGAAATGAGCCACAGCACAGTGGACATTCGTCTATTTTTTATGGACGTGTATGGACATTGATCTGGCATGTCATCTGGTTCAGACTGTTCTGGAACCAAAAAAAGCCAGCTTGGTATGTGGTCCCAGCAGGCCACCAGTGCTGGCAGCGGAGATCTGCTAGTATAGCCTGTGCCACCAGCCACTCTGGGGGTGACAGAGTCGCTGGGGCAAGCAGTTCATGGGAAGGAGGATGGGGTGGGTGTCCACCACTCAGTGTCCCTGACTGGTGTGTAGACAAGGAATTGAGACCCTGATGGAGTTTACACTGATGTTACCAGTCCCCAGGTAGAGGTAGCCAGCTCTGGCTGGTGAAGATCATGTTTCCCACCCACTGGCCCCACAGCATGGAGAGGAGGGGCCCACTTTGGAGCTGGTGCAAGAGGGAGCACGACCATAGGCTCCACCCTAGCTCCACCACTCTGAGATGCTGCCACTTCCCCTTTGCAAGCTTCCACCCTCCACAGGAGGCTTCCCAGGTGGCTCAGTGGTAAAGAATCTGCCTGCAATGCAGGAGATACAGGCAAACATGAGTTGGATCCCTGGGTCGGGAAGATCCCCTGGGGAAGGAAATGGGAACCCACTCCAATATTCTTGTCTGCAGAATCCCATGGACAGAGGAGCCTGGAGGGCTACAGTCCATTATGTCAAGAAGAGTTGGACATGACTGAAGTGACTTAGCACACAAGCACTGACCATAGGGCGGCCTCCTATGCTTTCCCCATCATCTGGGCCAGGTGGCTCTGGCAGAGGGGGGGGTTGGTATTGCAATTTCCCCCCTCCAGAAGTTCCCTGGGGGACCTGAGGGATGCCAAGCCTTGGTCTCAGCCTGCTGGTGGAGGGAGGCCAGAGTAGGGGGCTCAGAGATCAGAATCAGACCAAGTGGATGCCCATGTTGGCTGGATTCTGAATCCCTAAGCTGATCAGGCCTCAGGTCACCAGGGAAGAAGGCATGGATTGTCACTGGTCTTCTGAGAACCTAGTTGTCCCATCATTCCAAGGGGATGTTCCTGGGGTTTGTGACCCCAGCCCCTGCAAAGAGGTATTAATTAACCAGCTCTTTCATTCAGGTCTACACTGGGCCAAATAACTCACATGTAGAGTTTCCAGGTCATTTCCCCCAACATCCCCCAGGTGTGGGCTGCAGGAGGGAGGGCAGAAAGCCATCAACATTAGTTGTACTCTTGAGGCCAGGATTCTTGGGAGGTGAGGGGCAGTTTGGGGACATGAGGCTGGGAGGGGGTCAGAATGCAGAAAGGGTTTGGGAGGGCGTGACGACCGTGCCTGTGGAAGTGTGCTCACACTATGTCCCCTTCTTTGTCTCCCCTACCCCCCCATCTGCCTCCTTTGTCTCTGTTCCCCACCCACGACTGTCTGCCCTCCTCTCCTTCCATTACTGGCGGTCTCTGTCGACCTACCGCCTTCTTGCTGCCTCCTGCTCTCTTTCTGTGTCTCCTTGTCTTTTTGGCCCTGTCCCCGTGTCGTCTCTCCATCTCTCGCGTTTCCCGCATTTCTGCCTCCTGATGTCTTGGTGCTCCGGGACACGTGGCCTGTCTTCTCCCGTCCGGCCGCGCGGTGGCGCCGCGTCCCTCTGGCCCGCCCGCTCTCGCCCGCAGCCTGCAAGCGGAAGGAGCAGGAGCAGCAGAAAGAGCGCGCGTTGCAGCCCAAAAAGCAGCGCCTGGTGTTCACCGACCTGCAGCGGCGCACGCTCATCGCCATCTTCAAGGAGAACAAGCGGCCGTCTAAGGAGATGCAGGTCACCATCTCGCAGCAGCTCGGCCTGGAGCTCAACACCGTCAGCAATTTCTTCATGAACGCGCGGCGCCGCTGCATGAACCGCTGGGCCGAGGAGCCCGGAGCTGCCCCCGGGGGCCCCGCCAGCGCTACCGCCACTTTCTCCAAGGCCTGAGGCGCCCTGGCTGCGCGCCCTCCCAGCCTCCACGGCCCGGGCGCTGCCCCCCGAACCCACGTCCCCCCGACTCCCACCCTGCCGGCCCGGAAACCCGCCCCAGGGCGCACCTGGAGGGGCTGCCGTCCGGGCCCCCACACCCAGGGAAGGGACGCAGCACACCCCCAGCCCAAGTGCACAAAAAGGGTCCCCCCGCTCCGTCCTCATCCCCTTCAGGCCAAAGGAAGCCCTCCACTCCCCGAGAGGGAAAGGGGTGACAGAAAGGGGCGCCCCGGCTCCCTTTCAGTTCAGGACGCCCGGGGGGCCTCGAGGAAAACCAGGGCTCACGTGTCGTCCCGAAAGCGGGTCAAGAAGCACATACTAGAAGCAGAAACCGGGTAATTTCAAAAAGGAATTTAAAGAATAGCCACTCCTTCGCCAGCTCCCTCCCGCAGGAGGGAGGTAGGAAGGCTTCGTCTCCAGCTGTGCCCCACGGACCCCCGCCCCCGACAACTCAGCTCTTCCGAAGTCGCCAAAGCCCACGTGGAGCTGGATGCTCACGCCGTCCCCCCCCCACCAAGACCACCCCCGGTCCGCGGGCAGAACTGCCCCCACAGCCAAGAACCCAGCCGCCCCTCTCAACGGCCAGGGTTCCTTGTGCCAAGAATTGCCTGCCTTAACGTCTGGGGAGGGGCCTGCCTGCAGCGGCTACCGTTGAGCTCCCATCCCCACCCAGTCCCGGACGGGAAGGGACGGCGGCTCAAATAAGCGGGTAATTCCAGAGGCCTCTGTCCCAGCATCCCTCTGTCTGGGATGCACTTTACCGCTACGCACCTTGATGAATGAAGCGGGGAGAGACAGACCCCAGGCAGCGGAAGAAAACACCCAGATTCCACAGAGAAGTGGGCCCCGGGAGGGCAGGGGCGCACCTGAGCTCCTGAGCGCTGGGGTCGCGCCGCCACCCTCGGCTCAGAATGCTCTGAAACTCGCCCCACCTGCCAGCGCTCCAGGCTGCGGCGCTGGGCCGGCAAGGGCGCACCTGTGCTCCTGCCTTTTCTCCAAAGAGACAAGAGGATGAACAAGGTGGAATCTGCTTGCTCTGATTTTTGCCAAAAGAAAAAAAAGACAAAGGGGAAGGAAGGGTCAGAAATGAAGAGAAGCACGCCCCCTCCCCACTACCCCCTCCTCCAGGTGACCTCCGAGATTGGCCGGCAGCTGGATCCCAAGAGCCTGCTCCCCCCACGCCGGGGTTCAAAAGCTGGAGGCTAGAAGGAGCCTCTGCCCCCACCCCAAACCCGGCTGACCCTGCTGCCTCCCAGGGAGGTGGCCATCCCCTCCCACCATTGAGAATGCAAGAGACACTTCTAGTGAAATGCCCCTTCCCCTCCCCAGGTAAATGCTACCTCACTCAAATGCTCATGTCTGTGATTGAAAAAATCACGCCTGATACCAAAGATTCCCCCCACCCCCACCCCGAGGACTTGTGCTGGATGCTAAGATTCCCTCACCCAGGTACCAGGTGTGAGCGAGGGTCTGCTTTGGGGCCCCGCTCTCCAGGTGCACCCCCCACCCCTGTCCCCCACCAGAGAGAGCAGAGAGAGATACAGAGACAAAGAGAGAGAGAGAGAGAAAAGAGAATGAGAGAGAGGGAGGGAGAGAGGGAGAGGGTGGCGAGGTCGATGAGTGCCTTTTTCTTGAACCAAAGACATGTGTGATGTTCTCTCGTTCTTATCGACTCGCTGTTCTCCCCGTTTTTCAAGCAAGCAACCGGATCTGAGTGATGCTTGTAGAACCTTTGGGTGTTGGGGCAGAGTCCTGAGAGTCCCCATTTCCCACTCAGCAACTAACTCCTCCCCCCAGACAGATGTGTACACACTCCTGTGCACACACCACTCACCGAGCTGGGCGCTGGGGTCTGGGTGGGCTCAGCCCCTCCCTGCACCCACTAGGGGCATCCGAACGCTACTGGCCAGAGCACCTGCTAGCAGGGTTCAGGGCTTCTCTGCAGGTTAAGTCACTTGTTGGTCCTGCATTCAAGGCCCAAAGGTCAGAGGCCAGGGCCTGGGTCTGTCCCCTGCTGGACACTTAGGAATTAACCTGGGACCCTTTTGGGGATCAATCCCTGAAGCTCCACTGACGCTGGTCACAGATACGTCCCTCTCAAACACACTATGACGTGCACACTTGAGCTCTGACACACACACCATTTCCCTCCTGACACGCCCCCCACCTGGCCAGGCCCCCTCCCCCAGTTCCCCCCTCCGCTGAACCCAATTACCCAGCCGGTTGTCACACACCAAAGACCATTCTCCACCCAGGGAATGACACTTCCAGCACAGCTCCTTCGAGCCTTTGACAATTTTCTCTGAAATACCTCAAGATGTTTAATGTATAGTTTATGTGATTTAAAAAAATCCTTAGCTAGTTTTTGGAATACGTGACTTGAAGCTTTATACCGTTAAATTATAATTTTGCAGACGATGGTATGTCTTTCTTTGGTGAGTTCCATGGGAGACGCGGTGAATGTCAGGGGCAGTCAGAGGGGAAGGGCCGAGGGAGCGTGAGCGAGAGTGTCCAGGAGAGCGCGAGGAAGGACCGGTGGCGTTTACAGATTTCTTATTTCAATGAGTCCTTTAGGAAAGAAAGGGAGAGAGAGAGAGGGGTACCTTTCTGTTCTCTGGCGTGTTCTGTTTCTCGTTTTTTGGAGTCATGTCTTATGAGAGTATTTATTATTCTATGTGTTTGTGTTCAAATGTAATTTAAGGGAAAAAAGGAAGAAAAGTGAAAAGAGACGCAATGGAATTTGATTTGATGCATGACTAATGTACTTTTTCTTGAAAATGATGTACTGGGCAGACGGGTGGGGGGTGGGGCGGGGCCACGCGGGGGCGGAGCCCCAGGATTCCGCATCGCATCTTGTGTTTCGTGTCCCAAGGGGCGCTGTTCGGTGCTCCATGGCGCTGCTTTATGTTACTTTCTCCCTTTCCAAGGCTCTGTGTCCAGCCGGCGGCGCATGGACGTGCCTCAGGTGGAGAAGGTAGGCGACAGGCACTCAACCTGCGCGTCCACGTCTCCACCTCCTGGCGCCGAGTCCCTCCGGATTCTGGCTCTGGGGCTCCAGTGGGCGTCACTGCCACCCTGGCTTCCCCCACTTCCCCGCCCCTGGGGCCGGTCGGGTTTCACATTAGCATGAATTCCCAAGTGTCTTGTTCAGAGGAGTCAGACAATCAGCCAATTCGAGTCATGTCGCCCAGGGTGGTGGGGGGCACGGTGTACCCCAACTTCCCCAGATCCAAAGGACCCTCCTGAAACAACCTCCACCCCCCAGGCAGGCACCTGTCCTGCACGGACTCCACCCAGACACCTCAGCCCCCTAGGGCCTGTCCAGGCATGACTTCACCTTTCTGTCTGGCCTGGGAAGTGGGTGGTGCACACCTGTAGAGCTTCCCTTCCAGCCCGCAGTAGGCCCCTAGAGAACAGAGGGTACCCCCGAAATCATGGAAAGAGGCTCTGGGGCAGTCTCCTGGCCTGGGACTTCACTTCTGCCTCCAGGCCCCATGCTCCCACCAGGGGAGAGCCTAGTTTCTAGGACAGGCCTTAGATAAGGGGGGTGGGGTAGCCAAAGGGGGTGCCTCACACCCTGAAAGTCAGAAGGTCTGAGTTTGGAGGGCTGGGCCTGAAATGAGGCCCACCTGAAATGAGGATGGGGGTGGGTAGAGTGTGTTCTAGGGCCCCTGCACAGGCTGGAATTGGGGCCACTCATATTCTTTGCCCAAAGCAGTTACAGTCACACCAACCTATCAGTTCCTGGGCTCCACCTGTGGCCCCAGCAGACCCCTCCCTCGAATGGCTGGTCTTTGGAGGGGGGGATTCTCTCCGCCAAGGGTGAGGGAGGGTCAAGAGGCCATGTGGCCCTGAGCATGTAATCATGACTGGACACTAGGGCAGCTTTCGGGGGACACACAATTTGGGTCATCCAAATAGAGACCCATCCACCTCACCCTCAGGTGACAGACTTAAAAGTTAGAAAAAAAAAAATCCTCATCGTTGTGAACCATTGCTGTGCTGGATTTGTTGTTTTGTTTTTCTCCAATAAATTATTTTCTAGTCACTCACCTGGGCTATTGCATTGGTTGAATGCCAGGGTTGGGGGTGGGGGTAGGTAGGGGCTGGCTCAGGAAGGGGAGGCATGGGGCCCACCCTCTGTGAAGGGAGAAGGGGCCGACGAGAGAAAGAGTTAAGTGGGCCTCTTCACTCTGAACACAGCCCTCGGGCTCCACCCTCCACGGAGCCTTTGGGCTACCAGAGCCTCAGGATCCTGTGGACTCTGCTTGTGAGCCGTCACGATCCCCTACCTTCTGAGCACCAAGTGTAAAGTGATTTGCTTGAGGAGAAGAAACCAGGGCACCCTGGTGGAGGGAGAGGCTGGATGGTGCCAGAGCCTTATAAACTATACTGAGACAGGATAACAGGCAGCAGGCAGGAAGCCAGCGCTGGTAAGCAGTCTGCTCTGCACTTTCCTCCCTTCTGAGAGCAATAAAGCTTTTATCCACATTATCTATCCCAGGGTGAAAAAAAACACACAAAACAAAGAAACCCAGCTTTCCCCACAATTCCCCATTATACCACTAGAGGACAGTGTCTTGATTTTCTTTTCCTTTTTTCCCCATAAACCAGAAAAGACTTCCATGGGGCATCACAAAAAGCATAGGAAGAGGGAGCCTCAAGGAGTCCTAAGGTCAGACAGACTTTGATTTATTAGGGAATGAAGAGCCAGTGGAGCCCTGTCTTCAGGGGATGGCCTCGTGCTTGCTGGATGACACTTAGCATGCCTGAGCAGTCACTGGTGCCTGGGGGGCCAGGGAAGCTGCTCTGCCAGATCAGGTGCAGCTTGGTTCCCACTGGGCTCTGGCAGCCACTCCATAGGCGATGGCTCCCTCTCCACAGGCGAGGGCTCCACCTCCATGGGCTGCTCGCTGATGGATGATCCTTTTGCACTT
Source organism: Antilocapra americana (assembly GCA_007570785.1). Classification (NCBI taxonomy): domain Eukaryota; kingdom Metazoa; phylum Chordata; class Mammalia; order Artiodactyla; family Antilocapridae; genus Antilocapra; species Antilocapra americana. The sequence goes on along the minus strand of ML661896.1, from coordinate 7,487,463 downwards.
GGTGGTGCAGTTTCCATCACGGCACTAAGGTTTGTGCTAGAAACTGGCAATATCCCCTCCTTGTGGGGCTCGGGCTCCTTTTGCCACATGTATGGCCAGTTCTTCCAGGGCAGTTTCGGGATCTTCCAGAGGGATGTCTTCTCCTGTGGCAGGTAGGCTGGCTGGCTCTGCAGGGACAGCTGGCTTGAAGGCAGCGTCTGGCTCTCAACAGAGGTCATCTGGCTCTCTACAGCTGTCAGTGGCATCTCGGTTGGCAGCAGGCTCTCAGGAGAATATGGCAACTTCTCCTGTAAAGATCCAGACAGCCAGGTTTTGTTGAGAGGCTGGGGATGAGGAGCAGACTGCCCATCTATGGTCAAGGAGGAGCTCACCTCAGAGGGAGGCTGCATGTCCTCAGAGGACATCTTCCCATGGTGTGAGTGCCTCTTCCTCCCCAGAAATGACATCTTCCTTGGGTACCAGGAGGACTCCTTCATGCTCCCAGATGGTTCATCAGGTGGCATCGTGTGATCAACCAGCATGTCACTGTTGACCGCCGCTGATCTCCGCAGAATCGTGCCCTGCGTGATGAGGTCAGCATAGCCCTCCCGATGGGAGAAGGCGTAGCTGGAGCGCCGGGCCCGTGACTCCCGGTGGATACGGGGCACAGGCTCCACGGTGATGATCTCCTCACTTGTGACTTTCTCTACCTCTTCCTACAGAGCAAAAGAGAGAGTGGAAGTCATCAGGCTCCTAAGCCATGTTGATGACGTTAGGGTCACCTGCCCCTCCAGTGAGGGCCAGTCAGAGTCCTTGGCCACTATCAATTGTCCCGGCTCCTTCCTAGGCTAGTTGATCCAACCAGAGTCCTCCATGGGCCTGACTTTGGACCAACCAATCAGATTCCTCCCCATGGATCTGACTTTGGACCAGGTAATCAGAGTCCTTTCCCTGGGACTTAACTCTGGGCCAGCCACCACTCGCCTTGAGTGCCCTCTGGTGGCAAAGTCAGGAGTCAGCCTGGGGCAGCCCCATGTCCAGCAGGTTTGTGGCCATCTCCTAGTCAGCCATTCCAAGTCAACTCTGGGGCCCATCCCAGCTGCAACTCATCCTTCTAGATTCTGATACTACGGGCTAGTGAGTCCTATCTCCCACCTTTTTTCATTGTGGTAAAATACATATAACATAAGACGTATCATTTCATCCATTTTTAGGTACACAGCTCAGTGGCACATTCACACTGTTGTGCAGCCATCCCCATCACTCATCTCTAGAACTTTCTCATCTTCCCAAATAAAAACTCTCTCCCGATGAAACACTGACAGCCCGTTCCCTCCCCAGCCCCTGGCCCCATCTGCTTCCTGTCTCTCTGGATCTGACTCCTCTAGGACCTCCTGTGAGTGGGATCAGACAGTGTGTCCTTCTGGGTCTGGCTTCTCTCACTGAGCATCGTGTCCTCATGGTTCATCTCTGTTTTAGTAGGTGTCAGACTCCTTCCTTTTAAAGGCTAATATTCCACTGTATGTATATATCATATTTTGTTTATCCATTATCCACCGATGAACACTGGGTTACCCCTGAGTCCCTCTTCTGCCTATCCCATCTCCAAATCACTTCTGTCACCTTGGCCCCCAAGCCCCAGTCACTTCCAGGTGGAAGTCTGGCTATGCTCCCACTGCATCCACCCCAGGAACCACAGCATCCACTTTGAGGCCCTTCTGCCTGTCATTTGGTCCCTCATGGGGACACTGGGTGTGTGCCTGGCTCTGCTCCTACCCCACCTCTGCCAGTCCTTCAAGTCCTGGTTCCCAGCACAGGCTCTGTCTGTGGGGGTCCTCCATGTGTGGCGTGGACCCCCACCCCTCACCTTGGGCTGTGGCTTCTTGAGGGCTTGGTAAATGACACGGAAGGCCAGCACGGGCAGGGTATTCAGTGACACATTTAGCAGGATCACCAGCATGATGGGGGGCTGGGATAGCACGTTGAGGTCAGCGTCTGGCAACAGGGCAGGATCACAGCTGGCCTGGGCTATGGCCTCACCAGAGCCTGCTTGGTGCCTCTCCCCTCCAACACCCTATCTCTTTCTCTTCCCTTCACCCCAGGGAAAGGAGGTGAAAATTCTAAGGAGACACTCACACACACACACACACACACACACACACACACACACCCACCCACCCCTACCTCACCTGCATGGCCAAGGAACCTAAGGTTCAGAGGGGCAGAGAGGGTGCTCCGACGGGCCCCCCACCACCACTGCCCCATCCCTGCTGGGGGCTCACATAGAAATGGGAAGTTCTTGGGGGAGAGTTTGAAAAGCCAGACACTCTGGGTGAGGCTTGTCATGACCACGTAGAAGCAGAGGCTGAGAAAAATGGCCAGCACAGCCAGGACAGTCCAGTACTTGGTGATTAGGATGACCTGCACAGGGAAGGGGAGTTAAGGCAAGAGGGATGGGGAGGGAACCGTGGGGTGGGGCTCCATGGGGAGGATGGAGGCCCAGCTCCCAGGGTCTGTGAAGGGGCAGGTCCCTGCCAGGAAAGACCTCAGTGCTTGTCCTAGGCCCAACCCCACCCCCAGGGCAGGGCAGGCAGATAGCCATTCCCACCTCCATAGTGATGGACAGCAGGCTGGACAGGGCCAGGACCACCGCAAAGGACTGGTAATCACTTAAGCTGACAGGCCCAGCTGAGTCCTGGCTGATCCACAGTGTCATGAAGAAGTTGACCAGAGAGGTGGCCGTGCCGTGGGCAATGGCTTGCAGGATGACCCAGTAGTTGAAGAGCTCCTCCTTCTGGCCTGCGATGTACAGCTCTGGGAACTCAAGGCTCCGCTCTGCACTTACATCCTGGCGAGTTCACAGTTGGGGAAACCGGCTCTTGGGATGGGAAGGGGATGGCCCCTACCCGACCCCAGGCCCCAGGAGGAGAAGGAACATGTACAGAGAAGGAGGAGGCAAGACCTGGAGCTGCTCACCTGCTCAAAGAGCCCGATATAGAGGACCGGGAGGGTGCTGTACAGCAGGTTGAAGAGCGCCAGGAACCAACCTTCGTACAGAGGCTGGGGTGGGAAGGTGGAGGGTACAGAGAAGGGAGGGGAGGGAGAATGCACTGAGCCTTCAGAACCAAATGGCCAGAGACAGAAATTAATCTCTACCTGAGTAGACCCATCCAAGCTTGTCTGTCACTTGGAGAGGATGCCAGGTGACTTGGAAAGTCAAGTGACAATCAAGGTTGGGGCTAAGATCAGGGCTGCACGACGTGATAAAGACTGGAAGAGAAAAGGCATGGAGAAAGGAAAGGCTACCCACTCCAGTATCCATGGACTGTACAGTCCATGGGGTCCCAAAGAGTCACATGCAACGGAGTGACTTTCACTTTCAATTCAATACTTTTAAAGTGGCACCTTGGAGTCTGTTTCAAGTGATGACTTTAATGCAAAGTTTACAGGAGGGAAAATGGCTAGAGAGTGTGTTTTAAATTTTTCTTTTTGCCATGCTGCACATCCTGCAGGTTATTAGTTTGACCAGGGATTGAGCCTCTGTCCCTAGCAGTGGAAGTATGGAGACTCTCCCACTGCACTGCCAGAGAAGTCCATAGATCATTTTTGACTTAGGATGTCAGTGACGGGTAACAGAGCTGGAAGAGATCTCATAGACAAAGAGCCCAAGTCCCTTCCTGAATGCACATATCCAGACTAGTAAAAAAAAGCATCAGTTTCAGTTCCCAAAATGGCTTTACATGCATTCTGGGGTTGAGCAAGTAAGTAACAATAATTTTTTTTTTAAAACCAGAATCACGTTTCTCACCATTGGAGATGAGTCACAAATAAGCATGTGGAAAAGGCTAAGCTGAGCCTTGTTCTGTGGGGTGACTGGAATCAGAGGTATCAGTGTGAACTCACATACACATAGATAGATCAATATAGTACAGGTGTAGATGTGTGTCTAAACACAGGTTAATATATGTGTATCTCCTGCCTCTGTCTACAGAGAGGATATTGGCATCCCATGTGCCATGAGCACACCAAGTGCTTTGATCCTGGTGTCTAACTGCCATTCTCTGGTGAAGAGAACTGGCATTCCTTGAGGGAATGGTTCATTTCAGGCTTGGGACAAGGAAAAGACAAAATGAGCCAGGAAGCTCTTGAAGCACCAGAAAGTGAGGACATGCTCAGAGAACAGCAGGCACAAGGCAAAGGGACAAACTGGAGACAAAATGAGCAACAAGGCATTGAACATATGTGAGTCCATACTGATAGGAGTAAATATTCAAATAAATAAATTGGGGGAGAAGGAACATTAATTCCAGTTAACAAACATAGAAAGACTAAACACTGTCCCCTCTGACATCAAGAACAAGACAAGGATGCCTGCTTTCACCATGGCTATTCAACACTGCACTGGAAAAGTCCTCACCAGAGCAATTAGGCAAGAAAAAGAAATAGAAAGCATCCAAATTGGAAAACAAGTGGTAGAGCTGTCTCTTTTTGCAGAGGACGTGATCTACATGCAGAAAAACCCCAAAAGACTCACAGGAAAACTACTAGAGCCAATAAAACAAACTCAACAAAGTTGCAGGGCACAGATCAACACACACACAAAAATGTGTTTCTATACACCAGTGGTGTTGTTGCTGTTTAGTTGCTAAGTCTTATCTGATTCTTTGAACCCCATGGACTACAGCCCACCAGGATCCTCAGTCCATGGGATTTTCCAGGCAAGAATACTGGAGTGGGCTACCATTTTCTTCTCCAGAGCATCTTCCTGGTCCAGGGATCAAACCCATGTCTCCTGCATTGGCAGGAGGATTCTTTATCATCTGAACCACCATACAGCAGCAATAAGCAATATCAAAAGGGAATTAAGGAAACAATTCCATTTATAGTAGCATCTAAAAGAATAAAGAATAAAATACCTAGCAATAAAAGGTAAAACAAAAATATATATTTATGAAGCATGCTCTTGTAAAGCTCCCTCTTGGTTGTCTGGGTATTAGTGACAGGGAGATGGGCCATTCTGTCTCATGAAAGCCTATTTTCTGACCACAGGGGACATCACTGCCCTACGTATGACTCCTCTGACATTCTGGAGAGTACATCTAGTATTCACCAAAATACTGTCAAGAATCTTGAAGTCAGGGACCCAGCCCTTACAATCTTAACTTCTCTGAAGTTCAGGCTCTCATTTTTTCCCCTTGAAGAATGTATGTTTGGAGCACCTGTCCTGCCCTTGCTTCAAAGCTCAAATTTGCCAAATATTCCTAAAAATGCTCAGCACAGAGCCGGGCACGGAACCATCCCCCCCTTTATGTAGATCTATACCTCTGTTAATGCAGCCAGATATTGACTGAAAGCTGCTTTGCTCTGTGGCTTCAGGCAAGCTCTGCCCCCCTGAGGACCTCCGAGTGGGAGCGTGCCTGCTGCCTTCCTGGAGGCTACGGGAAGGACACAGCATCCCCCAGAGGGGAGGGAGTTCCCTCCGGTGTACCTGGGCAGTGAAGCCGCTGTAGAAGGCAAACCAGATCTGGACCATCATGCTGGCCAGCGTCTTGTAGAGGAAGCAGCGCAGGAACTTGCAGACGCGCATGTAGGACCAGCGTCCGTGCACCAGCAGCAGCCGCCGCAGGAAGCAGAACTGGGCCAGCACGTAGTCACTGTTCTGCACTGCCTGCATGCCCTCCTGACCTGCCACCCCCACGCCAATGTCTGCAGCTGCAGGGGCACACGCAAGCCTGTCGGCCCAGGCACCCCAGCCCACCGCCCCCACCTGCTGCCAGCCTCCCCCAGCCCCACTGCCCACCACCCACTCTTGATCATGTTGACGTCGTTGGCACCATCCCCGATGGCCAGTGTCACCACATTCTGGTATTTCTTGACCAGCGCCACGATCAGGGCCTTCTGCTTGGGCGTCACGCGGCAGCAGATGACCGCCTGGCATCGGGAGGCCAGCTCCATGAAGGCCCGCTCCCGCTGCTCCTCAGGGCTCTGGAGGGTCTTGGAGTTTTTGTGCTGGGACCCCAGCCCTGAGCTTCGCAGCTGGATCCCCAGTGTCCGCCACATGAGGGACAGGCGCCTGGCCTGCAGGAAGTCCACCCTCTCCTCTCCTGGCTCCTGCCAGGACTCCAGCGGATCCACGTTCACGTTCTGGACCAGGGCTCGGGGTTCTTTGCGCAGGGACAGCAGTAGCTGGTCCTGGCTCGTGGGTGACAGGGGCGGATCACTCTGCTGCACCCCTCCCTCTCCCCCTGAAGCCCCTACTGTGCCCTCCTCCCAGCCAGACCTGACTGCACCCTCCGTTGCTCCAGCCCAGCTGAGAACTATCTCTCCGGGTGGCCATCACCTTGGCTGGTCCAATGGTGCATCTGAGGGCCTTTCAGTGGAAGCAGCCCTAGCCTCAGCCCGCAGCTCCTCCCAGGCCCCTCCCTCGGGTACCAGGGCCCCACCTGACCTAACACTGACCAGGAACTCCCCGTTAATGACCAAGGCCATCTTGAACTGCAGGGGAAGCTCTTTCTTTTCGCCACCATTCAGGTTGTTGTTCTCCCTGTAGACCTCGAGGATCCGCCTGCACGGGGGGTGGGGACGGGGGTCCAGCCGAGTCTCTGCCACATCAGCCACACAGGCTTCCTTGCACCCACACCCCATCTCCAAGGAGCCCGGCCAGGCAGACCCCAGGGCCCTGGCTGTGTCGTGGGTGCCCCATCTCCACCCTGATCTCCCTCCCCCGTCAGGATCATCCATCCCATCCCTACTTCTTACACGATTTCCTTCTCCTCCAGAATGATCATGTTCTCTGAGAGCAGCTGGCAGGCAAAACCAATGTTCACCGCTGTCTCTGCAAACCAGCCCAGTTCAGCTCCTACAGTGACGCCCTTCTGCCTGGAGGCCAACCCCACTCACCTCTCCCATCGTATCAGCATGCCCCTCCCACTGGCCACAGCGATTGGCTCAGCGGAGGGCATGTGGCCACAGAAGCAAATGAAGAGTCAGCCCTGAGACTTTGCAGCTCTGAGAATACCAAGGTCTCCACTCCTGGCTGGGGCTGGGAGGCTGCAGGGAGGTGAGTCTAGGGCCAAGGTCAAGGCACCCTTGGACATTTCAATGCCTAGGATCCCCACAAAATGATTTAATAACTGGGGGCGAGGGGCCGGGCAGAGAAAAACGTGACGTAACTTCTTAAGTGAAAAAAAAGAAAAAAAGAATATGGAAATCCAGCCTGTGGGACTTCCCTGGCAGTCCAGTGGTTAAGACTCCATGCTACCAATGCAGTGGGCCCAGGTTCCATCCCTGGTGAGGGAACTAAGATCCCACATGACCGGCAATGCAGCCAAAAAATAATAATAATTCCACCTTGGAGATTGGTTTTTAACAGCAGAGCTGTTAAATGTCATTCTAAGTATCTGAAGTGTACATGCCTCCCATCCACAGAAGTCCTAATGGAGCCCTGCAGGCACCCCTGCCCAGTGAAGGCCCCCTCAGAAGCCTCAGGGGGTGGGAGAATCAGGGCTCCACAGCCACAGAACCAATTTGGCCCCTAGGTGGCTGGGCAGCTTCAGTAAGGTGCCCAGTGCTCTCTGAGCCCTGCGAAGTAACCAGGGCCCCACCAAACGGCAAGGGGGCCAAATCCCCAGGAGGCACTCAGCATGGCATCAGCCCACCTGAGAGAGGTACCCAGGGTCTCGGTTCTCCCTTCCCAGGGACACATAGTGGTGGGCTACAGTGAACTCAGACAACAGGGAGGGCCTGACGGTGGCTCTGGGACAGGGTGAGCCCTCCCTCTGCCTCCCTTCTCCCTGCACTGGGGGCTGCCACCCTAGGACCCACCTTGCTTGTCCCCTGTGAGGACCCATACTTTGATGTTCCCCTGCTTGAGACACTTGATGGTTTCGAGGACACCATCCTGGAGCCTGTCCTCGATGGCTGTGGCTCCCAGGAGCTGAGTGGGGGGAGTGGGCGGGGATAGACTGAGCAGGGACCCAGCTCCCTGGTGGGGCTGGAGTGCAGTGCCCCACCCCCAGCTCCACCCACCTGGAGGCTCTGCTCCATCTCCTCGTACACCTGGTGCAGGGCGCGGGCACGATTCTGCAGCAGGATGCTGGCCTCCTGGTGCCGCTGCCGCCACTCCTCGTACACTTCCTCGTCCACCTCTTTGCAGGCCAGGCACAAAGTCCGCAGGGTCTCCTGGGCAAAGGACTGGGGCCGGTGGGCAGATGAAGCTGGCACCCCTGCCACTCCGGGGAACCCCTGCAGCCCTTCTCCCTCTGCCTGGGCCCCCAACCTGCCCCTACCCACACAGTCTGTCCTCCAGTGGCAGGGGGAAGCTGGGATCACAGGCCACCCTGCTCCACACCCGCTCTCTCTCAACCCACCCCCTCCAAATACCCCACTCACTCTGTTTTGCCTCCAGATCTCAGCCTGCCTGTTCCCCTAGCCAGGAACATCCACCCTATGATTTGTGCTGCAAATTCTAACCGTTAGGCAAGACTCTCAGTGAAGCCCTGCCAGACTCCTTCCCAATCAGGATTCTGCCCTTCCCAGAGCCCTCTCTCTGCCTCACTTCTCAAGGAACTGAGGTGGGGGGTGGGTCAAGGAAAGGATCCTGTGGGACTCTGTCTCCAGGCCCACGGGAGGACCCAGGGCTCTCTTGCCCCATCGGAGCTCTTCCTTCTTAGGCTCCAACCCTGCCCCGGGTCTTTTGCCCCAACGGGCAGCCCCTCGTCTGGCTTCTGCTCCTGACTGACATGGGCTTGGGTGGCTGCATGTGGACATGTGGAGTGCCCCAGATGGGCCTGTGCTCCTCTCATGCCTCAGTTTCCCTATCCATAACGTGGGCAGTTGAGCCCAGTCATCCTGCCAAGCTCCTGGGCTCTGGGTCACTGCTATGACTGCACTTCTTCGGTTCTGGGTCAGGACCCAGACATCTGCTCCCCACCACTCCCTCCCGGCAGAGTAGGGCACTCTGGGAGACCCCTGAGCAGAGGGACAGAGGACATTCTTTCCACAAACAGCCCTGAAGGGCCCTGTGCTGGGTGAGGCTGGGGACCCATGGGTTCAGGACTGGGCCCACACAGGACAGCCCATGTCAGGGTCAGGGAAGGAACAGCTCCCTGGAGGTGGGGACCTAGGGCTGAACCTCAAGGACAGAAGGATGCTAAGCGCCTGAGTGGAGGGAGAACAGGGAATAGCATGAGCAAGGGCCCTGAAGCAACACCAGGGCCCTGAAGCAATCCCAGGGATTCTGGGAAACCCCTCGAGGGCAGGGAGACCAGGTTAGAGATGACAGACAGCAGGAAACAGAAAGATGAAGCCTGGAAAGTAGGGCCAAAGCTTTTGGGCTTCACCTTTGGAGATGAAAGGTTTGGGGCAGAGCGGGCTGAGTGTGTCCTGGAACATAGGCCTGGCTGGAAGTGGGGGATGGGCATCCAGGGCAAAACCCACACACAGGGTGTCCTTGCCTGACTCAAAAGAAGATGTTATATGTGAAATCAATCGCCAGCCCAGGGTTGATGCTCGGGGCTGGTGCACCGAGATGACCCAGGGGGAGGGAATTGGGAGGGAGGAGGGAGGGGGGTCCTGGAGGGGGAACATACGTATACCCATGGCGGATTCATGTCAATGTATGCCAAAACCAACACAATAAAGTAAAGAAAATTAAAAAAAAAAAAGAAGATGTCCCCTCGGGCAGTGCAATTTGGAGTTGGGCTCCATCTTCAGCCCCTGAGAGTGTGTGTGTGTGTAGGAGGGCAGAACAGTGTACAACCTGATCAACTGTACATGGCTTCCCTGAGGCCATTTCTCTGCACACTCTTCTCCCCTGCCCCTGTGTCTTCCACTCTGCCCCTCCACCCTCCCTTCTCACAGGGACTCACGGCCAAGGCCTCCTCTGTGGCCCATTCTGTCACGCCTTTCTTTTGCAGGCGCTCATAGATGACTGTGTCAGCCCCTTTGGTGTAGAGGTAGATGGAGCCCTCGGGCTTGCGGACTGTGGAGGAAGAGGCCTGGCTGCCCACATACACTCCCCTCCCTACCCTCCCCCACCACCCAACCCAGGACTGCGGGCGCTCACCCAGCACTGACATCCGCTTGCGGATGCTGTTGAAGTCCATCATGGCCAGGACTTGGTACACACATTCTTCCCCCAGCTCCATCACAGTGATGCTGTCCTGCGTGCGTGCCAGGAACACGTAGCCAAAATTTCGGGCCGCCGTGACCAGTGCCTCCTCATCCGGGGAAGCTGCCTGGTACACTAGCTGGTCTAGCCAGGGAAGGGGCAGAGTGGGGGAGGGGTCTGAGAGCTTGACCTTGTTGGAGACCCACCACCTGTCTCCACCTGCTTAGCACAAGGAGGAAACAGATACTGAAGTGCCCAACATGTATTTGCAGGACGACAGTTTCTTAGGCCAGCACAACCTCTAAGCCCAATAAAAGAAAATGGGTGATTGCATCCCAGTCCACAAGTCGTCCTCCCTGAACGATGACAGGCCAGGACACCCTCAGTGGCAGAGACTAGGTGGGGTTCAGGCTAGGGGCCTGGGAGCTCTCTAATCAGGATGAGAGGGCCCTGGGAGTTGGTGGGAGAGCGTCTGGGGAGCGCGGGTCCAGCCACCCTCGGGGTTCGGTGGGCACTCACTGTTCTTCTCCTGCACCATCACCGTGTGGCAGATGGCCAGCACGCGCCAGAACTCACGCATCCTCCAGTCCTGGTTGGCCCGCACGGCCTCCAGGAGTTGCGCGTTGCAGAATAGCAGCTTCCCACCAGCAAATTTGTTCCAGAGGAAGGGGCTCTCCTGCGGGAGGCGGCACACAGGCCAGCCCTGGGTGGGTCACTGCCCATCCCCCCACCACCCAGGGCTCCGGGGCAGCCAGGGCTCACCTTGCCTGGGGTCTCCTCTGGGCCTGAGAAAAGACTCAGCTTTAGGCCTCAGCTCCCAGTCCCCGCCTGGGGTCCCACAGCACCCCCTCCCCGGGCCAGGCTTCCTGGGGCTGCCAGCTGCAGCGAGGCCAGCCAGGCCTGCGCCCTGGACCCAACACCCTGGACTGAGTGCCCCAAGCCGCCAAAGACCCCAGCCTCAGCTTCTGCTTGGAGGATAGGATGCTGCCAGGTGTTCCAGGGCCCCCCCTCCAGGGCAGTGGAGTGGAGGGCCTATGGGAGTGGGGTTCAGCCCCATAGAACATGTTTGGTTTGACCTCCTGGTGTCTTTTTAAAATTTGGACTTGGCCACCCACTTTGAAAAATAGGGTGATTTCACAGGAAAACCTGGGTCCATAGCACTTCTAGAAACATCAGAGACTGGCCGGCGTTGGTGCTGCTCAGCACGGGCCTGGTGCCCTACAGGAGGGTCAGGCAGCATCGACCCAAGGGCGGGGGCCCAGGTCTGTCATGTCACCGCCCATAACGCCCAGCGTCGCCCAGATGGGTCCTCTGTTGGCTCCTGGTCTAAACTGTGTCTGCTGCTTATCAACTAGAGCAGAGACTGGTGAACTATGCCCCCACCTCGGTACCAGTTTCTGTGTGACCTGCAAGGCTATGAATGCTTTTCACACTTCTCAAGAATTGAGAGAAACCTGAAAAGAATATTATCTTGTGCAACACGTGGAAATGCTATGAAATTAAAAATTCGGAGTCTGGGTGAAAGTAGCGGGTGCTTTCTGGGGCCAGAGACCCAGCGGCCTTAGTGGCCAAAAATATTGACCTATGGGTCCTTTACAGGAATAGCTGACCAACCCCCAAGAGAGAGGAAGTCCCTTGGCAATGGTGGTGGGGCACCAATCGGTGTGGGATGCTGGATGTCGGGCCACTGCCGTGAGACCCTAGAGGTGGGGAGCGGGGCACAGGTGGGGTCCCACCGTAAACAATTCCGTTGATACAGCACTTCTTGAAGGTCATGATGTTCTGGGTGAGCGTGCCCGTTTTGTCGGAGAAGATGTACTCCACCTGGCCCAGCAGGTCGTTGAGGCTGGTGCTTCGTGCTTTGGCGGGCAGGTCCTGTGGCTTGTAGTACATGTGCTCGTCCCAGTTGATGAAGACGCTGTTCCCCAGGTAGATGAATTCGGCCCTGCTGATGCATGTATGCGCACTTGCACATTGGGTCACCACTCAGCCCTTGGACTTGCTGTCCCTCCCTCACCTTCCTTTCCCGCTCAGCAGGGGGCAGGGCCAGGAGGCCCCAGGGCTCACATAATGAACAAGGCCATGGGCACCAGGACGCTGAGCAGGATGAGAAAGCTCCAGAAGTTGAAGAAGGCCTCCATAGCCACACTGTGCACGTGCGTGGCAGACACATAGTGGTGATGGGCCTTGAACTCTTTCACCTTGTGCCAGAAGCCAAAGGTCAGGGCCGCGGAAATCACCACCATGGACACAAAGATCTGTGAGCGGAGGGGAGGAGGGGCGCAGTGTGAGGAGTCCCTGGCGGCAGCGAGGCACCTCGGGGACGTGCGCACCCTTAGCGTGAACGGACAAGCACGGGACAGGGAGCTGGTGTCCCCCAGCACTGCTTCAGGATGGGACAGGGGGCCGGGGTGGGGAGGGGCTCACAGTCCAGGGGGAGGGCAATTTGCAGGTTTTCTGCTGAGCTTCGGGGCTGCGAAATTATTATTTCGATAATTTTTAAAAAGGTAAATTTAATTTAGGCAAAAAATTAAGGATTTTTAAAGGTCAGTGGACATATTATGTCCTGCGGGTTTTGGAAACGTTGCAATCAAATATTGTTTTATAAAACATATTTTTTTTACCCAAATCGTCGTTTGAAGAAAAAATTCTCTGGCCTGTCCAGGGGATCAGGCTGCATATTCTTCAGAGGAAGGAAACTGAAGCCTGGAAGATGACAGCCACGGGGCTTCTGTGCAGTGGGGATCTTTCACTCCCCTCCTCCATGGCCCTGCACCCAGGGCAGGGGGTCTAAGGAGCTCACCAGGACCACCAGTCTGTTCATCAGATGGTCTATCTTGGTTCTCTTCAGATGGATCTTGCCACAGTTCTTCATGATCTTTGTGTCAAAACCTGCAAGACTTCCATCCACTTATCCATCCACCATCCATTCATCTATCCACTATCCACTCATCCATCCACCCATCCCTTCATTTGTCCATCCACCATCCATGCACCAATCCATCCACTATCCACCAACCATTCATCCACCATCCATTCATCCATCCATCCGTCCATCCATTTATCCATCCACTCTCCCATCTACTCATCCATACACCCACCCTCCATCTCTCTGTCACCCCCTACCCATCTATCCACCTACTCCACCATCCATCATTCCATCTATTATAAATACCCCTATTTCTCCAGTCAAAACAAAGGTGCTGGCTCAACATGTCCATTTCTGCAGTTTCAGAAATAAGAGTCCAGAGAAACCATGCCAGGAGCCCTTCATCCCATAGCAGCAGACATGCGGCGGCCAGACCTGGCCTTGTGACTTCCTGCCAATGACTTCAGGGTTCTCACCCATCCAACCCCTACCCCTGACGTGGACAGAATAGGCCCCAGGGTCCCTGGAGAGCAGCTGTACCAGCGTAGATGACCAGTCCATAGCAGGTGTCTGTGTTCCGGACCTTGCAGCCTCGCAGGAGGATGTTGCCACTATCCAGGGGGCATTTGTTGTCTTCCCACTCCAGGCGCCCGACAAAGTGGTGCATTCGGCTGTTGGGTTCCTCACACACCACCTTTCCTGTGGGCAACCCAGTGTTCAGGGAGCCATGAGCATGGTGCAACTCAGCCACCCCTCTTCAATACGGGTTGGGCAAGGGGGACTCAGGAAATGTTCTTGTCACTCTCTAGCCAGGGCCACCTCAACAGGCCCCACACTACCCCAAACTGGCCCCGCTGGCACCTCCACCCCAACTATACAACACAGCCTCATCCTGGATGCTCCAAGCTGGGCATTCCTGGCCTCAGGGCCTTTGCGTGTGCTGTCTCCTGTGGCGGTACACACACCTCCTCAGGGAAGCCCTCCTTGATCCTCCAGCCAGATATGGTCCCCTCCTATTGAGCCCCTTCCCCCACTCCCCTCCAGTGTCTGATGTCACCAGATGTTTATTCCTGCAGTGGTAATTTATTCCTGCATTGGTAATGTCTGTAAGGGACTTCCCTGGTGGTCCAGTGGCTAAGACTCCCTGCTCCCAATGCAGAAGGCCCAGGTTCCCTCCCTGGTCAGACAACTAGATCCCACAAACCACAAGAGTTCCCATTCCACAACTAAAAAGGTCCCACATACCAGCACAGCCAAATAAATCAAAAAATATTTTTTAAATGCTTGTAAGGTCCACCAGTGCAGGCACCAGCTTTATCTCAGTTGAGCTGGGGACACCAGGGCCCAGTCCAGCACCTGATACACAGTAAGTGCTGAATACATGTGTGAGGAGGGAGGGAAGGAAGGGGTGCCCCCATCCAGCACCCTAAACTACAGGGACCAAACACAGGGCACAGAGTTCCCCAGCAGAGAGTTCCCCTGAGAGAGTATGGCCACTGGTCTCACTTCTGTTTGACAAAACCCATCCAGTGTGCAAAGGCTGGCCCAAGGCAGCATCTGGCAGGGAGTGGGCTGGGGGGCCACAGGGCTCCTAAGTGACCCCCACCTTTCCTTCTCAGGGGCTGGAGCCTGTGTTTCCTGAAGGTAGACATGAGAGCTGTCTAAGGAGGGGCAGGTGAAGGACGGAGCAGCCATGGGGCAAGCCCACACCTCTCACTACCCATCTGAACTGCAGTCTCCCCTTCTGCAAAATGGGCAGGAATGCTGGGGTAGCTGGGGTGGGTCAGGACCCAGAGAGAGCTGTCAGGGTGGCAAGGCCTTTCCCCAGATCCATGAACAGACACACAACCAGTGTCTGGATGTTGGGAGAAGAGGGGCTGTGCTTGGAGAGAAAGGTTCTGGCCTGCTCTAGAACCAATTAGAGTAACTTGCCTTTACAATATGACAGGAAAATAATGAGAGCAAATACTAACAATTTTTAAAAATTATCCCCTTGCTGGGTCTCAGCAAACAGTAACTGAACCAATAGGTGTGAAACGTCATACTTTCCTGGAAGAAAATAATAAACTTGGAGATGTTCCTGTGGGCCTCTCCCACTTGGATTGTGGGATCTTAGTTCCCTGACCAGAGATTGAATCCAGGCCCTGGCAGTGAAAGTGCTGAGTCCTAACCAATGGACCTCCAAGGAATTCCCACAGGCTGCCTTTTTGAATAAACAACCAAAAGCATTTGCTTTAAAGTGGTCATGGGTTAAAAATAAAATATAACACTTGATCAAATGCTGTAGCACACTTTGTAATAACAACGGAAATGCCTCCACTGCTGCATTGGTTTAAGGGATTTGATATGGACCTGGAAGAAGTCTGTCTGCTAAAAATTCTCTCAACCCCAGTGGTCTGGTAATAAATAAGACAACAGAAGATAATATGCCCATCTGGATGTCAGAAGCTGCACAACACCTCCACCCAGCAGGTGGGGAAACTGTGCTCCCACTGCAGGGGGGGAGACAGGGCCCAGAGGGGCTGGATGGGGTGCAATCTCCCACCTTGGAAGGAAGCTATCTTCCTTATACTGGTCAGCTTCTGGTGCGTGATCACTGGGGCCTGCCTGAATTTCAAGTTGGTCTCCCTGGTGACAAGAAGGGGAGCAAGACAAAAGGTGGGGACAGACAGTGCCCAATCAGGGCATGCCCAGACTCTTTCCAGAGCCACTCTGGCATTTTCCCAAAGCACCTACTGTGCTCTAGCTGCCAAGCCAGAAGCTGAGCCCCAGAGAGGGAGAGGGCCTTGCCACACTGTGGCAAAATCACACAGTGTGTTTGCCAAAGGGCTGAGGCCAGACCCTGGGCCTTCTTGCTTTGACACCTGGCTCATAGTGGGTGGGGGGGATGGGCTTCCAGAAATGGTGGTGCATTTTATTGCCCCAGCTGGCATTCAAGTGTCTGCATGCTCCCAGGGCAAAGGACCACAACATCCAAGTGGGCTGGGTGTGCAGCCCCCAGGTCCCCAAAAGCCCTAGTGATGACCTGGTCTCACCCGTCGATGTCAGCCGTCTCCACATAGCACAAGCTGCTGGGCTCTGTGCTGGCCAGCAAAACCAAGTCAGCCTGGGATGGGGAGCAGGGTGGAAGATGACAGCCTTGCATGGGGGCAGAGAGGGGGGAGACCAGTGGCAGGGGGAGGAGGACAGCCCTGCCTCCAAACTGCCCCCCCGACTCAGCTCACTGAGGAGATGATGGCCTTGCATAGGGGTGGAGCGTGGGAGACCAGCAGGGTGAGGAACGGGGAGGAGGGGGGAAACTGCCCTGTCTCTGGAGCACCCCTCTGCAGCTTACCGGTACAACGTTGTCTTTATGCAGACAGACCAGGTCTCCCACATGTAGATTCTTCCATTTTCTCCACAGAAAGCTGCGTGAGTTGGGGTGGCAGGGGTGGGGTGGGGAGGTCCTCCCAGCCCCCACCCACCCACCCTGATTGCCCTCTCCTCCCAGATTCCAAGACACTTCAGACCTTCCTGCCCTCCCCTTTGGCTGAACTCTGCTCCATGAGGGTGAACAATTGGATCTTCAGCTCCTGCCCCTTCACAGGGCCCACCCCAAGCCTGGTAGACA
Organism: Antilocapra americana; assembly: GCA_007570785.1. Lineage (NCBI taxonomy): Eukaryota > Metazoa > Chordata > Mammalia > Artiodactyla > Antilocapridae > Antilocapra > Antilocapra americana. The sequence goes on along the minus strand of ML661896.1, from coordinate 7,470,894 downwards.
GCAGGCATCTAATAAGTGCTGGTCTGGGTCTCCCCCAGCCCCACAGGATGTCCAGGAGCTCAGAAGATGCTGGATGATCTTCCATGCACACCCCTTGTGAGTGTCCATCCTCCTGCCATGCTGGGGTTGCCTCCCTTGGGTAGATCCTGTGCCCAGCTGCTGTGGCCTCACCTCTTCCCCATTAGGATCTGGCATGGCCGATTGTTGACGATCTTGTCACTCCTGTGTCGCCCCTGGGCCGATGTGGTTAGGTCAGAGCAGCGACGATTCCCCTCATGCCACTCAGGCAACAAGACAGACACAGGTGCCTGGCTAGAGAGCCCAAACCCTGCGGTGCCTGTCCAGTGACCCTGCCCCCAGGAGGGTGTTGGCAGCAGAACAAGGGTAGTTTCCTGCAGGCTGCCCGTGTGGACACTTGGATAACCTGTTGAAAGGACACTGGCACCTGCTCCAGTGGCCACAGGGCACAATGGACGACACAGCCCACCGGGGCTGCCTGTGTGGACCTTCCTCCCACCATACCCAGGAGTCAGGAGGACCCACCTGCCTTCACCCTGCTCCCACCCTGTCCCTGCTTACAATATCATCCATCAGGTCTCGGAGGCCCCGGATGGTGAGGAGGCAGACGAGTGGGGCCAACAGAGTGAACCAGGGCAGCGTGGAGATCTCGGGGATGCCCTGACACGGAGGATGGGTCATGCCAGCCAACCCTCCCAGGCACCCTAACTGCCTCCCTTCCCCCCAATCCCGCACCCTCCCACCCACACACCCAGCACCACAACCTTGCATCCTGCCATTCCCACCTCCAGGCAACTCCCCTCTGGGCCCTCTCCCTGCCTGGACCTCCAGCAAAGCCTCCTCTTCCTTTCATGCACCCCCCTCCAGGTCCTCTCCTCCAGGAAGCCCTCCCAACCCCATGCTTGTTCCCTCCTCAAGGCCTTGGCTCTCATGGGATCCCCTCTGTTCAACCTCAGATCAGCCCTCAGCATATTCTGAGGAACCACCCCATCACTGGTTCCTATCATGTGGTTTAATAACAGTCATTTCCCTCAGTCCTGAGCCACCTTAAGACAGTTGTCAGGGCCACTACTGGGTCCCCAGTGCCCCTAAGAGGGCCTGCATACAGTAGGCGCTCAATAAGCGTTTATTGGCTCAATGGATAAAAACAGTGTCTCAGATCAGAATGAGATACTGGGTAGGTGTTGAGGTGTTTTGGAAACTTAATTCACCACACGGGCTCCATCTCTAACCCCCACTGCTCACCCATCTCTACCCATGAACAGCCTGATGCCAGGAAGTAACCCAGAGGGTCCCCAGAATCTGATCCTTCCTCCTCACCCTCTGGGACCTGCTGAGGCCAAAAGGGTCAGGAGGCCTCCTCATACCTGGAGGAGCCATCCATGCACTCACATCCTTCAATATATATTGAGCACATCCTGTGTTCCAGGCCCTGGGCTGGGCAGTTGGGACAATTTTCAGGGGATGGACACTGACCCACTAACCACACAGACAAATACATGGGTCTACAGAGTCATGTGGGAAGCTGGGAAGTGCCCGGGGTGGGGGTGGGGGCTTCCTGGAGGAGACAGCTCAAGCAGGTAGAGTGGAGTGACCATGGGCACTGACTCCTGGGGTGCCCCCACCTTACCTGGAGAAGGATGATGAGAAGGAAGTAGAGGTTGGACATGCGGTGGAACTGCTCGTACAGGTTCAAGGGCAGGAAGGAGAAGACATTGTACTTGGCCGTGTGGATGACATTCTTCTGGAAGGAGAGCTGGCGTGGGGGTCTGTCCGCCCAGCCCCACCCGGCCTCCACCCACCTGCCCTCCAGACATGAACAGCATGAACAGAGTCCCTACTGGGTGCAGGCTTGGTGAGCCAGGTCGGTGACCCCAGGATTCCCTGCAGGTAGGTAGAGCCTGACAGACACACTGTACTGTAAAGGCTGCCTAGGAACGTATTTAGGGGAGAGGAGCTGCGTGGGGCACCTGTGCCGGACCAGTGACTCTGCGAGGGAAGCACCACAGTCCTCAGGACCAAGTAGGAGAACCCAGCAGGCAAAGCCCCGGTGGCCCCTCTCTCTCACTGGTAGGTCCCCAAAGCCCATGGGAGTGGGGATGGGGGAGGCCCACCCACCTTGTACTTCTTTCTCTGCCAACACAGAAAGACCTTCTCCTTGAACTGGCTGTTGTAGGCCCGGTTGTTGGCCTGCACCTCCCAGGTGAACTCTGGAGGATAAACACAGGCTAATGACACCCTGGAGGAGGGCTAATAGGCCCCAGGGGGATCCAGCTGGTAAACAGACAGGGGGCCCTCGGCCTCTGTACAGGGTAGGTGCTTGCTCGGGGAGCCCAGGTAGATCTGAGGATCCAGCCACCCCGAGACAACCCCTAAGCCATGGGAGACCTATTCACACCCACTCCTTCTACAGAGGGGTAAGCTACAAGGCCCTGGGCATGAGTTCCAAGGTGTCAGAGGCTCCATGCCCAGTCCAGGTGCCCTGGGTCCCAGGCTTCCAGGTCCTGAGTCCACCCTTCAGTCCCAGGGTTTTGAACTGTCTGTAACCCTATGAGAACCCAGCACTGGGCCTCCTGTCTCCCCACTTCAGCCACTGCACTTTCTAATGCCCCTTGGTGGAGCCCACCTTGTGTCCACACCTTTTTCCCCCACCCTGTGCCCGCACTTCGCCCAGACATGCACCTGAGTTCTTCTCCTCGTCAAGGTCTTCTCGGTACCCAAGACTGCCCATGCTGGTGTGGCTGTCGGGCAGAGTGGTCTGAGGTCATGCTGGGGGCCGTACAGTGCCCACCACTCCAACCTTCTTGGAAAAGTCATTTCCTATGCCCACCTCCTAAAGTCTCCTCCCCAGAATCTAAAGGTACAGTCACCAGCTGTGAGTCCTTGATCACTGCTGCGGGCACCCGGCCACTGTTGCCCACCCCACAGCCCCGCATGGCTCTCCATAGTCCAAGCCCCTCATTGCTGCTCCTGGAAAGGCTACATGCATGTCTCTCCAGCCTGGTTAGGTGTTCGATCACTTCTTTGTTGACAGACTAAATGGGCCCCCAGGGTTCCCTGTCATACAGGGAGTGTATGGCCACAGGGCTGAGAGGTCTGGGTGTGGCCCTGGTGCAGCAACCACCAGACTTCCACAGAGCCAGGAGCCTGGTTCCTCCTAGTCCTTCAATGCCCCTGGCAGCTCTCCAAATGACCCCCAGCCCCAGCACTCTACACCCTTGGTCCCACTGTTCCCCCTGCCAGGAGGACCCCTTCCCTCTCCTCACCCATCTGCTCTCAGCTCATATTTCTCCGACGGCCCAGGCTTGTTCTGGCGCCTCCTCTGGGCCTCCCTTCTGCCTGCAGGGTCCCCCATCCCCGCTCTGATCACCCTTTCTCTGCTTCTTCCCCTATCTGGGCTGCCAGCTGAAACTGGAACCTCCCAAAGTAGGGACTGCTGGCGTCTGAGTCACTGGTGTCCCCAGGGCTGGGTGGGGGGGGGGAGGGCCTGGCTCAGGGCCGGCACTGATGCTCCCGGGAGCCTGATGAAAGCCAGTGCCCATTCTCCAGATGAGAAAAAGCGAGGCTCGGGGTGAGTGAAGCTCAGCCTGTGGGACCAGAGCCACTAGGAACCCCGCTCTGGGCCAGATGGGGTTAGAGGGCTGCTGCTGGCCAGAATTCACGCAGAGTGTATTGCTTCCTCCTCACCGCATTCTCGGCTCACCAAAATGTCCACTAACCCCGGGGAAACCCAGATCATTCCCACAGCGAAGCGACGCAGGATTCGATGCCTAGTCCCCGCAAAATGCACCGGGAGATCTCGGTCCACTAGACACTGTGAGCTCCGGCGCCCGCCCGGACTCTGGCCCGCGCGAACCTCTAGGGGGCGCCTCCTCCGCCGCGGCCTCCCGCCTCCAGGCCCGGCGGAGTTCAGAGAGGGTGCGCGGGCCCACGGAGACGCACAGCTGTGGAAGCGCCGCCGCTCAACTGCGCGGGCCGGGGCAGTCCGCTGGAGTTCAAAGCGACGGACGTGGTGGAAGTTGTTAGCCGGGTGCCAACGGGTCTGAAACGGGCGGCGCGGGCGCGGGGCGGAGCTGGGCAGAAGGGCGGGGTCTAGCGGCGAAGGCGGGGCCAATACCAAAGTAGGGGCGGGGCCCAATGCGCGGTCGAGCGAAGCCAAGCGGAACAGGGTCAAAAGGGGCGGAGCCGAAGGCAGGGCCCAGTGACCTCGAGGAATGGGGAGAGAGCGGGCGGGGCCAAGGGCGATGCGGGACGTCGAAGGCATGTCCTGAGCGGAAGGTGAGTCCAAGGAAGAGGGGCGTTACTCAGAGGCAGGGCCAATACCGAAGGCGGGGCGGAGGAGGAAGCGGGGCCGAGAGTCATCCACGCCGAACAGGCTCAAGGGGGTGGAGCCTAGTGTGACCTCGCGCCACTGAGCTAGAGGAGGCGGGACCAAGGGGGGCGGGGCCGAGCGAGGCCTTGCCAGTGGGGCTTGATGGAAGTCTTAATCTGGGCGTTTGTATTAATGGACTATGTCAAACCTGTTCAGTTCAGTCGCTCAGGCGTGTCCGACTCTTTGCAACCCCATGGACTGCAGTACGCCAGGCTTCCCTGTCCATCAACTCCGAGCTTACTCAAACTTATGTCCTTTGAGTCGGTGATGCCATCCAACCATCTCATCCTCTGTTGTCCCCTTCTCCTGCCGCCTTCAATCATTCCCAGCATCAGGGTCTTTTCAAACGAGTCAGTTCTTCGCATCAGGTGGCCAAAGTATTGGAGTTTCAGCTTCAACATCAGTCCTTCAAATGAATGGACTCAGGACTGATTTCCTTCAGGATGGACTGGTTGGATCTCCGTGCAGTCCAAGGGACTCTCAAGAGTTCTCCAACACCACAGTTCAAAAGCATAAATTACTCGGCGCTCAACCTTCCTTATAGTCCAAATCTCACATCCATGCATGACTACTGGAAAAACCAAAGCGTTGACTAGACGGACCTTTGTTTGCAAAGTAATGTCTCTGCTTTTTAATATGCTGTCTAGGTTGGTCATAACTTTTCTTCCAAGGAGTAAGCATCTTTTAATTTCATGGCTGCACTCACCATCTGCAGTGATTTTGGAGCCCCCCCCAAATAAAGTCTGTCACTGTTTCCATTGTTCTTCATCTATTTGCCATGAAGTGATGGGACCAGATGCCATGATCTTAGTTTTCTGAATGTTGAGTTTTAAGCCAGTTTTTTCACTCTTACTCTTCTCTTTCACTTTCATCAAGAGGCTCTTTAGTTCTTCTTCACTTTCTGCCATAAGGGTGGTGTTATCTGCATATCTGAGGTTATTGATATTTCTCCTGACAATCTTGATTCCAGCTTGTGCTTCATCCAGTCCAGCATTTCTCATGATGTACTCTGCATACAAGTTAAATAAACCAGGATGACAATATGCAGCCTTGAGGTACTCCTTCCCTAATTTGGAACCAGTCTGTTGTTCCAAGTCAAGTTTTTTTTTTTTAATTGTTTTATTTGGCTGCACCAAGTCATAGTTGTAGCACTCGGCATATTGAATCTTCATAGCAGCATGAGAAATCTTAGTTGCAGCATGTGGGATCCAGCTCCCTGACCAGGGATGGAACCAGGACCCCCTGCATAGGGAACATGGAGTCTTAGCCACTGGACCACAGGGAAGTTCCCCAAGTCCAGTTCTAACTGTTGCTTCTTGACCTGCATACAGATTTCTCAAGAGGCAGGTCAGGAGGTCTGGTATTCCCATCTCTTTAAGAATTTTCCAGTTTGTTGTGAATGACAAACCTAGACAGAATGTAAAAGAAAACAGAAACATCACTTTGCCGACAGAGGTCCGTATAGTCAAAGCTATGGTTTTTCCAGTAGTCATGTATGGATGTGAGAGTTGAACCTTAAAGGGTAAGCCCTGAAGAACTGATGCATTTTTAAAGTGGTGCTGGAGAAGACTTTTGAGCATCCCTTGGACTGTGAGATCAAACCAGTCAATCCTAAAGGAAATCAACCCTGAATATTCATTGGAAGGACTTCCAATATTTTGGCCACCTGATGTGAAAAACTGACTCATTGGAAAAGATCCTGATGTTGGGAAATATTGGAGGCAAGGAGAAGGGGATGATAGAGGACAAGATGGTTGGATGGCATCACTGACTTAATGGATAGGAAATTGAGCAAGCTCCAGATGGCAAAGGACAGGGAAGCCTGACGTGTTGCAGTCCATGTGGTTGCAAAGAGTCAGACACAGGGGCAAGCCCTTCAGTGGTGCAATCTTGTAAAGCTTGCACTTGGTTGAGGTGGGTTGGACCTGGCTGAAGCTGGGTGGGGCCACAGAGTTGAGGAGGGGCTAGAGACAAAGGACACTGGGGTGTTAGATAAGCGGGAATTGAGTCCAAACCATGGGCCTGGGTTTTCTTTCATTCATCCCATTTCAATTCAATGAGCATCATCTCCTATGCACAGGTAGAGTGTTGGGCGTCTAGCTGGGGAAAGCTGTTAGAATCACTGAGACCATCCTACCAGGAAGCAGCACAGAGGGTTGCAGCCTGGAGTTTGCCTACTCAGCATCCAGCTAGGGTTCCGGGGGCCTTCCTGGAGGGGGCAGGGGTAGGAGACAGCGATGAGGCTTGGGCAGCATTCAGGCCAGAGGTGGGGTACTTGGGCCAGGGTGGGGCAGTATGTGTGGGGCACTACTAAAGGTAGGGTCCTCTTAGGAGGGGCAAGTTTGGGGGTTCAGGGGAGCAAGCTGTTTTTCACACTCTTTTAAGGAACCTTCTGAAGAACAGAAATTAGGAAGGTACTTCCCCAGCTTTAGAGTCAGTCCCTCCCTCTCGCCAGCTGTGACACAACAGGCCAAATGTGCCTGCCTGCCTGCCTTGCCTTCCAAACTGATGTTGGGTGAATGAATGATGGGGTGGAGACAGCACACAGCAGCTGACCGCCCTGTCAGAGCAGCAGCCTCCTGCACATCAAGCAGCATCCCGCTCTTCCAGCCCTATCCAGGGCTTACTGAGAAACACCCTGGGATGCGGCTTGGATGAACTGTTCCAAAAGCCTCCAGGAGACACCACCAGCAGGCGTGTGCCTACGTGGAGGGCATTGGGTATTCAGCACCCTCCCTCCCCACATGGTGACAGGAGAGGAATTTCCCAAGTAGGCAGAATCTGGTTTGCAAAGGCTCTTCAGCCTTTGCGAGCCAGCAGTTTTGGCAAGCTGAAAGCTTTCATCCACTCCCAACCTGAGCCCCTCCCCCAGCTGCCCAAGGCCTCCCTGGGGTACTCATGCTCTGGGGAGGGGAGAGAGGGACGGAACCCACACAGCAATGCCCTTCGGAGACATGCTTGCATCCTGTATTTAGAAAACCACTCCTTGTTCAAAAAAAGGGGGAGAAAGGCAATGGGTCACTAGAACATGGGTCATAATGGGTCCCAGAGGGTCAGGATGGTCAGTGGCTGGTGGCAGGGGCCTGACTCTTGGCTGCTGTCTGTAATCATCGGCACTGGGAAGGGTCTGGAAGCATGGGGCTCTGGGTCCACGAGGGAGAGCAAGGTCCTGACCCCCCCCACCCCGACTAGGGGTGACAGTGACCTCCACTGTGCATGGAGAGCCACACCTGGCACCAAGAACACCACCAGATGTCACAAGCTCTAAAATCCATACAAACATTTATTCTGCCCCTGCCTGGGGGTGGGGAGGGGGTCTGGGAAGCAGGGGCTGTAGGGCTTTACAGACAGCCCCTAGGGGAGGGTGGGGCTCTGGCGGGAAGACAGTGTCCAGAGGCCAGTAGGCCCTAGGGCATCCAGAAGGCGAGGCCTGGGGGACTGAATTGGTTCCCAGAAGCCCCAGGGTCCAGGTAGGCTGAGGAGGCCAGATCCTACTGTCCAGGCCCAGGCTCGGTGGAACTCCCAGGTCCTGGTGGCCTTTGGGGCGCCGGCTGTGCTCCCAGCTCCACCCCCACCCTCAGGAGGGAAGGCAGCACCGGGGTCTTGCTCCTCCGGGTGGGGAAGACAACTGTCAAGTCATCAGGTTTAAATTCAAAATAATAAAAATAACAATACAAAATAAAAAGACAAACCCCTGTCACAAACAAACCCTTGACAAGCCTACCACCCCCGCACCCTCCACCCACAAGAAGGGGCACCAGCAGGGCCTGTGGGGGTGGCAGGCTGGCCCTGCCCATGGAGTCAGCAGCAGTCTCAGAGAACAGAAGTCAGGGGCAGAGGCGGGGATGGGCAGGGGCCTGGAGGGGCTCAGGGCTCCGGGGTCGGTCTCGGCGCTGGGCTCTCTGCCGCCGGCTCATCTGGTTATCTCGGTTTTCCGTGTCTCGGCGACGTGGACAGGGTTAGCTCTCGAGATTTATTGCACTGTTTTGGAAGAGGCCTGGGGTAGAGGACGGGCCGGGGCTGTGGGAGAGGCGGGCGGGCAGGCGGCGGTCACCGCTTGGTCTTGGCGTCTTCTCGGATCTTCCAGATCACCAGGTGCATGCAGGCACTGGCATCCTCGCTGGAGCTGTGCCCATCCACTGCAGGCAAACGGGTGTGTCAGGGCCGGGAGTCTGTGGCCCCCCATAGCCCCCAAGGCCCCCATGTGCCCACACCCCAGCACTCACCATTGTCCTGGATGATCTGTCTGAGGTAGTCGGCCATGAGATTCCGCAGGGAGCGCTTGTAGGGGAGGCCCAGGCGATGTGGGAATAACACGGACGTGTCCACTACGGTGCTGTGGATGACCTGCAGGCAGGTGGGCAGGCGGTCAGGGAGAGTCCCAGAGGGCACGCTGGGGCCTGGCCTCAGACTCCATAGCTCCCTCCCTGGATTGAGGACAATGGGCCCCAGCCACCTTCTAGGAACCTTCCGTGAACCAGGATAGAGGGAACAGGGTACCTTCAAGGCCAGCAAGTCACTCTCCAGGCTGTGACCGATGAGGACGGTGTCTGAGCTGAACATGCTCAGCAGCACGGCCTGGACGTCCCGGAGCGAGATGCTCGTGTCTGCAAGGTCAGCCTCAGTCACTCCTGAAAACCTGGGCAGGAAGATGGAGGCGTTACGGAGCTGGGAGGCCCCAACCTGGGGTCCAGCGGGGACTGGGCTGCAGGTAGGGGGCTGGGCTGTGGTGGGGAAGGGGCAGAGGCGGGGAATGGGCAGAGGGCACGCACCTAGTGTTATAGTCGACAATCTCGTTGTCTGGCCTGACAAAGGTGTCGTACACAACCTGGAGGTCCGTGTCCACCACCGTGACGCGCGTCAGCTCCAGGCCGTATGTGGTGTAGGACTGTGGGGCCAGAAGACATGCCTCAGACAGAGGGTCCCAACAGCCGTTCCCGCTCCACAGCTCACGGTCCCTGAGCCCCATAGGCGACAGCTCAGGCCCTGCTTTTAGATATGGAACCCATACCAGAGGCCTTACAGATGCTTCTCTGGGGGGTCAGAGGGAGACAAGAAGCTGGGTGCCCTCCCCACACCAGAGCTGAGCCAGGGGCTGTGTTGTGCACCAGGCCCTCAGGCTCAGGTGCTGGCCAGGCTGTGATGTGAACTTGGTGGGGAAGTGGACTCACTGCCAGACACCTTCTTTTCCTGACGCCGGCACAGGCCCGAGGTTCTGCAAGAGGGACTGAGAAGCCCCCTCCTGGGCAGCAGGCCCCCCGAGGGCTGAGGAAGTCCAGGGCAGCTGGGCCCACTCACCATCTCACAGTCGAGGGCATAGACTCCTGGGTGCGAATCTCCCGAAAGCTCTTTCTCAAAAGTCTTCACAAACCCTTCCAAGTTTTCCTTCCGGCCATCCTGCACATGTTGCTTGGGGTGGGAGGAAGGGAAGATCAGGTGGCAGCTCGGAAAGGCAAGGCTAGGCTCAGGGGCTATGCTGTGCTGGCAGCAGTCACAGACTTTCCTTTATTCAAGATCCCCCATCAGGTGGGAAAATCAAGGACGGGAAAAGGGAGGCTTGGAGCCAGCGCTCCCTAGGACACTTACCTTGGCGACCTGACAGCCTGTAGAGCCTATGGCAGCTGAGCAGCATGTGTACTGAGTCTCCCAGCCACCGGCCACTACAAACAGATGCAGTCAAGCAGGTTCACCGGAGGCCCCGGCCCAGTTCATCACACCCGGTCTGCCTGGTGGGCAGGGGCTTCCCAGGCCCCTTCCCTAGGGGGGGGGCGCCAGGCCCAACCAGGGCGTGAGGGGCCGAGACAGCTGGCAGACCCCATCCCACCCTCACCCAGCACCAGTTCGCCTCACTAGGCAGTGAGGACGAGTCTGGTATGGCCCTAAGGAGGCTTGCCCACCCAGGAGGGTCTAGGGCAGTTGGGGGCAGAACTTGAGGAGCCCTGTATGTGCTCATGAGTGGGGAATGGACACACTAGTGACAAAACGAAGCAAGTAGCCACAAGACAGGATGAAGCCTTGGTTCCCTTGGGCCAAACTGCCCCCGTTCTTCAAAGGCAACAGGGGTGGAAAGGGCATCCGGTGGGTGGGACCAGAGACCTTCCTTTTATGAATGCTGTCACAGGAAGGTCTTTGTATTATTTTTCCCATAAAGACTCACAGTGGAAAAAAAGTTACAAACAATCAGAGCAAGTAGCCAGCCCAGCCCAGCAGGGGTCTCACCTCGGTTCCGGCGGAGCCGCCCCCAGTGATAGTAACACTCCTCCTCACGCACGCAGCGGCCAGAGAAGGACACGAGGTACTCAGTGCCACAGCGGCAGCAGATCCTGCAGGAGGCTGCCGGGGGTGGGGTGGGGGTGTGCATCAGGCCAGCCTGCCTGGCCCAGAACTCTGTGTCCACACCCGCTGACTGTAACACTCCCTATCTCCAGACAGCCCCCACCCCGAGCCCCCACCCCAGAGCGGTGGTGCAGGAGGTACGCACAGTCCTTGGGTTTCTTCTCCTCGGCTGTGAAGATGACGGCGCCACCAGGCTTCTCGGGGTGTGGGAAGGGGTAGCCATTCTCCTTGAGCTGGCCCTCCGTGAGCAGGTACTCCTTGAGGCGGCTGTACAGGGCAGCCCCTGGGGACACGGGAGAGGCTGTCTGCCCGCAGCCACACTGGGGCCACACCAGGGCCCTGGGAAAGGGGGCTGAGAGCTGCCGGAGCAGCCCTGCAGGAGCCAGGCTCACCTTTCAGATCCTCCACACGGGGGCTGCTAGGGCGGCTGAGTGAAAAGCTAGTCCTGGCAGCCAACTTGCCCCCCAGCACCACTTCATGGGACACCACCCTCCGGCCACTGGTTTCTGGAAGAGGGTAGTGAATGCAGTTCAGCCCAAGTCCTTCCAAGTACCCCGCTCCCCAAAGAAGGGAACAGCCTGACCTCTTGTGACCTTAACTCTTTGGGGACCAGCAGACTTCCAGGAAGCCCCTCCCCTCTCCAGGAGGGTTCACCGCTCAGAAGGGAAGGGCAAGACCTCCACATCGGAGGAGGAGGGGGCTGGTCCACGGAAGACGGAAGTGCAGAAGGCGCTAATGCATCCTTTAAGAGGCTTAGGAAGCACCCTCTTGCCTCAAGCTTTTGAAGAGCCCCTCCTTCCCCCATTAGCAGCTGGCCCCACGGCTCACTGAGGAGGATGGTTAACAGTGAGAGGAGGCTCTGCTGAGGGCGCAGAGCCAACATCATCCTCCACAGGAGCCAGACAACCAGGGACGGTAGAGCCTCTGTCTGACAGCCTCTTGACGGGAGGGGGGCTGCTGAAGGCTGAGGCCTGGGTCTTCTGGATGTGACTTACTGTTGAGACTGGCTCCGGCACCTGGGCCCAGGCCGCGCAGCTTCTTGAGGGTGTTCACAGCCACGTTCAGGTAGATGTTCTTGCTGGGGCTGCGGTCGTAAGCTACCTTCTCCTCGCTGAGTGCCTGTGGGAGGACATGGACTCAGCCCCACAGAGCCCTGCCTCCCACCATACCCCTACTCTCCCACTCTCACCACGCACCTTCTCTATGGCTTCCTGGTTAGAAGAGCAAAATTTGAGGCACTCTTCAATAAACAGGTTGAGATACCGCTGGCGGATGACAGTGGGGACTTTGCCCCCGAACTCTTTCGGGATAATGGGCTTCTTTAAACTCTAGAGGAACAGAGACCAGCAGAAGGTGGCATGCTTGCTCCCACCAGATCCTGGCCTGCCCTGGCTCAGGGTCGACTCAGTTAAAGGGAGATGGCAGGTGGTACTGAGGGCTCACCTGTAAGGATGGGCTGTGCGCCACGCGCTTGGGGGCCACGGTGGTGGTGGTCTTGGACGCCATGCCCGACAATGTGCGCGTCTTCAGGGGCTGGCTGCCCGGCTCAGGGCCACTGGGGGGCTGGCTACTGCTGGCTGAGAGGGTTCTCTTGGCGCCTGTGGGGGCTGCGGGGGGACAGGGGCCGTGAGAGCAGAAGGAGAGCACGCCCATCACCGAGCTGCAAAGTACCAGGCGGCCACGGCCGTGGAGCGCCAGTAGGACATGCATCTGGGAGCACAGGGGGAGGGGCCGGGGTCGGGACCGAGGGCTGTGGAATGACATCAGGCTCTATTGGCTTTCGGGCAAGTCCATCAAGGGGGCGGGGGCGAAAATGGGGCTTCAGAGGCCGGCTCAGGCAAGGTCACCGCCAGGGTGGTGCGGCGAGTGGTGGGGGGCGCAGGGAGCCTCTGCCACATGTTCTGGCTGGCCCCCAACTCCAAGGCATGGAAGTGTGAGGGATGAAAGGCCCTGGCTCCCAGGCTGAGCACCAGAGCATGCAGGTCACCCCTGGCCCGCTCATTGTGACCAGCCGGCTGCCTACAGCTGCCCCAGTGTTCTGCGGCTCCCTTTGATGAGATCACAAACCAGATAGAGGAGGGGGCCGCCAGCAGGGCTGTCTCCAAGGGCCCCAGGCAGAGCAGCAGCTGCCAGTGAGGCTGGGGAAGGCCATGGGGACAGAGTGAGACCACCAAGGCGCAGACGGAGCGGTGACCCGAGCCTGCCTACAGCAGGCTCAGCCATGAGGGAGATGAGCTCCCCACCAGCCTCCTCTCTAAGGATGCACACTTGTCAGCGACAGGTACGCTTTCAGGGTCACGTAAAGAAGGAGGCATCAGCAGGTGAGTCCCTCTGAGACTTGGGGGAACCACCCTGCTGCCAGAATGCAGGCAGTGACACCACCACAGAACTGTCCTAAATCATCGGAGATGACCAGACAGCTGAGAGTAGGGTTAGGCTTCTGAGTGTGCGCCTCAGAGCCACAGTTCAGTGCTGTCTCCCTTCCTGTCCCCTCGTGCCCCACAGGAGATGCAGTGCATGGCCACTAGGAGCTCCGCCTCAGGCACCCTGGGGATAGGGCCAGGAATGCCGAGGGCTTCTCCTATGGGAGGCTCTAGCACCAGGAAACCTAAGGAGTCTTCAGATACCTGGAGCCATCTCCATGGGGCTGGCTCTTGGAGGAGTTTGGAAGCAGCAGCAAGGACATCCAGGGAATTGGTCAGACAGCAGGGTCTCCCTACCCAAGGAAGCTGAATTCTCTGCATCTGGATGAGCCTCCAGGGGCTACACAGCCCTGCTCACTTTGCATGCCTAAGCCCTATGCTTGTTCAAACAATGGAGTGCAACCCAGCTTTCAAACAAGCTCAAGTCAGAGGACAGTGGTCTCAGGGTGGGAGAGGAGGAAACCCAGCCCCAACCCCTACCCCAGATCCACTGGTTTGACTAGAGGGTTGAGAGCCTTCAGAGCCACCCTTTCATTAACACCTTGTGAGGTGCCACACCTGGGTGGGAGCTTCCTAGACCAGGCCAGCAGGAGAGGAGTGGAGAGTCACTCTGTGTCTGGGGACAGACAGGGAAGGGAGGAAGCCACCCTCAGACTCCCCAGGGTAGCCCCGCCAGGCACCTCCCACTAGCATCAGGGCCCCTTCACAGATAAGCATAGACATCCAGCCAGCACCACACAAGGCCACAGCCCCCAGCAGAGCAGGAGCCAGGCCAGGGCTCTCCCTGCTGGTGGCAGCATTCCCCAGCCCCTGGGACCCACCTGCGGCCAGGAGGGGGTTGGGGACATGGGCGATCCTTCGCTTCTCTCCAGGGGCCGAGATGTGGACAGAGCTTGGCTTCTCAGCCAGTTGCTGGGCGGCCTGGAGCCAGCCGGCTGACTCCCTCTGCGCCTGCTGGGCCCGTCGGTAGCACACCTCCTGGGCGGTCGGGGGCCGGGCAGGGGGCGCCGGGCCTCTCCTTGTGGGCTCCGCCTAGATGAAGAATTCCAAGCTCAAGACGCTCTGGATCAGAGGCATCCAGAGCAGGCCTTCCAGGGCATCAGGACAGGGGCAGGACTGTGGGATGGGGCAGGCCAGCCCAGGGGCCTTCTCCGGGCAGGCAGATGCCCTGGAGGGAAGCAGCTGGCGTTCATTTGAGTCTGCTAACCGCCTGGAAAGAACCAGCTGGTTTCCTCCCAAGTGTGCTCATACCCAGGCAAGAACCATTTGGCGCTTCAGCACTCAAATTTACTATGATGCTCCACTCTCCCTGGCCCCGCCCAGCCCTGCCCTGGTGGCTTCTGCATGCCCAGTCTCCTGAGCCTTTCTGTAGGCACAAGCCATGTGTTCCTACCCACCTGCCAGATTATATCCTGCTCGATCCACTCTTCTCTGAACAGTACTTTCAGAAAGCCCAGCAGGGCGCACAGGGACTGGTAAGTAGATCACCTCCATTTCTGTCTTTTGGCCCCCCCCCCTTCTGAGTGCTAGCTCACTGACCAGCCCCACAGTGACTGAAAACTGACCCTGTCTGTATACTACAAGGGAAGAACCCTAGGCTCAGAAATGTGGCAGCACTCGCCCAGGATCACAGACCACCTCTGAACTGGGGCTGGGCAGTGTGACCCTACTGGAGGGCTGCCCTCACCTGGCTCACCACGCTCTGTGCTCTGCCCCCCAGCACTAAGCACATGATGACTGGATGTGGGTCCCAGGAACTGCTCTGCAGGACACGATCAGAGTTCAGAGGCCCCCAGCAGCAAGGGAGTGTGAGGAGGCCCTGCCTCTGTGGATAGGTGCCCATTCCCCCAGGACCCAGAGGCAGACACTTACCTCTTTGCCTTGCTTGGAGAGGTGAGAAATCCTCCTCTTCTGTCCGGGAAACAGTGTGGTCAGGCCTGAATGCCCCTTATCCTCAGTTTTCTCCTCCTTGGGGGGCTGAGACACAGATCTGTCCCTCAGCGAGCCCATCGCACACCAGCCACAGCCCCACTCACTCGTCCTGGCCTGGGGTACACCCAGGCCTGAGACAGGAGCAGATGGGAAGACACTAACTGGCTGTCCACCTGGAGATGGGGTTCAGGGTTCTCACCTCCCCCCAGGACAAGCACAGGCCTGGCCTCCAGGTGAGGACACAGACTTGGCACCCAGACCCACCTCTCAGGCCCCCCAGAGGGTGAGTTCTGCAGACCACCCAGCCCACACTTCCGCCCACCCAGCACAGGGACCGGTGCAGGTTAACAATTGTGGGAGAAGAAATGGAAAAAGCAGAGGGCCAGGAACAGGGTGGGGCACCAAGGAGCCAGGATCAGGGGGTGGGGCCAGGGTCCCAACCAGGAATCCCCCAGCAGCTGCAGGTTGCTTGTGGGACTGGCTGTGCCAGCTTCATTAGGAGCAGGTCTCCCTCTGGTGGTGAGGCGGGGACACTGCAGCAGGAAACCAGAAAGGTGGAGGCTGACGAGTTTGGGGGTCTGAGAGGGAGGAAAGGGGAAGGGGGGGGGCGGGCTGCAAGAAATACGGAAAAGGTGAGAAAGGCAGGGGAGAAGCAGGGTCAGGAGTGGGGGAAGTGGTAGCCATCGAGGGGTCTGAATTCTGAATGAGTTGAAAGGCTGATGCTGAGCCAGCTGTCTCCACTGGGTGCTGGGACTCTGGTCACAGGGGAGTCGGGGAGGTGCCCGGCTCGCTTGCCCTCACCTGCCGGGCCAGCCGGCCCTTGTCCTCAGTCTTGACGGCTGTTGACTCGTTGAAGATGCGCAGGCACTCTTCCATGGGGTCAGAGTCAAAGTCAACCTCCTTCTCCAGGGCTGAGTAGTCCACGTCAGAGCCCACCCCAGAGGAGGAAGATGAGGAGGAAGGGGGTGGGGAGGCCTTGAGGCGCTTGGGTGGCCCCCGCACAGCCGACAGGCCAAGGCTGGAGTCCGAGTCTGAGTCTGAGTCTGAGTCCGAGCTGGAGCTGAGGCGAGCAGGAGGGTGGGTGGCCGGCGCCTCAGGCCTCGGGTCCTCGTCTTCACTCTCATCCCCAAAAAGTTCGGCATGGCTCAGGGCCCGCCTGGGCAGCTTGGGGGCGTCCCGGGGGGCGCCCTCGTCCAGCGAGCGGGCCTTCCTCTCCACCAGCTTCCCTGACAGGGTCTTCCCAGCCATCCTATCTGGTGGTTGGCGGGCTGCCCCCTGTGAGGGGCTCGGCAGCAGTCCTGGCCGTTCAGGTCGGCCTTTCCCTGAGCTGGCCACCAGAGTGGCTGAAGATGGCTTTTTCTTGGTCCCATGGGGCCGCTCCGTCTTGTGCCGGGGGCTGCCGGCCTGCGGGCCCCTCCTGTCTGCAGCGGGCTTCTCAGCCGGCCTCCCTCGTGCACCATCCTTACCCTTATCTGTCTTCCGGACACTATCCTTGTGGCTGGCGGAGGGTGGCACCCCACTTTTCTTCTTAGGCCTCCCCTCCTTGGGGCTGCTGCGCTCTGGCACAGCCCTGGCTGGTGAGCTGGGCTTAGCCAGGGGTGGCCTGCCAGGGCTCCGAGGCGGTGGCCCAAGATCCTCCACGTCACACTGCACTGCCATCTCCTTGGTCTCCCGAAGGCCGCCCTCCTCCAGCTCAGGGCCCTCCCTCGAGCCTGGCTTCCCTGTGACCTTGCTCTCAGCGACCCCTTGAGTTCTTGGGGGGCTGGTGGTGACGGGTTTGTCACCCGGACCGACAGCAGCGTCATCGTCCGAGTCCGAAAACCTGGCGTCACAGCTGCCAAAGGGGTCACAGGGCTTCTTGGGTGCAGGTGTGTAGGGCTCGCTGCCACGGGAGCCCCGGGGCCGCTTGGGGGCCCTTTCATCCTTGGTGCTGGCCCTGCTGAGCAGGCGGGCAGAGAAGTTGGACAATGGGTCATACTCCAGGTCTGTAGATGGCTTAGAGTTGTCCACCACGTACTTGCTGCTGGAGACGGGGTGGCCGTACCGCCGGGGCTGGCCCACGGCCTTGGGGACATACTCCAGGGCGCCGCCACCCCCTCCACCATGGCCCTGGGCCCGGTCTGGTGAGGCCAGCGAGTACTTGCAGCCAGGCTCAGCGGTGGCAGCCAGTGGGGTGGGCTGATAGCTGGCATCGGGGCTCAAAAGGCCATGGCTGCTGGGGTTGTAATCGAAGGACAGTGGGAAGGTGTCCCCGTCCAGGCTGGTGGCGGGGCAGGCAGCAGGGCCATGGGGTGCCAGGATGGGGGCCTCGGCTGAACCGCACTCCCGGGCTGTCTCCAGGAGCTCCTGGTAGCGCCTCTGCTCCAGCTCCACCTCAGAGCGCACAGCCTCAATGGCCTGGTTGACCAGCTCCAGCTCCAGGATGTCTGAGCGGGAATCAATGCCTCTGCCCAGGGCACCATTCTCCCTCTGTGCAGGGGGCTTGGGCAGCTCAGGGTTGTACGGGTCATAACCGAGCCCTGAAATGGAGAGGAGAAACAGCCGTGAGCAGGCTGATGCAGCAGCGGCCACCTGAGCCAGTAACTAGCCACTGCCTAATCCCAGGCCTTGACCCTTGGGGCCAGCAGGAAGAGCAGAGAACCGGCCTTCCAGAATCTGCCAGGGCCAGGCCTACGGCCGACTGCACAGAAGCTCTGGCAGCAAATCAAGGATCCTGGAGGGTCCCTCCGTGCAGGTCCTGCCACCAAGTGAGGTGTGGGGCACAGAGCTTGGGGTCTTCCTAACCTGGAACATGGATGGTGAGGTCTGGGGAGCTGGGCAAGGGTGGGCTTCCCACATGGCTCAACCTACACGGGAGCCATACCATGCAGCTCCCTGAAGCCAGGGAGACAGGACGACACTGGCAGAAGGCCGGACAGCCAGCCAGCCAGCCAGGGCCAAAAGCACAGGGCACAGAGCCATCTGACTTGGGGGCAGGGAGTAGAAGGTGGGCCCAACACAGCCCACCCAGAGCAGCGGGAAGACATGTACAACCCTGTCTGGTGACTGCCTTTAGGGTTCTGTCCTCCCACAAGCTTTCTCGCACACAGAAAAGTCCCCAGGTGGCACATATACCAGTGAGGACATGGGAAGTCCTGAAGTGTCAACTATGAGGAGGTGGCAGCTGGGGTGTACGCAAGACAACACGGCAAACTTCACAGGGGAGGCAAGGCATGCTGTCTCCAGAACGATGCCACAATGTAAGATGTTCAGACAGCGCATGACACTGGGGAAGCACAGTGGGGTGGACGGCGGGGCAGGCATGGGACACACTCATGTCTGCAACAAAACGGGTAGTGGGGCGGCTGGTGGGCAGGCGGCTGCTGTTACTGACCCACCTTGGGGTACATTACACGGGAGCAGCCCAACACCACCCAAGCTGGCAGGGACCTCACAGGAGACTCCCTACGGACAAAGGTGCAAAGCTTCTCTGTAAGATGTAAACAGGTAAAGCCCAATGCTCCCAGAAGGGAGTAACACACTAGATTCAACTGTTTCAGAATTTAAAATGGTTCCTGGTTAGGGCATTTCCCGGACACGAGTCTGTGAAACTCTGAAGAAAAAGTGACTTGTTCTGATGCCCTGTGCTTGGCCATGCTCCAAGAGCCTCAGGATGGAACCAGTTGTGCCCCTACTCTGGGCCTCTGACCTCCAGAACCGCCAGAGGAAACCCTGTGCTCTTCTAAGGTACCTGGTGAGGGGGGCTCTTGCTGCAAAAGCCCCAGGAAATGCACATACCCCTGAGAGAGGACACACAGGAGAACGGGTGCTACTGCAGGACAAGGGTGGGTAGCTGGGCTGCTGGGGGACCAGGGGGCCAGGGGTACAGGTTCCATCACAGACCTACTCTTCGGCTTTCACCCTGGCACCAATTTCTCAAGTGACACTTGAAAGGACTCGTGTATGTGCTTCAGACCACCACAGACACGCTCAGCCTGCAGGTGGTTATAAACAGGGTGGTAAAACCGAGTCACACAGACCACAGCAGGACTGGGTGCTGGTCAGAACACACAGCCACTGGCCCCTCTACCCCAGAAGACGTTCAAGATGAAGGGACCATCCAGAGGTCCAGAAACCCTAAGGACAGGATCCAGGACCCTCCCCGCAGCTTTCCCTAACCCACAGCAGGTCCCCAGATACGACCACAGACCCACCCCAGCCACTTGCCGCCCATGTGAACAGGAAAGCCAGTGCTCTCCCCTCCCCTCAAAGTCGTGGCTGCCCAGCAGAGTGGAGGACCTAGAACACAAGCTAGGGGGCACTGATGGGGCACGTCCAGCAAGGGGTGGGCTGGATCCTACAAGTCTTGGGGGGCCTCCAGCCCAACCCCCCTCACTCCCTAACCTCCCTTCCTGAGGCTGAGACGGCTCCTTATAGCAGGGCTCATCTGGGGGAAATACCCCTCTCCCTGTAGAGGGTGGGGTTCTAATGGATGGAGGTCCTCCCCACTCTAACCAGCTCTGGAACAGAGCGCAAGGTGTCCCAGCAACACAGAAACCCCCCAGAGTGCCTGATGCCCTTCTCCAAGAAGGGCAGAGTTCAGACCTCTGCACTTCATAGTGTGACAGGAATCCAAACACAAACAAGCCTGCACTTGGGAAGCAAGAAGAGGAAGGAAGTGCCCAAGGGGCCAGGCCACAAGTAAGGAAGAGGACGGCAGGCTACCAAGGCCCCAGGGGACCCGCTGGGCACCCTGATGGGGAGAGGTGCTCCTGCTCTCTGAAGAGGGCCTGCACTAGCGTCGGGGGCCTCCTGAGGGCAGTACTCACTCTGCTTCCTGCAGCCTCCAGGACCCAACACTCTGAAGGGAATAAGCCCCTGGCCAGACCCAGCCCCCGAGATCTAGGCACCCCAGAGCTCTGCCAAGGTGGGATGTTTCAGTCCCAGGGAGGCTCCCTCTCTACACCCCACCAAGCTAAAAAGAAAAAAAAAGAAACAGCGCTAGGAGAGGGCAGAGGGTCTAGGTCAAGACCCTCCTCTCTCAGCCTCAGTGTCCCTGAGGTGACACAAGGCTGCAGGTCTAGGCACATCAAGCATGCAGCTGCCAGGGCTTGGCCGCAGCGCCGCAGCCCTTGAAGCTCAGAAGTGAGTGTATGGGGCCCACAGTTCGACCCCCATGCTTCTGCTGAAGCTTCTGGAGGCCTCTGGGGGGAGATGGGTAGATGGAGAAGACATTTGTGATATTACCTAGCTCCCACCCCACCCTGCCTCAAGGGACCAGCCCTCAGGGAACCAGGAGGAACTGGAGAAGCTTCCCAAGAAAACCTCTGCCAAGTGACAGGTGACCCTCAAGAGGTGGAGAGGGGCCATGACGCCACAAAAGCATCTTCCCGTTATTAGGGAATTAATCTGGCTGGAAGCCAATGGGCACACCTTCGGGGTTTGTACCAGGGAAGAATGCCTTTGGTAAACAAGATTAATTGGCTGTTTTTCAGCAAGGGGTCAACTCTCAAGCTGACTGGGAAAGCTCCTGGAAGGCCTGGCTGCTGGGGTTACACTCTCAGGGGAAGTTCCTGCCCCAGACTCAGCGCAAGAAATGGGCTGCCAAGTGGGGCAACCACTGAAGAGAAACCCTGAGGAGGCCCCTGGGAAACTCCTGGGCTGTCCCCATGCCCGGTCTTTGTGCGCCAGCCCCCTCCTGTTCTGCCACCCCGGGGCCGCTCTCCCCGGGACCTGGTCCCAACATGCCCTCGTCACCAGCTCCGAGCAGGCATCCAGCATGGCAGAGCCCGGGCCAGCTGTCCCACCTCCAGCCAGGAGCAGACATTCAGGGCCACAGTGCTCAGGGAACAGATCACCCAGAGCCCACTTCGGGTAGAAGGACAGTGTGGGGTGGCAGCCGCTCCATTTCCTCTGAGCCCTGCCCTCTGCTCCCCCCACCACCCTCAGTTGAGGAAACACTCCGCAGACACCCAGCCCGCAAGCTCCAGCTGCAAGTGCAGTTAATGAGCAGACAAGTGGGTAGGAAGGCCCCACTGGGAGGCACGGGCCCCAACCCAATCGACTCTCTGAGGCTTTCCCCTTTAATCCTCATGCCCATCCTGTCTGCTTTGGCCCCTGTCACAGAGGAGGCTGGGACTGGGACAGTGCCATACCCCAAAACCCTGGCTCCCCTCTCCAGACCAGAAGACCCAGTGCCACCCAATCCTCTATGGTCCGAAGGACTCTCCACCACCCTACCTTCCCCTCCTCTGCTCCCATCAACAGACGATATCCATGTGACAGTGCCGCCCCCTACTTTGTGCCCTGGTTAGACAACAGTGGGGACTCCTTCACCCCAGGGGATAGTTACAACCCAAGGGGGCAGGCCAGGGGGCCAGGAAGAGACAGACATGATCCTGGCCACATGAGAGATAAGTAGGACAAAAGAACCAGTCAAAGGAGAGCAATGAGGCCCACTCCTTCGACAGGAAGCTGCCCAGGCGGCAGAAGCCTCAAAGGCAGAGAGGGGAGGACTATCAGCTTCCAGACACCAGAGAAACTCCTATTCATCCCTCAAAACCCAGCTCAGCAACCGCTTGCCTGGGACTACTCACCCAACTTGTTGTGACCACAGGTGCCAATGGCTCGCTCTCCTGGATTCCAGCCCAGATATGTGCTTCTGGACATTCCTTCCCTCCCAGAGCCCCCCAGGTGGTCTACAGATGAGTACTGAATTCAGACAGACCCAAAGAGCCCTGAGAGGGTGCCAGAGCCAGCTCCGGATTTCACAGCTAACTCAGAGGCTGAGTGGACCACACCTGTGGGTGTCTGGGCCGAGCTCACAGCTAAGATGACCAAGGCCCACCCCTCCCCAGAGTGCTCAGGTCCACCAGCCACCCATCCTGCTTCCTACACTTCTGGGCTTCCAACCCTGCCTGCCATCCATGCAGACCACCTGGGGCAGGGTCAGCCTTCACAGAAAGCCTCAGCATGGACCCATCACCCTAAAACAACTGGCAGTTTTTGCTGTGAGATCACACTGATAGTAGTCGACCTTCCACACAGGGACGGCTTCAACACCAACAAACCAAGTTCCTGTGAAACCACTGTTCATGTGCAATGCTCTGGTTGAGGGGATTCTGAGGGAGGAGCCCAGAGGAGGACAGCAGGGCAGGGATACTGTGCAGCACAGCTGGGTGAGACAGGAGAGGCATACTACTTGTTGATGGGCCTACATCATGATTCCACCTTGCAGAAGGGGTGGCCGAGGCCAAGGCGGTGACACTGAGCAGTGGGAGGCTAGGCTCTTTGTACCATGAAGGATGCTGCCCCAACGCCTTCACCCAAGGCTCTATTCCTTCTGCAGGGTTGCCGTGCGTGGTGCTTATGCCTCCCCTCTGCTAGATGCTCTGGGGATGGGGTGCACTCAAGCATCCTGCATAGCCCCCGAGCTCTCCAGGCTGCTGTGCTGTCCTCATCGATCCAATCTTGGTGATTGGGCTGCTCTGCCTCTCATCTTGGGTCCCAGAGGAGATGGGGGGGGTTGGTTTGGTGATTCTCGGGGTGGTGCTCTCTCAGCAAGCCAAAATCGGCTCTCTCAGCCCATCCTCAAGTATAAAAACAGGCCAGGGCTGGGACACTGTTCAGGTTCCTCCTTGTTTGGCAGCACTGACACTTGGAGCTGGACAAGGCTACGTGTGGGCAGGGAAAGGGAACCGTCCCAGGCACTGTGAAGTGCTGAGCGGCATCCCTGGACACCCTTTCCCCCCAGCCCCCCGGTTCCAGGAGCCCCCTACTTCCTGACAACTACAGATGTGTCCCCAGGAAGCTAAGTATGAACACCAGACGAGACACTGCTTTGCTAACACTAAGCAGAGAACCCTAAAAATGCCAAAAAAAAAACACCCCAGCTCTGGGGGCAGGTGTATCCTTATTCAAATGGCGCCGAGCCTGGATCTGGGCAAGAAGGTCGGTCTGGAAAGCTCCCCAGGTGCTTCAAGAGGGGCCACCAGGTGTGGGAACGAGAGGCACAGGGCAGGCCTCGCATCTCGCTGGGGTGTCTGCAACCTTGACAGAAGGACCCAGCTCCCAAGAAGAGCAGGGTTACAAGTACAAGAAGCACAGACCATGTCCCAGGAAGGGAGGAGGCACAGTAAGCCTGCTGACTCGGGACTGGGGGCGTTGCCACATACAAGACACATCTTTGACTTTCCAGTGTTTTCCTGTGTGTTTAAAATGAACATTACTCTGAGTCCAAAAAAAAAGCACTCTGAACAGAAATGACTTAGCTGGGATGGGACACTGCCTCTGAAGACAGGGGCTGCATCACCCACTGAAGCTAGACCACCCTCGGCCTGGAGTAAGAAAAGGATTCGTGCTGCTCTGAAAACTCACAGCACCTCTCCTCCACTCCCTCTTCACAGAAAAGTCAAGAACAATGGAACAATGGAACCACCCACCGGATGGCAGTGCAGGCTCCTCCCCTAGGAGGTGGCAAGCCTGGGTCCCCTGAGCCTGGTGGCCCAGCTCCCTTGGCTGAGCTGCACCTGTGCACACAGCTCCCTAGGAAGAGTGGGGAGGTGAGACTGATGACCAGGGGTCTTTTCCGGGGTGCTCCTGCCCCCAGGGAATACTGGGTGAAGTCTGGGGACATCTGGGCTTATTAAGACTGGGGGACTCCTGGCACCAATGAGGTGGGGCCAGGGAGGCTGCTCTACCCTGCACAGAGCCCAGGATATGCCCCCTTATGGCCCCCCTTCAGTTTCTGGTACTCTTCACGGCTCCACCCATTCCAGACAAAGTCAGAGGCCCCTGACAGGCCTGACCCAAGACCACACCTGGCAACAAGCTAGGGAAGCCTTGAGGGTCGTCAAGTACCCAGCCAGACCTTCAGATACACAAGTGACACTGCTCTCTGCTGGGCTTTCTCTCCCAGGAAGGGAGGAAAGGATGTATGTGCCTCACTCAGGAAGAGAAAGCACCAGAGGAACACTTCCCTTCTGTCTCGGAGCAAGGCCATCAGGGCAGTGGGGAGTCATGCCCTCATGAATCCTGCTGGCCCCCAGCCCACAGGGAAGGCAGCGAAGGGCTACTGCTCCTTCAGAAGCATGCACTTCTCTGGCTGCACTCTCCCTTCCCATGTGACTCCTGGCCCTTAGCTTCCCTGAAGAAGCAAGGCTTGCTCTCACGACACCAGACCACAAGGGTCCCCCAGGGGCCCAATGTGAGACCCAAGGGAGCTGCTACCACCACCAGCTGGGGCCACCCTGCCTTCCAGCATGAGTCAGGGCTTCCTCCAGCCGGTCTTCAGGAGATTTCAGTGCTCAGATCCTGCAGCATGGGTGAGGCCCTTCCCCAGGTCTCACTGCTGCCTCTCAGCCTCGGGACACAGCACTGAGCCCACACATGATGGGCACCCAGCAGAAGGAAGTGAGGGGGCAAGGGCCTGACTGCCCTGATCTGACCCCATGAGGCGCACTTACCGACCATGTGTACACAGGTGCGTGGCTTCCCCTCTCTGGGCCCGTCTCCTCATCTGTAAAATTGGGACAATCGTCCCTCCCACTGGTTAAGGGTCATGAATAAAAAGCAAGCCTGAAGATGCACGGCAGTAACTGGGCAACCCCAGCGGAGAATGAGGGTGGGAACCCTGGAGCACAGGAGGGCAGATCAAAGGGCCAGAAAGAATAGGATGGGCCCTACATGGGCCTCAGGGGGCCGGCAAACCAAGGCCGGAGGTGCTGGAACCCCTACATTCCGCCTGCAGGCAGTCAGTTCCATCAGCATCCCTGCCCAGCCCACCCTGGCTGAGCATCTGCCCTTGGGCCATGTCAGTCTGCTCACAGGAGGACCCAGACAAAGTCTGGCCTGTGGCTGCAGCCTCTCCAAGCCCCACAGGAAGTGTGCCTGTCAAAGTCCGGAGCAAGGGGGAGCTGAAAGGTGCCTGAGGGGAAGCACATCTGAGCACGCCAGAGGAGGAAACAGAGCGTCAGAGAGGCCCCACAGCAAGATGAAGGCTGGGCTGCAGAAAGAGTCCCCTCCCAAACCACCCCCCCCCAACCCTGAGGAGAAGAGGACTGCTTGTTCTCACCTGCAAAAGGAAAATGCAGACACACTGGGGTCAGGGGTAGGCAGCTGCACTTTTTCCTGCGGGAAAGTGAAGCAGACAGGACCACATCACCAATGGGTTCTCAAAAGCGATACTTTGGGAAACTGGCCATTTGTAATGCAGGAAAACATCAAGAGACCAATGAACTTGGAAGAAAACATGAAGAGATAAATCAGTGCTCTCAGACAGCTGGAAGTCAGCCTGTGGGCCTGCAGACGAGGCGCTGCCCAGGGTCTGAGGGAGCCTGCCTGCCCCGTTTGTCCTGCGCCTAGACATCAGGGGCTCTTTACAGAATACCATGCAAGCCGCACTGGCAGGTCAACGGATGGAGCGAGAAAGTCCACCGGGACAGGGTGACCACCAAGGAGCGTCCCACACTCAGGCCTGAAACTCAGGCACCTGTGGGCACAGTTATCCTCCCTCCTTGAGGGAAGGTTCCCAAGAGCCAGGCTGGTGTCCCACCCAGGTGTGGAGCCTGACCTTGAATGATGGCATCTGGGCGGCTGATGCAAGGCCAACGGGCCAAGCAAAATTTAGGGTGGAAATATGAGACAATTCTTTTTTCCCCGTAAACAGGCCTATGACTTCATACTAGCAAAGGTGCTTCTCGAGTGAAAAAACTCTGAGATGAGGATATGTGTCTTAAACAGAAAGAAAATATTGAACAAGGAAATCTGGGTCTGATGGAAAGAGGGAGCCAGTCCCCGAGAACATGGGCCACAACCGGAGCCTGAATTCCCCTGAAAGGAATGACACATCCTCCCTGTGGACCTCTCCTTGTGATGCCCCTTTTTCAGACCCTGTTCTTCACGTCTCTGCTCAAGGCCCACACCTCCTAAGAGAAACAGTGCCTGCCTCCTGGCAGCTCTCACCTGAACTGTGACATTAACAATCACCACGCAGAGAGACGCGCAGCCTCTGAACATCATCTCAGAAGTCTGCCCCCCATCCTAACACACACACACATGCAATCAATCAGGTTTGACTCCCTCCCTGACCCTGGCATGACACACAGGGCTCGACACCCAGTCGGAGCGCTCCCAAACAAGACCCTCTCGACTCCGCTGTTGTCAATAGGGGCGGCCACGAGCAGAGGTGCGGCGGGGGAACGAGCGCGGAAGTAAACAACTGCTGCAACCAACACCCCCGGCCAAGGAGGGGGCGGGAACGGTTCCCCCGGCAGGAGTCCCGAGCCTGTTGACCAGTGCTGGCCGCGCTCTTCCCGACCCCCACGCGCTCCACCCTCGCGACATCTCTAGGAGGGCAGGTCCTCTCATTGTTTAGGTTTTATACTCGCGAAAACGCAGGCTCAGAGGACCCGAGACCGGCACTGGGCTCTGGGGTGGGTGGCCCCCGCTTGGAGGAACGTCGCCCGCGAGTGGACAGGGAGAGACCTGAGCGGGGGACGGGAAACTGGAGAAGCCCGGGCGCTGGGGTCCGACCCGTGCCGGGGAACCGAACTCGGAGCGGGCAGGTAGACATTACCTGCTGCGGGGGAAACCGCTCCACCTTCGCCGGGGGCACCAGGGCCCCGGGCCCCGCGGTGCCGGAAGTGGCAGTAGGGCCGCCGGCAGGGTCCTCCGGGCGCCCCAGCCCAATACGGGCAGTCGATGGCCCGGAAGAAGCCGGTGGAGCGTAGCATGGTCCGTCCCGCGGCGGCGGCCCGGCCCGGAGCCGCCGGGACCCCGGGCCCCCTCACTGGCGCCGCGGTCGCCGCCGCCCGCGCCTCACGGACCCCGCCGCCGCCGCCATCTTGCTCCGAGGTCCCCGGAGGCCCCCGGGACGGTGCCGCAAGGGACCCCGGGAGCGGCTGCCCGAGGTGCGCCTGATCAGAAACGCCTGCTCCCGCGGGACGGACACGGATCGCAGCCCCCTGGTTTGAGATAGATGGCCCCCAACGGAGGGACAGAGGACAAGGCTGCCCTGTCTGAGGCCTCAGAGTGCCTCGGCGACGTCTCCGCTGGGTCCTCTAGCGGCAGCCTCTCCATCTTGAGCCCCAGACCCCTGCGGCGTCAGGGCTGTCCAAGGAGCGCCTGATCAAAAAAGAAAAAAGGAAAAAAAAAGCCCCTCACTGCCCCGCTACGGCTTATTTTCATTCAGTTTGCGTTTTATTAGCTTGTCTTCCTCAGCCTCCCTCTGCTGGTCGATTAGAGTTCTGCAGGTGCATCTCAACGACAACTGAGTTACCCAGTTCAGGCTCTGAAACTCAACTCTGCCCAGGTTGACTCGCAGTAAGTGCTTCATTTCTCCCACCTGAACACTTGTGGCAGTTAAATCTCCAGGTCCACCAGAAGAGACCTGTTCCGATTCACTCATTGACCTACCTAATATTTGAGCACCTACTGTATATCAAGGCCATGCCCCAAAGCATTTTATCCAGTTACCAGATGATGAACATTCTGTGGTTTCTGCTTTTTGTCTATGATGAATTGTGCTACTGTGAACATGCGTGTATATATATATATCTGAGCCAGTTTTGTTTCAGTACTAGTTTTTCAAATGGTGTAAATGTGCTTGTTGCCTGTTTAAAAAAATGTGGGAGGGCTTCCCTGGCTGTCTAGTGGTTAAGACTGTGCTCTCAATGCAGAGGCATGGGTTTGATCCCTGGTCTGCAAAGGGCTGACTCATTGGAAAACACCCTGATGCTGGGAAAGATTGAGGGCAGGAGAAGGGGACGACAAAAGATGAGATGGTTGGATGGCATTACCGTTTGATGGACACGGGTTTGGGTGGATTCTGGGAGTTGGTGATGGACAAGGAGGCCTGGCGTGCTGTAGTTCATGAGGTTGCAAAGAGTCGGATACGACTGAGCGACCGAACTGAACTGAATAGGGAACTAAGATCCCAAATGGCTGCACGGTTCAGCCAGAAAAAAAAATAATAAAATTTGGGGAAATGTCGCATGAAACTACAATTTCCAGGCTGTCCACCAGCTGGCAATTACCAGGGGATAGTCTTCTTAGGTCACCTCCCACTTCTCCCAGCCCACTTCTCTCCCTACCTCAGCCACCTGGCCCTGCAGACACACAGGCTTGAGACTCCCTCACCCCCGGGATCTCTCGATGCCCCTCCTCCACTGCCAACAGTGGGGTGGGCCCCTGAACAAAGCAAATATCCTCAGTCTGATGGAGGTAGTGTCTACATGCGAACAGACAAGAGGAAATCAGTAAGTGAGATATCAGTACAGGGTGAAAAGTGCTATGGGGTGGGGGGAGTAGAATGGAGTAGGGAGTTCAGTTGCTCAGTTGTGTCCGGCTCTTTGTGACCCCATGCACTGCAGCACGCCAGGCTTCCCTGTCCATCACCAATTCCCGAAGCTTGTTCAAACTCACGTCCATCAGGTTGGTGATGCCATTCAACCGCTTCTTCATCTGTCGTCCCCTTCTTCTTCTACCTTCAATCTTTCCCAGAATCGGTCTTTCCCAATGAGTCAGTTCTTCGCATCAGGTGGCCAAAGTATTGGAGTTTCAGCTTCACCATCAGTCTTTCCAGTGAATAATCAGGACTGATTTCCTTTACGATTAAACAGAGTAAGGGGCTGGGAAAAGGGAATGGTCCATGTAGTCCTATGGGAAAGGTGGGATTTGAGCAGTTCTGAAGAAGTAAACGAGTACGCTAAGCAGACGTCTGGTGGAAAGGCATTCCAGGCAGAGGGCATAGTACAGGTAAAAGCCCTGGGACAGGACTGCATCAAGCTTATTGGTAAGGAGGAGGAGGCCGGTGTTGGAGCAGAATGAGCGAGGGAGGAGGGGAGAGCAGGGAAGGGACCTGGCAGGTTATACACGGCCTTCCCTTGGGGAAGACTTGAACTTTTACCCAAGGGAGGCGGGAACCCTGAGGGCTGTGGGCAGATAAAGGAAACCTGACTCAGGTGCTCACGGGCGCCCCCTGTTGGCTGTTGTGGCTGTGGGTGCACCCAGGGGGAAGCTGGACTAGTCCAGGTGAGCCATGATGTGGGACCAGGTGGAGGCAAAAGAGGGGAGAAGTGGGTGGACACTGGATATGTTTTGAAGGTAGAGCTCCAGGGAGATTTCCGGAGGTACTAGATGTGGATGGTGAGCCAAAGCAGGGAGTCAAGGACTACCCCAAAGATTTTGCGTGCTTGAAAAGATGAGTATGCAGTGAGGGAGGGGTCAGAACATACTGGTGAGGCTGGCATGAACCAGGGGTTGTCTTTGCACAGGGGGACCTGAACCTGGGGAGGGGGGCTAGGGGTCCCTGAGATCACCTGCCAGTGGAGCGTATAGGAGGCAGAAATCCTCCTGGTGATTCCGGAACACGGGGAGTGCGTGCAAGAGAGACTTAAGGGGGCTCTGAGCTTGTGGATCCAGCATTCCAGGAACCTTGCTGCAAAGGAGCAGAGAAACCTGCCAGAGCTGGAGTGGGACAGGGGTCCAGGGAGGGATATCTTCGGGCTTTCGGGCCATATTCCAGTAAGAAAGAGCAAGGGGGAAGGGGGCTCCAGAGAGTAAGACGAGGGCCACGTGTCTAGATTGGAGCGACCTTGGCGGCCCCGAGGGCAGGAGCCTGGGGAGGAGGATTAACGGAGCCAGTGTTGCTATGCCACGGGCGACCACCAGATGGCGGGGCTGCAGCCTTCTCGAGGGCGGGAAGTAGCAAAACCCTTGAGGAGTGTCTGCGCTGCGTCTCACCGCAGCCCCACCGTCCTTCCGGGCTCTAGAGATGGCTGGAATCTGGGGTGCACTTTTCCTAAGGGGATCAGAACTCTCACCAATTTCCCAACGCTCTCGAGGCTCCTTCCCCTCCCTTCCATTTGGGAGCCGGCATACAATACAGGAGCGGCCAGACTGGACACAGGATCCGGGCGGGGGTGCGGGGGACCCTCTGGGGAGGGGCTGTGTAGAGAAGTGCTGGCTCCCCGCGCCCGCGGCGCCGGAAAGGGGCGGGCAGCGGACACCCCCGGACGCCGTGTCACCGCGCCTCACGGAGCGGGAAGGTGGGCCAGGGGCTCAGGAGGCTCAGATGCGCAAGGTGTGGATGCCGCCGCTCTGCAGCACTAGCTGAAGAGGGCAGCCCCCTCCTCAGGCCTTAGGGCTAAGGGGTGTTGCCAAGACCACCAGCAGGTCCTGGGATTCACCAACCTACTGGTTCAGTTCCGCGAGGCTGAGGACCCCCACTGGCAAGGGGGACAGAGGACCCCAGGAGGCCCACCGCCTTGGACTGGCGAAGGGGAAAAACCACACAGGCTCCGGAATCGGGTTTAAAAAAGACTTGTTTAATTAAATACCAGGATGAGGCCAGGCAGGGCAGGGGGGAGGGAGTCACCCGAAAGCAAAGTCCCTTGGTGCCCTCCCCCTCCACCCACCTCTAGAGGCCACAGCTAAATGGCTGGAATCAGGTCCCAGTGACCACTGGTCCCTTCAGGCCCCGGGCCACTGGGGAGGGGCGGAGGGGCGAGTTCTCAGCTCCCTGGGTTCTCAGACCACAGTCCACCTCCAGTGGACAAGCACCGGCCGCTGGGACAATACGGGGAGGGGGCATCCAGACGGACACAAAGGGAAACCAGGTTAAGCCCGCCCCACCCCTCCCCTCCCACCCCGGGCTAAGGCATCTCACCATGGCGCAGCCCCCCTCCCCAGGACCCTAGGTGCTGCCCCTGGATCCTGCCAGGGCCGTTTTGGGTCCACACTAGTGCCATCCAAACGCCCCAGCCCCTCGCTGGGAGACAGGAAGTTTCTGGAACAGGTTGGGAGGGTGCCACAGATCTGCAACCAAAGGCTATGGAATAGGCCTTTCCACTGTAAGGGACAGGGAGCCTGAGTCCCTTCCCATTCCAAGGCCGGGGTCTTCGGTCTCTGTCCAAAATGAAATCCAGCCTCAGCCACAGTGGGAGAACCCCAGGAGATGTGGCATTTATCCCTTCCCCACCCTAAGTTCAGACCACGCAGATCCTACCCCCACACCCACAACCCCTGAGGACAACAGACCACCCACAGGGGCCCAGATCAAGGAAGGGATTGGAGCCTGAAAAAATATTCTACCCGGTCCAAAAAAAATCGAGCTATACTTCCCGCCCCCATGGGTGAGACCTCAACCGCGGGTCCAGGGGCCACTAGGCCGCCGCGGACAGGGGGCAGGATGGAGCCAGGGCCAGGGGCCTCTTCGCCTCCATCCGCAGTGCTGGGAAGGGGTCCATTAGGCCCAAAGGCTGTTCTGGTCCAAATAGGAGGGACTGATTGTCACATGATGCTGCTCAAGGCCAGTGTCGGGGACTCTTCCCCTGCAGGAGGGAGGCCGGCAATGGCGCCAGCTTCTCCCAGTCTCTCACTCACACACTCGCATACCCACCCAGTGAGGGGCAGTGCAGCCCCCAACTCCAGCAGACAGAGGACAATAAATAAGCCTGCATTTACTCGTATCCCGTGATATCCACTCCCCCCCCAAGTGAGTCTAACTGCTCTTTGGAAGAACCCCCATTTCTCTCCCTCCCTATCCCAAGTCTCAGAAGCAAAATCAGGACCCCTTGTAGAGACCCTGCCACTTCCCCCACCCCCACCCTGCCCTGGAGGCTGGGGAGCTGAGAGGCCCCTCCCTTGGGCAGTGGGCCAGAGCCTGTGGACACCTGAGATTGAGTACCCGAATGGGGGCGGCCAGGCCGCACCCTGTTTCCCTGAACGTCTCCAATGGCTTTCGATGGGGTGAAGGGCTCCCGGGGCCGGGTATGGGGGGACAAGAGGCAGCCCACGCGGTAACCCCTAGTTCACCTATGGCTCTGCACACTTCATCCCAACCTGGAGAGAGGGGCCTGAGGGCCAGGTCTGAACGCTGGTTAGGGGGTGCCTTCCCTAGGGCACCTCCCCCAAGACCCACATGCCACCCAAAGCAGGGAGATGGCGAGGGAGAAGGGATGCCTTCTGGCCCCTCACCTAGGGTCCCTGTTCAATAGCTGGGAAGAGAGTTAACATCATGGCTATATACAGACACGGGGCCACGCTCCTCCAGAGACTGACCTCCAAGGCCCAGATGACCCGGTCCAGTCTCAGGCCCCCTCCTGGTTTTCTCGAGGGGGTAGGGGCAACTGGGGGGGCCCTCAGGGGGACACTGGAAGGGGCCGGTCTGGCAGTCAGTCCGAGCCCCACCAGGGCCAGGGACAGCAGGCGGGTTGCTGGTGCTCCATGCCCAGGCCCAGCGGGGGTGCACTCAGGGCGGCTAGAACAGGGCTCTACAGGCCGGCTGGGGCCGGGCTGGGCACTGGGCTGGGCGCAGGGCTGCCCGCCAGGCTGCAGGGCAGCGAGTCGCTGGGCGAGGTGCTGCGGGCGCCCTGGCGCCGGAGCAGTTCCGGACGAAAGCCGGGGTGGCGGCGCGCGTGCTTGGTCAGGTGGTCGCTGCGGGTGAAGCGCTTAGAGCAGAGCGGGCAGGGGAAGCGCTTCTCGCCAGTGTGCGTCCGGTGGTGGCGGGCCAGCTCGTCAGAGCGAGCGAACTTCTTGTCGCATCCCGGCCAGTCGCAAGCGAAGGGGCGCTCACCTGCATGGAAGACAGACAGCGGTCAGTGTGTGGGAGGAAAGAGGGCCGTCCAATCAGATCTCAAAGGGTGCTGGTCATTTGTCTCATTCCCCCCCCCCCCCGCAAAACTCGTTCGAGAGACTGAATTCTGGGTGTGAATTTAAAATGTGTAAATATATAAAGAAAATGACCCCAACTCATTTCCCAAACCCTGTGAATATCCCCTCATCTATTTCCTACAACTAATGGTAATTACTAGGTTTCCCAGGTGGCGCCAGTTAAAGAATCCGACTGCCAATGCAAAAGACAGTTCGATCCCTGGGTCGGGAAGATTCCCCTGGAGAACATGGCAACACACTCCAGTATTCTTGCCTGAAGAATCCCATGGACAGAGGAGCCGGGTGGGCTACAGTCCATGGGGTCACAGAGTCGACACGACTGAAGGGACTGAGGGTAATTCCAGGCTGGGAGCAGCTGCCACGGAGTGAAAGAAAACCTACAGAGATCCGGTTCTCCCAGGCCTGCCGGCCTACCCCCATCCCCAAGACGGCCACACCTCGGTGACATCTGTCTCCCAACGTACTTGCCACACACGTGCCCGCTCCGATCGCACGTGGAGTTTTCTGAGGGGCTTCTTAAGGCAACATTTTGTGCTGTCCCCGCCCCCGCGAAACTCCCTTCTACCTTTCCTGTCGGGCATTCAGAGGGCTCCCTGGTGCTGGCGATCCCAGCTAAGCCCCTTCCTCTGGGAAATGACCACCAGGGCGCAGGTGCCGGGCATCATCTGGGCAGTTTCCCGTGCCTGACGCCACCACTGACCCTGTGGCCCTCTACGAGCTGAGGAACATATGAAGGGACACCCCAAATCCCGGGCAGCGCTAGCAGGGTGGGAAGGGTCAGAAAGCGCGGCGGGGACTGCCTCTGGATCCTGGCGCGGGAAGGGGCGGAGCCCGAGGCAGCCCAGGACTTGTCCCGCCCCCGCAGAGCAAAAGGCTAAGGGAAGGGCGGGCCGCCACCGGCAACTTCCTCCGCAGACCCCTCCCACCGCCAGGCCGGCCTCGCCCATCCTGCCCCAGCAGCCACCGCCATCCCCTCCCGCCGGTCCCTACCCGCCCATCCCATGGGGGTCTCCGCCCTACGACAGTGCCGCCCGATCCCCTCTCCTCAACCGTGTAGTGTGTCCCCAGCCGACTAGGGGGGACCTCCCGCCACGCCCGTCCTAGGGGCGATGAGCTCCCCAGAGTTTGCACCTTCCGGGACCCACCGCGGGGTACCTGGGACCTTGGAATCCCCCAGGCGTTGTGTGCCCAATGCGCAGGGGTTTTGCGGGTGTGTTGGGGGGAACAGATGCGGACATGTGGGCAGGGTCTTCCCTCGTGTCATAGAATGAGGAAGGGGGGACGCCAGCTGGGGGACAAGAAAGGGGGAGCCACAGTGGGGTTAGGGTAGGTTACACACTGGGAGGCCCACTCCGGGCCCTGGGGACTTTGGTGACCCTGGCTGACCCTGCCTCAGAGAACACGCCCATCTCTGGCGGGAGGTGATGAAAGAGAGACTTGAAGGGTGTCCTCTGCCAGGGATCAGAGAAGCGCCCTGTGGAGGAATACAGAGACGACCAGGAGCCAGTGGCAGGGGCCAAGGGACAGAGCCGCAGCCATGGGGGAGTGGAGGAGGGCTGGATTCTCAGGGCGACCCAGTGACATCTCCGCTCTAGAAGCAAAGCCTGCCTAGGGCGAAAGGCTGCGAGGGAGGGACCGCAGAGGGGCACCAGTAGACTTCAGAGGCTCCTACTATCACCCGGGGCCCAGGAGGTCCAGTAAAACCTCCCCTCCCCCATCCTTCCTTTTGGACACTCCTAGCACGGCAGAAAAGGGTTCCAGTAGAAGCCCCCCCCAGAAGATTTCTTGTGGGATACCTGTCGGTTATGCTTGCAGGTTAGGGAGGGCAGGCCCCAGGAGGTTGCGAACCCAGAAGTGCTGGTGCCACCTCCTGAGCGAGGGGAGTTACGGGCCACAATCGTGGTGCTGGGGGGAGAGCAACTGTCCCCAAGACCACAGGTGGCCCCAAATCCCCGAGGCTGTCACCCACCACCACTCGCCTCCCCTGGAACAATTCAGAAGGCAAAGTCCGCAGCAGCTGGGGGAGGGGCCCAGGCGGGGACCTCCTCAACGGAATCACGGCGCTCAAAACAGCTCGGGAAAGGACCCCCACCCCCCTTGGAACCGATAGGTCGAAAGGGCCGAAGTCTGGGGGAGGGGGAGTCTGGTGTTGGGGGTGGGGCTGCTGGTTTCCAGGCAGACAGTGGTGGGGCGGGGCGGGGGAGGACGACGGGACTCCCCTCCGTGGGACTAGCGGCTCTGTCGCCATCTTGCAGGGCGCAGGCTGAGAGCGGAGGGGCTGGGGGGCGGGCAGGTGGTGCCGGTGGCGACGGGGAGGGCCCTCCCGCCCGGGTTGGCTCACTTCCCCATTTAGGGCAACGGGCTGGTCCCGCCTCCACCCCACAGATCTCTTTCGCCATCACTGGCAGGTTGCAAGAGCCGCGCCGGGGCCCGCAGGGGCTGGACGCACGCAGCCGCCGGGAACACAGCTGCCGCACGTAGCTCGGCAGCAGCAAGGACAGCCGCAGGCCCAGCCGGCCCCGCTCACGTGGTCCCGCTCCCGCTGGGGCCGGGGGTCGCCTCGCCGGCTGGACGCCTGCCAGCCCCGCCCCACGCCGGGTTGCCCGGGAGCGCGGCGCACGTGCACACGTGGGTGGCCTTCCTGGGGCTCAGGCTTCCCGTCCCCACAACGTTAAGCGAATGCCTGCATAATGCCATGTCCTGCCAACCTCTCAGTCCACTGGGGGGGGGGGGAAGAGAGGGGGGGGGTGGGCGTGTTGTAATATTCAGAAGCTCAGAGCCTGGCTGCACCTAGCCTGCCTCCAGTCTCCAGACTCTACCTGAGCGCTGGAGAAGGATGTGGTGGGTGGGGCTGCGGTGGACTTGACCCTCTGACTTGGGCTGGGCTTTGGGGTGAACTCAGGACAGCGGAAAATGAAGGCCAGGAGGTCCGGGCAACCGTGCGCCAGGCCTGGCTCAGCCTGCTCCGCCTTTAAAGAGGGCGTGGGGTGGGGCCGGGAACCCCAGTGCCCCACCTCCCCGGGCTGGGGGCCAAGGTCTGACAGCTAACCTCCGTGACCTCCAGAGGTCATCTCTAACCTAAGGAGGGGAAAGTGCAGCCCACAGCCAACCCTTGCACAAATGCCCACCTGCCAGGTGGACTGCACGGGGGGCGCAGGGCTCAGGTAAGGCAGCAACCCAGGACAGCTGGAGAAAGCCGGGGCTGCAGCAGGTGGCAGGGTGGAGGGCCGGGAGCAGGGAAGGTTTCCAAAGAAGATGGGGCTTAACAGGCCACAAAAAACCCAGGGCAGTACAGAGATGCAGCCAGAAGAATGGAAAATTGATGGTGAAGTCTGGAGAGCCTGGCCCAGGGTCCCTGTGCGCTGGCCATCCTGAAGGTTTTACAAGGACCAGCCAGCCTGAGGATCCACTCTATGATCTTAAATACCCCCGGGCGTTAGCTCCCTTCCCCCAAACCCAAGACTTCCCACCTTCCTCCCTCCCTCCCTGTCCCCACTCCTACAGGTTTTCCATTTCAATTGCTCTGCCTTTTGCACCAAAAGCTTCTTAGGCAGAGGTCTCCCAGGTGGTACCTGGCAGCAGATTCCATCAGAGCCCCCTTCAAACAAAATATCTCCAAACCTCCCTGTCTCCAGGCCCTAGCTCTGGCTTGGACTGGTGCGGCCCCTAGATGGTGAAGGAGCTGCCCACTTAGTGCTCTGCTCTTGGGCTCAGGGTCCAGGCTGAAGTCTTTACCACAGCCTGGAACCTCTGCCCCTCCTTCTATCCTATCTCTGCTCTACCCTTCAGAGCACATTCTCCTGGCGTACCGCCTCCACCTTCCCTGTTCTCAGCTTTCCTATGCTGGAGCTCAGTCTCTCCTGCATGTGATCTCCGCCCCCAGCCAACCCTAAAGCTGAGGGCGCAGGCCTGGCTCCCCAAGGGTGCATATTACACATGTGCAGTCTATAGGGCCTGAGTAGACAGAATGACACTGGAGTGCTGGTGCATCATCTGGTTTACCCTCTAACCTCCAGGTAGGAACCACTCCACCCTCCCCAACCAGCCCTGTTTAGTTAAAAGGCGGGCCTCCTGCTGCCTCACACCCTGCCTCCCTCCTTGGGAACCCAGGCAGCCCTGGCTTTACCACACCCCTATCTTCAGGGTGGGGGCTGGTGGCCCTCTCAGTGCCTAGGGCTGAGGGGTCACGGCCCCCTCAGGCCCCCAGAGTATGTGTGTTCTGGAGCCCTGCTGTTCTGGAAATAGGACTGGGCTCCCTCCCTCCCCAGGAGGCCGGCTCCTCAGGCTGGTATCATATGCCCACTCCCAGGCCATCTGGGCCACCTTTATCAGGGAGCCTGGGTGGGGGGTGGTTATCACCCCCACAATGTTGGGGCACCCTTCCCCAGCCCCCAGCTGGGGGTACAGGCACTGTGGGGCCAGTCCCAGCTGCTCACTGCACTACTGCAAGAGGCAGGGGCTAGATGGGGAGGCAGTCCTGGGCCCTCGCATCCCCCTCCTCACCTCCGAACTGCCATACTCTGGCCCCCCAGATAAGCCAGTAGTCTCCTGAGCCCCACCTGGCCCTAAGGGCACTCATGGCTCTGCAAGGGGGAGAGGTGGGGTCTGCCTCCCCTCCTGGGGCCTGTTCAGCAAAAAATACCACCTGCACCCCCACCCACCTGGGTCAGCACACAGGAGTTCCCCTAGCCACCTCTTGTCCCCAGTGTCATGGGGATTCTCTCGGCCTCCCACACCACAGCCCCCCTCCTCAACCCCTCTCCAGGACCCTAATCCTGTCCTCATAAACGGATTTTCCTCTGTAAAGCTGCTTCCCCGCCCACCCCCACCCTGCCCTGGGGATTAACCAGACCGCTCACCTGCTCAGCCCCCTCCCCACCTTTCATCAGAGCCTCTAGCCTCCTAGGGCCCCTGCCCCACCCCCTTCAGCCACGGTGCTGCCCTTCTCCTGAGACACGCCCTTCCAGGCTGCAGTCAACCCACAGCATCCGCTGAGAGGCTGCTTCCTCCAGGAAGGCTTCTCCTCCATCACCACTGCTGTCACCGCCCCCCACAACGTTCCAAGGGTCCCGGGGGACAGGGATCGGGTCATCCCCACAGTACCTCTCTCACACACAATCAATGCTCAGCTATTCTTTCTCAGGCGTAACCAGACAGGGGTCTCATCAGGAGCGATCCCGCAAGCCCCAGGGGACACTGTGTGCTGTCTGAGGACATCTGTTATTGTCACAACTGAAGGTGCCCCAGGTGGGGGCCAAGGAGGCTGCTCAACACCCTGCAGTGGCCCGGATGCTGGACAGAAAATGACCCAATCTAGGAGTAAGTAGTGCCAAAGACTAACAGTCCCCCTATTCCAGATCTGAGCTCCTTATGGGGAGGGGCCCTGAGCCCCGCACGAGGTGCTGGGCACTGGGGACTCTAGGGCAGGAAAACAATGGGAGATGAGGGAGGTGGGGAGAGCAAGGAGTAGACTGCCAGCTCGCCTCCGCCCCCGCCCCACCTCCCTCCCTCTCCATCTCAGTATCCATAGCAACCGCGTCAACATCATCTGCAGCTTCCAAGTCTTTCCCTGCCCCACGCGGGAAGCAGGGGAGCTTATTCTAGGCCAGGGACTGCAGGCCAGGGGACTGGAGGCCAGCCATCCTCGCTCCCAGCTGCTCCCTTGCAGCTGGGTGGCCCCAAGGAAGACTCCATCACCTCATCACATCTCCCTAGGACAACCCTCTGTGCCAAATGGAGCAGAGACGATGAGGGCTCCTGCTGGGCCTGCTTGCTCGTCTGTAAAATGGGGCCAGGCAAAGAAGGAAGTTCTCTCTACAGAGAGAAGAGCTGCTGTCAGGCAGTGATGGGTGGGACAGGACCCCCTCCCAAAGACCCTTGGGGCACACTGGCTCCTGCAGCAGACAGCCAGCATCTAATTAAGGTTGCTCATCAGATCTGTCCCCAGGCTTGCCCCTGGCAGTGGGTAACACCACTCTAGCATACAAACATAAGACAGGCAACACTTCCCCACCCCCGGAGGCTGGAAAACCCAAAAGGCCTTGATACAGAGCCTTTGGGTAAGGTAGAGTCTGGTGGTCCTGAGTGCCAGAAAGATGCCGCATTAGCCATCATTAAGCACGAAGGTACCCACCCCAAAGCATCCAGAACTGGAACCAAGGGAGCCTGGGTGCAGGACTTTGACTCTCAGCACCCGGGTGCCCCCCAGTGTCCAGCACAGTTATTATCAAGGGAGCAAGAAATGGAGGAATGGCTCCCTGCCCTCCTCCACCCATTACTGGAACACCCCGACTCGGTCTCCTGGGCCTCAGTTTCTCTTTAAAGCCAGGAATGGCAACACTGACATACATACAGGCACTGGACAAGGAGTTCTTTCTCCTCCACTGGTATAGGGGGCAGTCAACACTGCCTAGGGACTCACGGAGGTCCTTAAAACCCCAGCAAACCCTGGGGAAGTGTCCCTGGGAGCCACAGTAGGGGGTGGCCTGTCCCCCGACCCTTCACCAGACCTAGAGAGCAGGACAGAGTGGGAAAAAAACCCCAAGGCACCAGGGGGTCTGAGCTGCTTTCAGGGGTCACACCATCCATGTTTCTGCCACAATTCCAGGGCCAGCCCCACCTCGGCCCTCCACGTGTCCCTACAACGGGAGCATGTCCACCGAGGCATGTCCATGTGCCCTGTGGCCTGACGTGACCCACGTAAGGACCCTCAGGAGAAGGCGGTCAGAGGGCCCTTTATACAGACAAAAAAACCCACCCAGAAGGGGAGGCCTTGTGCTAGAAAGTGGCAGAACCACCGAGTCCAAGCCCACGCCCACCCAGCTTCCCTGCCCTTCCCATCCGAAGGATCACCTCCGATGCTCAAACTCAGGCTGGTGACCACCGTCCCCTAGCCCCCAGCCCAAGAAAAAATTCTCAGGGTTTAAAGTGGGACTTCATAGGGAGAACTGGGGGGAACCGCAAGAGGAAAAAGGGGGGTGCCCGAAAGGGTGGCCAGAGCCCCCTGCCGCCGAGCTGAGCTGTGAGATGTGACAGTATAGCCGAGCCCTCCCCCGCCACCAAGCCTTCTCGGCTCCTGGAGCAGGTGGGAGGGATCCAGTACGCTGGGAAACGAGGGGATAACGTAACGCCCTCAAGGATCCCCCTCCTCCAGAAGCTCAAGCCCTAACCCGCACTCCCAGCCCCGCCTTCCGTCTTATTAAAACACTGGAAAGGACAGAGAAAACGTGCCGGGCATCCCCTAACCTCTCCGGGGTGAATCCTCGCGGCCACCTCGGAGGCAGGCCACGGTACCTGCTGCTTTTCTACAGATAAGGAAACCAAGGCAGGAGACGGGACGAGAACCACGGAACTGAGCGCTTCGACCACGCTGCCCACCGCCCCAATCCGAAACCAAAGGAAAACAAAAGAGAAACTAGGCCGAGGGCGAAAGGGATTACCCGGGAGCCCCGATCCCGCCCGCGGATTCCGCAGCAACGGGCACCCGGCGAGCTCCCGCGGCTGCCTCCGCGCCCGCCATCCGCTCGCCGCCCGACCGCGTGGCCGCCACGCCCCCCGCGCGCGCCCCACCCACCGAGGCCCCGCCCTCCCGGCCGGCGCGGCGGCTGCCCGGGCGCGCCCCCCTCCCCGCCCCCGACGCGCCACGCAGTTTCGGGGTCCCGGCGGGGGAGGGGGCGCTGGAGGCCGCCCCCGCGCGGTCTGGCTTGCGATCGGGCTCACCTGTGTGCGTCCGCAGGTGCGACTTGAGGTGGGAGGATTTGTAGTACGCCTTAGCGCAGCCCGGGAAGGGACAGCGGTGGCTCTTGGCGGCGGCGGGCGCGGCGCCGGGGGCGCGGCCAGAGGACGGGGACGAAGCAGCCGAAGAAGAGGAGGCGGGCGAGGCCCCCCCCGGAGCGGCGCTGGGCCCACCGCGCAGGTCGGCCAGGATGCTGGCGGCCAGCAGGTGGGGTGCGGCGGCAGCGGCGCCGGGGCCTGGGCCTAGGACAGCGGGGGCCGGCGGAGGCGGCCCAGGGGGTCCGGGCGTGGCGGCCTCGCGGCGCGGCGCGCGCACATCCAGGCCAGTAGCTGGGCCCGCGCCCTCGGGGCCCGGCCGCCCGCGGTGCACCACGGCACCCGAGGAGATGGCCATGAGCACGTCGGCAGCGAAGTAATCCACGCACGCCACGGCTGCCGACATGCCAAGCAGGGGCAGGCGGCGCGGCCGAGCGGGCGGAGCGGAGGCGGCAGGAGCGGCGCCCGTCCGGCCGGTGGCGGCTGCTCAAGTGCGGGAGGAGGAGGAGGAGGCCGGCGCGCGCCGCCGCCGCCGCCGCCCGCGCTCTGCCCGCCCCGCCCCGCCTGACGTGCCCTGACGCACCGGAGCCCGCGGGGGCGGCAGCGGCCCGCCCCGCCCGGAGGACGCCCCCTCGGGGCGCGCTGCCACGCCCCCCGCCCGGCACGCCCTCCACCACCCTGCCCTCTGCGAGAGGCCTCTGGGGGCGGAGCCCGGGCCGAAGGAACCGCCCCCTGTCGCGCCCACTCTGGCTCCGCAGTACGCCCCCTTCCCTCCCCGAGCGCGCCTTCCCCACGCGGGGCAGCAGGCTGAGGAGCCAGCCCGTTCTGGCGCGCCTTTCCCTCAGTAGCTCCCTCCGGTCTGCTCCCCAGAGCACCCCCTCCTCATGCCAGGAAGCTCCGCCCCGTCCCTGGTAGGGTCCCGCCTCCGGAGCGAGTCCCGCCCCATCCCGGCACACCCCTCCTTCCTTGGGTGGGCCAGCCTCCTAGGGCGAACCCTTCCCGGCTGGGCGCGCGCCCCGCCTCCTCGCGGGCTCGCCCACCGCGCGCTAAGGCGCGCGGCCGGCGGGGGCCCGCCCCTTCCCCGAACGCTTCCACCCGGTCCTGGGCGCGCCTCAGGTCGGGATGGGGGAGGGGTCCGCTCCCCATGTGGCCCGGTGGGGGTGCGGAAGCGGCCAGCCCCGCCCCCCGGCCACGTGCGCGACCCTTCCCCCTCTCTTCTTCCCTAGCTTGTGCCCCTGTTGGACCGCGGGCCCTTGCGTTTCCTCACCCTTTCTTATGGGAGACCCCATCGCCTTTCTCGTAGACCCGCAGCTAGACAGTGGGGGGAGAACTCCTCTCCTGGCTGTGTCGAGCGAGCTTGCGCTCGTTTCTCTTTTTGCGCCCCATTTGGGAGTTAGGAGGACCGGGGTCACAAAGGACGGGCTGGGTTCGGGTGCTTTGGGGAGAAAGAGTGGCTCAGCTTTGTCAGAATACGAGGGTCGGGAACTTCGCTCCCCAGCGCTGGCCTGGGAATTTGGGGACGCGAACAGGGAAAGTGGGGCCTCGCCCCCGGGGACGTCCAGGTTAAGTTATTTAACTTCATCGGTAAAGCGGGAAAGCAGACGCCCAGGGTCTGCCTACCTCGCAGGTCTGAAGCAGCGGGCGGCGGAAGTGGGGCGATGGGGGTGGTCCCCTCCATTGCAATCACGCTCTGCCCCTTCCTAGCCTGGTCACGGGGCGATGCAGTGGCCCAAGCGACCTCCAGGGGGCCTTCCGCCTCGGGTTCCAGTCTTCTAAGTGACCCACCCAGATCTAGGTGTGGACAGCAGCCGGGGATTCTGGCCCGACCCCCATCCCAGGGCTGTATTCTCACACTCTCTCCATCTGCAGCACCCCCTCTCCCTTGCCCTGTGTCTTATATAGCCTGGCTCAGACTCTTGTCCCCAGGCCTGTCGCTGTCCCTCGGGTCTACCTCGTTTAGACCTGACTACCGCTGGCGCCTCCCTCTGGGAGGGAGAGGGAGGCGTGCTGGAGCTTTGACTTCAGCCTTCAGAGACACTCAGCGCCTTCCTCTAGCAGAGAAGCCCACTCAGGACAACCACTGTCCAGGTGAGTACTCGCTGGGCACTGGTGGTCAGCATTCTTGCTGGCTTGGGCCTCCCATGTCTTTGAAATTCAAACAGGGTGGACCACCTGGGCAGACACTCCCCCTCCCCCATTTCCACAGCCCTCCAGGGCCTCATCACCCCGGCCCACAGGTGGTCCCCAGGCCCTGAGACCAGCCTCTTCCAGATCCAGGTAAGGCAGGAAGTGCTCTGCAGACTGCCCCATGGGCCCCAGCTCACCCCAGCATACGTTG
Organism: Antilocapra americana; assembly: GCA_007570785.1. Lineage (NCBI taxonomy): Eukaryota > Metazoa > Chordata > Mammalia > Artiodactyla > Antilocapridae > Antilocapra > Antilocapra americana. The sequence goes on along the minus strand of ML661896.1, from coordinate 7,428,053 downwards.
AAAAAAGCAGGACAAGAAGGAGGCAGGGACCCTTTGGCAGTTCTTTCCAGTGGTTTATTGGACCCAGAGCAACATCACCCCCTGTGGCCTTGCCCTCTAGGGGCCCAGAGTCTAGAGCAAGGTAATTGGGACTCAAACCTGACACGAGGAGGGGCTGGGGGAGTATCCCAGAGGTGGCTCCACCTGGGGCCTGCTGTTCAAGGGGTTACTCAGAGGAAAATGAGGCAGTACCTGAGGGGGGCCTTCTCCCCACGGGCAAGGCAGGGGGTGGACCATGGCAGAGCAGTGGTCAGCACTGCCATCCTGGCAGGCCTCGTGGCCCTGGACAAGCCTCAAATGTGCACCCAGTCCCCGGGCGAATCAGGGTCTTGGATCTGTGGTTTTCATTTGCCAGCCACCCTGCGGGCAGAAGACCCCAGTGGGGCCCACTCTCGACTCTCAGTGTTTCTATTCACACCCTGAGCCCAGGGGAATGTGAGTGACCCGTGGAGCCTGATGACCCTCCTGACTGTGTGTTCACTTCCACCTTAAGTTCTGTCACTCCATCCTCACTACTACCCTTCAAGAGTTGTCAGTCACATTTCATAGATAAAGAAGTCAAGGCTGGAAGAGGATCCAGAAGTGGCTTGGAGCGGCTGCCCGCGTGCAGAGCTAAGAATCAGCAGAGTGTCTGTGCTGTCTGGGCAGCCACACACTGGTCAGTCCTTTCTTTCTCCATACCTCAGTTTACCAACCTGTAAACAGGGATCCATCTCCAGCCTTCCCTTCTGGCACCAAGGGGTTCATAGGGGTCTCTCACCAGACCACAGGACCCACAGAACCATGCAGCACAGGGGACAGAGGAAGTTACGGAAGGGGAGGAGAAGGCAACATACAGGGGGTCCCTGATAGGTAGGATCAGAATCAAGGCTGCTGTACAGATGTGTATGTGTGTGGCTGTATGTATAGACATGCTGGAAGGGCCATAGCTTTTTTTTTTTTAACAGTGAAGTCGACTTTTTTTGTTTTTAATTGGGGTACAGTTGCTTTGCAATGTTGTGTTAGTTTCTGCTATACAAGGCAGTGAATCAGCCATGTGTATACACATATCCCCTCCTTCTTAGATCTCCTTCCCATCCAAGCCTTTACTTTTTACTAGTACTTTCTCTATAGTTCAGCCTTTTTATAATCCACATGTATCTATTACTTCCATTTTGTTTTTGTTTTGATTTTTGGCTGTACCCCACAGTATGTGGGATCTTAGTTCATCAACCAGGGATTAAACCTGTGCCTAACCACTGGACCAGCAGGAAAGTCCCCCCAGAAATATTCTTAAGGAAACAAGTTTGTCTGTGTATGGCTGCTCTGTTGTAATGGGAGAAAAGGAGAATGGACAGATGAACTTGAGTGTCAGTCACTGCATTGTGGAGCACGTGGCCATGGGGACGGAAGACACAGACAGGGTCGGCCTTGAGCTCCAGCTCACTGGAAGTCACGTGCCCCCTCACGCTGTACCCATCTCGGCAGCCTGTTGGTGCACAGTGGCCTCTGCCAGCCTATCCACAGTGGTCACCTCTGCAGGGGCCAGGAGACACAAGAAAAGCAAGGGGACATGGCAGGGAGTAGGAGTGGGGGTCCATCTTCTCAGAGCAGCATGCTGGGCAGGCAGATGCACCCATTTCTGCCACCTGCCTGGCACCAGGTGTGTGTGGGTGACCTTCAGTGTCTCTTTGTGGGTCTTGCTTGCAGTTCTCAAAGGACCAAAGCCCCCATCCCTCCTGGAGATGAGGTTGCTGTATTTTGATGAGTGTTTTTTTTAAGATTCACGCCCATTTTGCCTTGTCTGTAACCCATCCATCTTTATTTCTAACATGTGTAAGATTATTCACTGAAGTCTGAGAGGTCGTCACACAAAGGAGGAGGTGCAGTAGGGCCCTGGCCAGGCCTAGGCAGGCAGTGGGCATGTGGCTGTCTTCCCCCATGGGAGGCGCCAGGCCCCTCTCCCAGCTGCAGGGAGAGACCCAGGCCCCCATATCCCTTCTCTAGGAGGCGGGAGGGAATAGAATCTGGCTTGCAGGATCAGGGCTCCTTCTCTTTCCGCACTCCTCACTGGCCCGGGACCCTCCCTGAAAATCATCCACTCCCAGAGTGCCTTTCAGATGGGCAGTTGCAGTGGGGTTCACCTGTGGGTCTGGCCTCCCTGTGACCTTCTGATGGAGGTGACAAGTCCTCTTCTGTAATGCGGCAGGTCGGGTGGCACTCTGCTAGGCTTTGGAGAGCACCCAGCCCAGCTCCTCCCAGCTGTGACTGTGACCGCAGCCAGACCTGTCCACCTCGCCAGCACGTGTTGTGGACACAGACGTGGCTCTGACCTGTGCCCCCGGCCCTGGTGTCTGGCAGCACAGAGCTCGCTGTCTAGTTGGGGTATGCCTGTGTCCCGAGACCATCTGAGCAGCATAGAGTCCAGACCTGAGCCCCGGGGCTGCTTCTCTGGGCAGCTTGGCCTGAGCCATCTCCCCAAAGTGGGGACAGCAGCCCAGTGTTGTTGCCGTGAAGATCCCCTTGTCATAAGGCAGGAGCTTCAAAACTTAAGAAAGGGGGACTCCGATGTTAGGCTGGCACCCCCACCTCACAGGATTCCACGGTTAACAGGCTGGCCCTGCACCCTGACCATGAACCAGACAGACATGTGCCTACCTGGAGGAACAACCAGGCCTGAGATGGGGGTGCAGGGGGCCTTGAGAGGTGGCACCCACCCCGAGGTCCCTGCTTGTCAACCACAGCCACCAGGGGCCTTGGGCACTTAACTCCCCCCCACTCTTCTGGAACCTCTGAGGCTCCCCAGTTCACATGGAGAACCAGAGGTCCCACCAGCTCAGCCTGACTGACAGATGGTCAGTGAAGCAGTGTCGCCAGAGGAAGGGAGGGGAAGATGGGTGGTTGGCCCTTGGGGGCTGGACTCCAGGGCCCACAGAAAGTCCAGTAGGGGCTCCTCAGGGCGAGGGGCCTGTGTACAACCCAGATCCCACGCTTGAGACCCCACAGCCCCTGGGCAGGCTGTATCCCCTGGGGTCTCTGGGTGTCAGGGCGAACCCAGACACTAACAGAGAGCCAGAAACCTGCTTCTCGGACCTAGGGGCCAGGTGTCAGGTGAGGTGTGGCAGGCCAGGTGCCGAGGGGAGGACCTGAGGTTCTGGAGAGCCGGTGGGCCTGCTGAACAGGGGGAGAATGCTGCTGCTTGTGAACACATGTGTCCTGGGAAATTCACAAAATGGAGAACCGAAAGTTGGCCCCTGTCCCAGGCGGCCTGGCCCATGGGCCGTACCAACTGAAAGGAAGAGGGGAGCATCCCGGAAGGTACCACTGGCATCCCCCACCATCGAGGCCCCTTTAAGGTTCCCCAGAGGCCACAGACTGAGCCCCTCAGAGGTGCCCCTGGCCTTAGCTTATCCCTTCTGTTCACTGGGCAGGCATGCAGGGGAGGGGGGTGGTGGTAAAAGCAGGGGTGTGGGGCTCCTGACAAAAGCTGCTGCCTCAAGCAAGGTCAGCACTGGGATGCAGGAGAGGCCCTCAAGTCTTAAGTTTTCAGAACCCTTTCTAACAGAACTAGCATTACACAAAAGGCGTGCAAGCCATCAACTACTTAGACAGTTTTCTCTTGACTTTCCTGAGGGGAGATGGGGCCTCTGGACACCCAGTAGAGAAGTCAGCAGGGTTCTGGCTAGCTAGGATATTAGGGTCTAGAAACAGACCCACGGGCACTGAGTTCTCCTCTGGTCAAGGCCAGAAGGCGGGCTTTAGTTGGGCAAAGAATGGCTTTTGGGGGAAATGGAGTTGGGGACAAACGATTTGGGAAAAAGCAGTTTGGGTTCCTATCTCAATTCTTCCCAAGAAGTCAGTTCTAGAATTAGATTAAAAAATTTAAACATTTAAAAATAAATTATTATATTTACAGAAGAAAACATCAAAATGTTTTATAATCTTGGAATAGGGAAGATATCTCAACATAATTCTAAATGCAGAAGCCATAATTGACAAATTAATGACTGATTATGATTTTAAATGCCTGGCAAAAATCAATAAACACAAAAAATCCACATACAATCCAAGTCAAACCCAATGACAAGTTGGAAAAAATGCTTTTTTTTTCTTCACAATGGGATAATTTTCTTAATCTGTTCCTAGCAAACAGTAATGCCAAGACCCCAGTAGAAAAATGGACAAAGAATGTGAAATACAAATGACTTTTAAATATCTACTGTTTAAAATAGTTTCCAGTTTCAAAATGACCATATTAGTGGTAGAAATGAGAAACATAAAAAAAATAAGTCTGACAGAAGCACTGATATGCTTGATTATATTTCTAGGAAACACAAATGAAGCTACAATGAATCACTATTTTAAGGTATCATATGCCCATTTACAGATCTATGGGAAGCCCTTCTGCAGTAAGGAATTCAGTCTGCAGAAATACCCGTACTTAGGAAGAGAAGTGTATGAGGATACTGGACCTAGCATTGCTTGTTACAGACTTGGGGAAAAAAACAAATTTCAACCAAAAAGTAACAGGGTGAATAAATTACAGTGCTAATAAAATATAGTGCAGCCATTAGAAGGACTGAAGCCAATCTATATAGGGGTAAATGAACAGTCTCCAAGCCACAATGATAACATGATCACATTTCTGTATAAACTCTTTGGCTACACATGCACTTTCTCTGTTGACACGTAAGAAACTGTCTGTGCCGCCGTGGACGGAAACACTGGAGGTCAAGGGTGGGAAGAGCAGTGAGTTATCACCCAACACTCTTATACTCTGAAGTTTTTACTCTGTGCCTGAAAACATTTCCGTTCAATCGTAAGCCGTCGTTCTGGACTTGCTGCACAGCGGAGCCACAGCCCTCGGGGAACTTGCATTCTGATGGGGTGAAAAGCCAGCGGGCTTTGTGACAGGCAGCAGCGGCGGTCAGTGTCAGCACAAGGCAGGAGGATAAGGGTAGGGGCTTGCGGAAGGAATACTGCAGCTGACGGCCGAAGAATCGACGTGCTAGGAGGGATCGGTAAAGACCGAGCTACTTCGGTCACCAGGACCAGCCAGTACAAAGGAATCTCTCTGCTCCCGGGAGTACACACCCACACTCCCAGACGCCCTAGATTATCAAACGGAAACCTAGATACCCAGCGGGAGGGACAATCCTGCGCACCGTCCTCGGTTGGGGACCGCAGGACCAGGGCTCCCGCCGGGCCGCTCTCGAGTGCCCGGGGCCACTCTGGGCTCTCCCAGTACCCCAGGCCCGAAGCCCAGTTGAGAGCCACAGAAAGCGCTGACACACACCCGCCGGCGTCGGCCAGCCCGCTGGGCGCGCTCCCACGGCCGGGACGGCGGCAAGGGCAGGGCCGGCCGCTGAAAAGCCGCCACTTACCGGCCAGGCCGTGGCCTCCACTCGCTCCACGCCTGCCACCGCAGCCAAGCGCGCGCCACCCCACTTCCGCTTCCGCTCGGCCGCGCCCCGCGGCGTCATCCCCGCCCCCAGGCTGAGACCTCCCCCTTTAAAGGGGCCACGGACCCTGAGAGGACGAGGCAGAAGCAGCCGTGGCTCCTGGCCTCGCCACTGCCTGGTGTCGGGCACACGGAGCTGCCGCCCGACTTCGGCATGGACAACAGGCCGCCCGTCTCTGAAGCCTTCCGCGCTCTAGAGCGCCGCCCTTGGAGGTCGCAGGGGGCACTCCGGGGGGCGGTGGTGAGCCGGACATTCTGCTGAGTCCCGAAAGACCTAGACCGTCCGTCTTTAATATCCCCGCAGCGTATTGAGCCCAGACCAAGGTACGGAGGTGTGCTGCGCGAGTGCTCCTCGTGACCCCATTCCTGGGGAGGCCGCACGGGGTCTCGGACCTGCCACTGCCCTCCACTGGACCCAAGCGTGCAAGACTCTTCTTGGCTCTCTGCGCAGGGGGAGCTAACCCTAACCCTGCGATGTCTACCACACGGGTACGGAAGGGTGCTTGTCTCGCTGAGGGTCCAGAGCAGTCCCAGCCTAAACCCGCGGTGGCCACTTCCACCCCTAGGGTTGTCTTGCGGACAGGGAGCCAACCACCCTCCCCAGGCGTGCCCTCGGAGCACGAAGGGTCCTGAATTAGAATGCTGTCGCCCCTCCATCACTACCCAGGCAACCGACAGCCTCAAGGACCTGGCATCTGCAGTAGTGAACTCCCCTGGGGAGTTGGGGACAAAGCCTGGTCCCCCCATCTCGGGCTCACTGAGCCCCACGGAGAGCTCGCACAAGCCAAGAAAGGAAGAGGTACCTTAAAATTTTAAATCTTTTAATTTCTGTTTTCACGTTTTTCCTTCGTTTTGCTTCCAAAAGGAAAGGAGCGCATAGCTCCGTCACCTGTACATTGTCCACGGCCCAGGGGCCGGGGCAGGTCCCGACCCCTGACGGCCGGCTGCCTCTAGGGCGTGGGGCGCCCGGGGGTTCACATGCAGCCCCCGGGGCCGAGGCAGGGTCCGGGCGCCGCCTTATTGCTGAGGTCCCGGCGTGGCTCGGGCCGGCCACTAGGCTAGGCGCGCTGGCTGGGCAGCTCCTGGGAGATGAAGCGGCGCAGGCGCTCTAGATACTGGCTGTAGAGCTCAATGTCGTTGTGCCCGGCACCCTCCACCCACAGAGGCTCCACGGCCTTGGGGCAGCGCTCGTAGAGCGCCAGCCCGTGAGAGAAGTCGATCACCTCGTCCTCCGTGCCGTGGATGATGAGCACCGGCGACGTGATCTTGGACACCTTCTCGATGCTGCGGGGCGGGGCACGTTAGGTCTCCGAGCCCCGCCCCGCCAAGGTCCCGCCCCGCCCAGTCCCCGCCCCCTGCCCCGCCCCGCGCTCACTTGGGGAACGCGTCAAAGCAGTAGGTCTTCTTGGTGTCGGGAAAGGCGACGCGCATGCCCGAGGTGAGCGGAGAGTGCAGCACTACCGCGGCGCACTCGTAGCGCGAGGCCAGGTCCACGGTGGGCACCGTGCCGATGCTCTGCCCGTATAGGACGATGCTGTCCGGGCTGATGCCGTACCTGGCGGCGGTAGGGGCAGGATCAGCCGCGAAGCAACTCACACACCCCTCCCACTTCCTGCCCTCCATTCTCTGAGCAGGCTCCAGGAAATACGATAGGGACCTGGAACTCTGCCCTACCTGCCAGCACCGAGGGGGTTGGCTCAGCAGGATCCCCAGGTGTGAGGAGAACTGACCGCCAGTAGCCCAGACCCTCAGTTTCGATAGTATCTACTTGGTCACACCTGGGCAATATACCTGTGAGGGCCCTACCAGCGCTGTGGTTCCTGAAGGCAGGTCCCTAGGGCTTATCCTGCTTCTTCCAGTCACCCAGCCCTCCCACACTAGACCAGGGCCACATGCAGAACCTGCTTGGGGCCTTCCTGCTGCTAGTTTGGAATTTGACAGCCCTTCCTGGTTCCACTGCAAGGGGGCGTGTTTTCCCTCACCCACTCCCTTGGCCTTGGGGAATGAAGACAGTCCTGCCCAGTTATCTCAGCCAGTTAGCAGCCCCTCAGGTGCTTAGCAAAATGTGGGTAGGCAGGAACAGTGGCCCCTGAGGGGAGTGAGTGGTCACTACCTCCTTCCTTGAGCACCTTTCCTACATAGTGGTCAGGTCCTATGCCCCTTGCCCCCCAACTTCACACAGACCTCCCGGAGCACCACCTCAGCGCAGTTCTTCCCTAACCACTCAAGGACCCACTCACCACCCTCCCAGTATAGGAGGTCTCCATGGCCTTCCCTCCACACACCCCCAGCTGTGATCTCAAAGGGGGATCCCCTCTTCCGAGTAGTCAGGGCACTCGGGCACCTGGGCACCCAGGGTCATCAGCACCTGTCCCTGCCCTCTGGCCCCAACCCCAGGCCTTGGAGATGCCACCCAACCTTGTGCTGACCCCCCCCTTGGCCACTCCCTGGTTTGCCAGGAGCACCGCTGTGCTGAGCACCAGCCCGGTCCTATCACTCAGCACCAAGCAGGACTCCCAGCTGCACCTGGCTGTCTCCACCTGGACAAACGCAGATGGTGTTGGATTCCACAGCTCTTCCAGCCCTTCCCCACCCTGCACCACTGCTTGGACCCACAACTCCCACCCGCCTAATGATTCTCAGTTGTCGGGGCTAAGGGACAAGGTTGCTGGAGGTCAATGCTAGCAGCAGGACAGATGGCAGCAGGACAGATGGACAGGTAACAGAGCTCAGACCCCTCACCCTTCAGCAGGGCGTGATTCTGCCAGCAACCCCCAGTCAGCAGGGACAGGCTGAGGCAGCTGAGTGTGGAATACCTGCACCAGGCCACCTAGCATGAGTCCCTAGTATCACAGAGGTGCCAGGGGACCCTGCTCCCAGGGCTTGCATCAAGGACTCCTGGTGCATCACTACAGCAACCAGGGCCCCACCTCCCCAGGGCAGGCTGGCTGCGGGCCCTGCAGGAGCTGGTTGCACCAGTAGGCCAGGCAGGGCTAAGGTCGGACGGCCCTGTGCAGGCAGAGGGCACTACCTCCAGGAGGCTAGGAATCAGGTGGGTCTCCTCCAGGGCAGCATGGGGCACCAGGCCACAGGTTGTGTGTGCTGGCTCTGAGACTGAGCCACCGTGCTTCAGTGAGCAAGCATGGGGTCGAAGGGGGCTGCCAGGACCTAGATGACGAAGGCAGTGGGCTTCGGGGTAGAGGCAGAGACCAGACTACAGGGACCCTATCTGAGTCAAGCCAACAACTGTGCTGGGTACTATGCCTAGGGAGGCCCCAGCCTCTGCTAGCTGACCTCCCACAGGGGCTGTGCTGGGAACTAAGCTGTCTGACAACACCTCCAGGCCCAGAGACCCTCCCCAAAATGAAGCCAAGCTCCACAAGGGGCCTGGTCCCTCCCCACCCCTCAAGTGCTTCCTCAGGCATGGGGATCTCCGAGTCCATTCACACCACCCTCACACACCATGTCCCAGGCCCAGGAGAGGCCTGAGTCCCCTACTTAACTTCTCCCTCCAGGCAGAGCCTCCGTTCCCTTGGAGACAGCCCCAGGCCCTGTCCCTGCTCCTCCCAGACTGGGGCTCCCAGGAGGTCACTCCAAGGAGGGTGGAGGGCCCCCATCCAGCCTCTCTACACACCAAGCAGACAAAACTCGGGTCAGGCTTCACCCTGTGGCCCCCCACCTGGGCTTCTTCCCACAGGGTCCAGTCACCTGTGAGGAGACACGCACCCCTGCATCCCCCTACCCGCCGCCGCAGCCTGGACTCACCTGGTGCGCAGGGCCTGCCAGGCGGCGTCAATGTCAGCGTAGAGGTTCTTCTCGGAGGGTTTGCCCGAGCTCACGCCGTAACCAGAGTAGTCATAAGAGAAGATGTTGCAGTTGATGCGTGTGCCCAGGCCGATGTAGAAGCTGCTCATCTGGCCCAAGTCCACTGCGTTGCCGTGTGAGAAGAGAACTGTGTACCTGGGGAGGTGGGGAAGCACAGGTCAGAGGGTGATGGAGGGAGGGGGCTGGTGCCCTGAAAAAAGGAGCAGAGGATTGGTCCTGCTCACCAGGACTTAGGCCAGGATAGTCAGTGAAGCGTCAGGCTCCCCATCATCCAGGGGACCACCCAGTGTGAGCCTGGGAAGCCACAGTGACCTTCACATCATTGGCCCTGGTGGCAGCTGCTTTCCCCCCAGAATCATTCCTGATGGAGAGACTCTGAGAGCCTAAGGATGGCGGTTCATCTCCCCGCTGCTCTGAACCTTCCTGCGGGGGCTCCGACCACAGGGAGGAGGGCCAGCCACTGTTCACTGCAGGGGCAACTCTTGGGGGAAAAACCAGGGACCTTATCTCTGCCCAGGGTCCCACGCAGCCCTGCCAGGTAGTCTTGTGAGAGCAGGTGACCAGTCTGGATCCTGGTTGACGGACTCCCAGAATCTTCTTCCTCCAGCACCGCTGGGTCCCAGCCCAGCCTAGCCAAGAGGTAAAAACCTGCCCTTTGGACCTGGCCTCCTCTGCGGGCAGAAGCAGCTGGAAGGCCCCACCTGTGCGCCACCATAGGGCTCGGGGAGTCAGACCTGGCCCCAGCTGCCAGCCTGGTCTCGGGGCCACCACCCTAAAGCAGGTACTGAGGCCTCACTGGGCACTCAGGGCCCAGGAAACTGATCCAGGGCATGTGAACACTGAGACCCAGAGGTAGGCGGCTCCCAGAGAGGGCCCCCAAGAGGCTGCACGTGGAAGGACCCTGAGCAGTTTCTTGGTGGCCATGGGCAGATCTCATCTGCTGTTCCTTGACAAGAAGAATCTCTGGGGCACCCGCCCACCCAAATGGGCTTTCGCTGGCTCTGGCCCTCTGGTGGTCTCCATGGGCCACAATGAGAGGCTGAGGACAGAGCACATCTGGGGCCCCCACCCAACTTGGCCCCTCTACCATAGGGGTCTTGTCTGCGGGGCTCACCTGGCACCAGGCACACAGCGCACATACATGCAGGAGATGCGGTTGCCCCGGCTGCTCTTGGTCAGGAAGACCTCGATGGTGTCCAGCTCACGCTGGCTGTACTGGAAATCGGCGCGCTCCATCAGGTGGAGCTTCCAGCGCCCAGGGGTGCCAGCCAAGGCCCGCAGGTTCCCTGAGGGGGCAGCCCCAGCCCCACCAGGTCCGGGCTCAGGCTCAGGCACCAGCGAGTAGGTGGGCTCTGGAGGCAGGAAGGCGAGCTTAGCGGCAATGCGGCCGGGGCAGGGCGGGCAGCAGAAGAGGCAGCAAAGCTCGGTCACTGACAGGCCGTTCATGGCGGGGGCTGGGTGCCGGGGAAGGCCTCACCCGGCAGGGGAGGGCTGGGGGTGCTCGGAGACGTGGGCAGGGGGCAGGGCGACCCCCAGCCACCGCCCCAAACAAGAGCCCCGTTAGGAGGCCGTGGCCCAGCCCCATCGTGGTCCAAGCTGAGCCCTCAGGAGCCTCGCAGCCTCGCGTGTCCGTGTGGCACAGAGGGAAAGCCTGTAGGGGGACAGCATGATATGACGTTCCCTTGGGGCTCCCACAGGTCCCAAGCCCTGGGCCTTCCCCTCTGCCCAATATCCACAGCTCCACCCACTGCCCCACGGCCTGGCCTGCCCTCCCTGGGGCACCAAGGCCTCCCAAGTTACCCTGGTGGGACCCAACCAGCCCCCTGCCTGCTACCACACTTCCTCGGCCTGCAGGTGACTCTTGCCATTTAACCCCATTCATCATCAGTCCAGCCTCTGCCTGCAGGCCGTGCTGGGTGATCAGCACCCTGGCTACCCAACTCTCCCCAATACTACCCCTGCCCTGTGTCCAGGGAGACCGGTACCCCCAGACCTCTGTCCACATGGCTGGCCCAGACTCTCCTCCACCCCCTCCCATCCACCACCCCCAGGTGACACAGCTCAGCTGAGGACAGACTGCTGACCATAGGGACCCGGGAGCATGCTCCCAGGGCCTGTGATGTCCGGAGACAGGAGTCCAGGCAGAGGAAATACAACAAACAAAGGCTCTGGGAACAAAAGCAGGATACATCTCCAGGCTGGGAAGGCCCAAGGAGCTGGGACAATGGCTCTCTCCTGTGCTTGGGGCCAGGCCCCATTGGGGGCTGGGGTCCACAGGAGCCTGGGGCATCTTCCCCTGCTCCACCAACTTAGGGGTCTGTGGCCTCAGGGAAGTCACTTAGCCTCCCTGGGCCTCAGTTTACACTTCCATCAGTACAGACACCACACAGGTCACAAAGAGAGTAAATGAGATGAGGGGAAAGAGGTGGGACAGGCAGGGCTCAGGACAGGCACAGAATGTCCTGAACACGATCTCAAGCAGACCACAGCTGAGCTGCTAAAGCAACTACACTCAAATATGCACGGAGCTGCCAACAGAGACTGGAAGAAAATACAGAGGTCTGAGAAAAACCTACTCACTACATTGTCCTTACAGCCTGGAGTGAGGGAGGGACACATGTTCGCAGCAGAGCACCTGAACCTATTCTGTTTCCCGGCCACAGCATTTGAAAACCACTGGGCCAGGGCCATGCGGATGCAGAGCAGGTTGGTGCAGTCTGAGGCCCAGAAACACACCTGCCCCCTGCAGACCTGTGATTTGAGACTGGGGGCTGCAGAAAGCTACATCTTAACAGTCACTTGGATCAGGGCACATGGAGGGGTGTGGGAGAGGGAGGCAGGGACACAGATGGCCTCCAGGAGCCCCCAGACTCCCAAGTGGGATGCTTGTGTTACGCGTTAAGTATGTTCAGAGGGGAGAATCTACCACATTGGTTCTCAGATCAAGGCAAATTTGCCCTCTGGGACACGGGCCAACCACTGGAGAGACATCTATGGTTGTCACAACTTGGCATTGAGTGGGTGGAACCCAGGGATGCTGCTCAACACACCACCATGCCCAGGACACACTCCCCAGAGTGTCAATCAAACTGAGGCTGCTCCAACATATTTTCAGGTGTCCAGGCCCCAACAGGTTGACATTCTACTGGTGCTTTGATGGCATGGTGGGTCTGGAGTTTGGGCAGCAAGGCGAGGCTGGTTTTCAGAGGGAAGCCTGGCTGAGAGCCAGTGGGCAGGTAGGAGGCCCCTGGAGACCCAAGGATGAACAGGCACAAGATGGACAAGGGCCCGCTGACCAAGCCAGAAACCAGGATACCATCCTTGACACCTCCCTGAACCCTCGGACCGGCTCATCACAGGGCTTGCTGACTGCCTCTCTCCCTCCCACCACCACCTGGGGCACACACAGTCTCCTTCCTTGCTGGTTCCCCTTCACCATCGACCACTGCCACCCTGTTCCACGCTGTTCTGCCCCCTGCAGCCAAAAGACCTTTTCACAACACAAACCTACCAGCCACTAGGCTGTTCCAGGGGTCCCACTATTTTTACGATGGAGATCAAACCCCTCACCATCGTTTGCTGTGGCCGATCTCTCCAGCCTCCCTTGCTCATCCCTACCCCTCTCCCCAGATGAACCACACTGCCCTCTCCTGCCTCAGAGCTGCAGCCCCAGCAGTTCCCCTAATCGCACAGCTTGAGCTCCCTGTCCCATCCACCCTTCACATCTCCCAGGGCCCTTCCAAACAGATTAGTCCCTTCCCCACAGGCTCTAGGCTCCAGATCTGACTCCACAGCTTGTGTGTACAAATTCAGCCTTTGCGCCACCCCCCCCACCCCCGCCCCACCCCTCCAACCAAAGAGAAATTCCATGAGAGCAGGACCGCCACCAGTTCTCATTCAATCAACACTGGTTGAATGAACAGAAAAAGAACCCGGGGGAAAGGGGGGGCTCTATAGTCTGCCATGCCTGACAGAGAGCGGGTACAGTCTCTTCTCAGGCCTCCCAGACCTGGGACCTCCTGCGGTCTTATATGGATATCAATGAGGGTGCTAGATATCAACAAGGGTGCCATGAGAGCCGGGCCTCAACCGCAGAGAACCCCTAGATGCCTCACTCACTGGGCAGGCACTCCCAGCACTCACAGCCCAGCGATTGTGTCCACAAGCACATACCCGCTGCCAGGCGCAGTGTAGACTGCTGGTTATCATGAGGACCAACAAGGAGCCAGGCAGTTACAATTCTTCAAGACGACCTAAATATGGACAACTGTGACCGCACCTCTCCCAGTCAGTCTGAAAGGCGCCTGCAAAGTGCCTGGTGACAGGGACCAGGACAGCGGGGAGAGGATAGTCAAACCCCAGAGGTGACAGCAGGTTCTAGGAACTAGGGGTCCTGGACTAGACGGACACTGGAAGGAACAGTGAGCAGAGGGGTCCTGGAGAGAGCTGGGTCAGGCCCAGCCCATAAATCCTGCTGCAGAATCTGGACTTCATCCTGGGGAAACGGAGCCGAAGGAGTGGGGGTCTGGGGTGGAGCCCATGGGTTAGGGGCTGTGGATGGTGCCCTGGTAGCAGCCTGGAGATGGGGCTGGAGCAGAGGCTGGGACGCCTGCCCAGGTGTCCAAGCCGGCCACAGGACGCCCGCGAAAGGGCAAAGGTGTCTTGGAGACGTTTAAGAAGCAGAGCTCGGCTCCGGTTGCAGTGGCGGGCCGGGGGTGTCAGGCTGGGGCATTGTTTGGGGACAGGGGTCAGAATCCGCGGCTCGGACAGCGCACTCCTCGAAGGCGGGGCCGCGTCCCCGGGAGGGTAAGCGCATATCCCACGGCGGAGGACTGAATGGACTGCGGACGGAGCTCTGCCAGAGTTGGAGACGCTGTCCCCGCGGTCCCGGGCCCTGATCGGTGGTCCTCCACCCGGGACCGCGGCCGCCCCGGGAGTGCGGGGTCTCGGGGACGTCCGGCCGGACTGCCCAAATCTCGCGGCCCGGCCCGGCTCTCCAAACGGCCGCGGGAGTCACTGAGACCGCTCAGAGCCGCCACGCCAGCCCCTGCTTGACACTCACCGCCGCAGCCCGCGCCCCCCGGCCCCGGGGCCGCGCTCCATGGCTCCCGGCCGCCCGCCCGTATGGCCGTCAATCCCTCAGCAGCCCGGACCGGTCTCTTGCGCCGCCACCGCAGCCGCTCCCCCGCGGGCGGAAGTGAGCCTCACTCCCGCCACCGCCCCGGAAGTGACGCGCAGGTGTGCGTGGGGGCCGGAGCGGACGGGGACCAGGACCGGGAGCTGGCGCGGCGCGCTCCCGGGGGCGGGGTTAATTCGCATGGTGGGCGGGGAATTTATGGTGGGCGGGGCGATTGGGTGGGCAGCGGCCGAGTTTCAGGTTTCAATTAAGGTTTCTGGGAGTGAAGACTCGTAACCGTTCACTTAATCCTTTTCTCATTTCAGTGCTAGGACTCTAGTGAGGAACTCTTCTGGTATCAAAATTTACAGGGTGCCAAAAAACTCAGTGGGGCTTCCCAGGTGGCGCTAGTGGTGAAGAACCTGCCTGCCAATGCAGAAGATGTGAGAGATGTTCAATCCCTGGGGTCTGAAAGATCCCCTGGAGGAAGGCATGGCAACCCACTCCAGTCTTCTTACCTGGAGGACCCATGGACGGAGGAGTCTGGCCTGCTGCAGTCCATAGTGTCGCACAGAGTCGGACACGACTGAAGCGATTTAGCACAGAACAAAAACCTCAGTGGTCAACATAAGAACTATTTTAATGCACTACTAAAAAAACAAAGTTTTGGTGGAAGTAGGCCCCTGGCTTGGGTGATTCAGCCCATTATTTCAAATCTTTATGTATTGTTCATCATGGGTCCTTTTGCATCACTTTAGGCTCCCTATTCCCACGCCCCCCCCCCCCCCCACCCAACCACCCCCCTCCCACTCCCCCCCCCACCCCCGCGGCTCCCTGGTGGCTCAGTGGTAAAGAATCCGTCTGCAATGTAGGTTTGATCCCTGAGTCGGGAAGATTCCCCTGGAGGAGGAAATAGCAACCCACTGTAGTATTCTGGCCTGGAGAATCCCATGGACAGAGGAGCCTGGCGCTACAGTCCATGCAGTGGCAAAGAGTCCCACGAGACTGAGCACACAAGCAGCTTAGGCGTTTTCATTGAGCATTAAAATATTAGGGTTTCCGACCATTTCCCACTCAGCTCACCCTGCAGGCAGGGAGGCTGCTGGTGACACAGCTGAAGGCAAAGGAGATGGACAAGAATGAGGCTTGGGAACAAAGTGGCAGTGTGGCTGAAGGTGACCGGGCAGTCAGGGCAGTAAGGGCACTCCTCTTTTCTGAGGAGGAAGACAGAGAAACTGCAGAGGCTGACAGTGCCTAGCCAAAGCAGGACAGTGAGTTAGTGGGACAGCCTCAGCCTTGGGCAGCCCAGCCTATTGCAGCTCAACATCCACCCTACCGGCTGCAGGCAGCCCCAGCTCCCTGTCCTCCGTCGGAGAATCTAACTTTCAGCTTCGTTTGCAGAGATAAGCCTCCCTGGCCAGCCTTTCCCCAAGGCCCTATTCCCTGGGGTCAGCTCCTGGTAGAGGACTCAGGCTCAGGACTGGACACTGTCCAGAGGTGGTTTCCAGCTGGTTCCCTCTGACCCCCTGCCCAGGCTCTAGCTGACCCTCCCTCAGCTATGTGCTCCAGGGGGCTGTCCCTGGGGGCCTGGAGACGCCCCTGCCTCAGCTGTCCCCTCAAGGCTCCTGACTTCAGCTGTCCTCCTGAGGTCCAAATGTCACACCTAGGCCAGGCTCCTTCCATTTCCTCGTGCCAGAACAGGAAGGGGCCTGTCCACAGCCTTCCTCCACACTACCCCACCCCCTAGCCCCATCTTCCCCTCCTCCCCTGGGCTAGAAAGGGCCAGAGCTGTGCAACACCTGAAAGCCCAGCTTCTCCAGGACTGAAATGCCCCAAGGGGAACACCTGTGTGTGTGTGTGTGTGTGTGTGTGTGTGTGTGTGTGTGAGGGGGTGACCAGAAGGAGGGGATAGGGGACTAAGCCTATTCTCTTCCCACACAAATGGGGCCTGCCCCACCCCCTCGGAGTTCCCCCACCGACCAGAAGGTGCCCAGAAAAGAGGAAGGCATTGCTGTAAATTCCCCAAGGTCTCTGAAGGTCAGTCCCACCACCTTCCCTTCCCAAAGCACCTATTTGGTGTTGCCCAGTAACTGGCCCATTTTCCCTACCTCTTGCCACTGCTCTCTCTGCCCCAGCCAAGCCACCCTTGAGAAGTTTGTCCCTGGTTGTTCAGTTGCTCCGTCATGTCCAACTCTGCGACCCCAGAGACTGCAGCACACCACTCTTCCCTGTCCTTCACCATCTCCCAGAACTTGCTCAAACTCATGTCCATCAAGTCAGTGATGCCATCCAACCACCCCATCCTCTGTCATCCCCTTCTCCTCCTGCCTCCAGTCTTTACCAGTATCAGGGTCTTTGCCAATAAGTCATTTCTTTGCATCAGATGACCAAAGTATTGGAGCTTAAGCTTCAGCATCAGTCCTTCCAGTGAATATCTAGGATTGATTTTCCTTAGGATTGACTGGTTTGATCTTCTTGCAGTCCAAGGGACACTAAAGAGTCTTCTCCAACACTGCAGTTTGAAAGTGTCAGTTCTTTGATGCTCAGCCTTCTTTACGGCCAGCTCTCACATCCATACACGACTACTGGAAAAACTATAGCTTTCACTATACAGACCTTTGTTGGCAAAGTGATGTCTCTGCTTTTTAATATGCTGTCTAGGTTTTTCATAGCTTTTCTTCTAAGAAACAAGCGTCTTTTAATTGCAAGGCTGCAGTCACCATCCACAGTGATTTTGGAGCCCAAGAAAATAAAGTCTGTCACTGTTTCTATTGTTTTCCCCATCTATTTGCCATGAAATGATGGGACCGGATGCCATGATCTTAGTTTTTTTAAAGTTGTGTTTTAAGTCAGTCTTTTCTTAAAACTGGATGAAGCACAAGCTGAAATCAAGATTGCCAGGAGAAATATCAATAACCTCAGATATGCAGATGACACCACCCTTATGGCAGAAAGTGAAGAGAAACTAAAGAGCCTTTAGATGAAGATATAAGAGGAGAGTCATCCCCCAAGGCCCCATTCCCCAGGGTCAGCTGCTGGGAGAGGACTCAGGCTCAGGACTGGACACTGTCCAGCTGGTTCTCTCTGATCCCCTGCCCGGGACCTAGCTGCCCCCTCCCTCAGCTGTGTGCTCTAGGGTAATGTCGCTTGATTTCAGCTGTGCTTCATCCAGCACAGCATATTGAATGATGTACTCTGCATATAAGTTAAATAAGCAGGATGACAATATACAGCCTTGAAGTACTCCTTTCCTAATTTGGAACAAGTCTATTGTTCCATGTCCAGTTCTAACTGTTGCTTCTTGAGCGGCATACAAATTTCTCAGGAGGCAAGTAAGGTAGTCTGCTATTAAGAATTTTCCACAGTTTTTTTTTTGATCCACACAGTCAAAAGCTATAGCATAGTCAATGAAGGAAAAGTAGATTTTTCCTGGAATTCTCTTGCTTTTTCTATGACCCAAATTTGTCCCTACCTCAGGGCCTTTGCACAAGCTATGTCTCCTGCCTGGAGCGCCTCCAGATAGACACATGGCTGGCTCTTCCTCCTCCTCTGGCACCTGCAGAGATATCACCTCCTTAGGAAGCCCTTGCTGACCTCCCTCAGCCAGAGTCACTACCACACCCTATTTATTTTTCTAATAGAAAACTTGCCATCATTTTACTGAGTTGTTTGTTTGTTTGACATCTATCCTCCCCATATTCCATGAGCTCCAAGCTCCCTCCCAGGGTAGAGAGCCGGAATCTTGTCCACTATGTCCCTGGCTGTCCCCCATGCTTTCTGAGGAGTCGTTAGATACATGGAAGGAGGATAACTCCCAGCCACGAGGAAGGCTTTCAGGAGGATGGAGGGAGGCTCTGGAAACTTCAGGTTGCTACTGGTACAAACCTCAGCCTGTTGGGAAAAGAATGTGACCACAGGAATCAATGGTCTTGTCTTTTTTTTTTTTTTTTTTTCAAATTTTCAAATTTTATTTTGTATTGGGGTATAGTCAGTTTACAATGTCATGTTAGTTTCAGGTGAACAGTGAAGAGACTCAGCCATACACAGTTATGTATCCATTCTCCCCCAGGTGGTACTAGTGGTAAAGAACCCATCTGCCAATGCAGGAGACCTAAGAGATGTGGGTCCAATCCTTGGGTCAGGAAGATCCACTGGAGGAGGGCATGGCAACCTATTCCAGTATTCTTACCTGGAGAATCCCATGAACAAAGGAGCCTTATAGGCTATAGTCCATAGGGTCGCAAAGAGTCAGACGAGACTGAGCACGTATGCACCCCCCTCCACTAGGCAACCATAAATTCCTTTTCTAAGTCTGGGAGTCTCTTTCTGTTTTGTAAGTTCATTTGTACCATTGCTTTTGAGACCCTGGTATAAGAAATGTCATACAACGTTTCTCCTTCTCTGTCTTGCTTCACTCCTATGACACTCTCTTAGTCCATCTTTGTTGCTGCAAATGACATTATTTCATTCTTTTCAATGGTTGAGTAATAGTCCATTGTATATATCTACCACATCTTTATCCATTCCGCTGTCTATGGACATTTAGTTTGCTCCTATGTCCTGGATATTTTAAATAGCATTGCAATAAACATAGGGGTGGATGTATCCTTTCAGATCATGTTTTTGTCCAGGTACAGGACTAGGAGTGGGATTGCACTCATATCCCATATCGTATCATATCATAAAAATATGATAGCTCTATTTTTAGTTTTTAAGGAACAGCCATACTGTTCTCCATAGTGACTCTATCAGATTACATTCCCACCAACAATGTAGGAGGGTTCCCTTCTTTCCATGTCCTCTCCAGTATTTGTGTTTGTGGGGGTTTTTTTGTTTGTTTTGTTTTTTATGCTAGCCATTCTGACCAGTGTAAGGTAATATCTCATTGGAGTTTTGATTTGCTTTTTCTAATAATTAGCAATCTTGAACATATTTTCATTTCATGTGCCTGTTGGCCATCTGTATATTCTTTTTGGAGAAACGTGTATTCAGGTCCTCTGCCCATTTTTTGAGTGAGTTGTTTGTTTTGATGCTGTTAAGTGTCATAAGCTGTTTGTAAATTTTGGAGACTAATCCCTTACTGGTCACATCATTTGCAAATATTTTCTCCCAATCTGTGGGTTGTCTTTTCATTTTGTTTATTGTTTCCTTGGCTGTGCAAAAGCTTTTGAGTTTATGTAGGTCGCATTTGTTTATTTTTGTTTTTATTTCCATTGTTCTGAGAGATGGATCAAAAAAGATGTTGCTGTGGTTTATATCAGAAAGTGTTCTGCCTGTTTTCCTCTAGGAGTTTTATAGTGTCTGGTCTTACATGTAGGTCTTCAATCTATTTTGAGCTTATTTTTGTGTATGGAATTAAAGAATAACCTTATTTCATTATCATAGATGTGGCTGTCCAGTGTTGTCTTTTTTTATTTCTTGAATATTTATTTATTTATTTGGTTACTCTGAGTCTTAGTTGCAGCACATGGAATCTCTTAGTTGTGGCATGTTGGATCTAGTTCCTGGACCAGGGACTGAACTCAGGCCCCCTGCATTGGGAGTGCAGAACCTTAACCACAGGACCACCAGGGAAGTCTCTGGAATCAATGGTCTTAAAAGCAATCCTGTTTGAGTAAAAGATCAAGAGGTTACATGTTTCCCATCCTTGAGGCAAAGGAGACACTGCACATGTACCGAAAAGCTCCTTGGGTGTCAAGAGGAAGGGCTGCCACCCCATAATAGGTGATGACAAGCCTCCCCATAGGCCTCTAGGCTGGAATCCATCTAGGAAAAAAATTGTGCCCACATGTTGGAGAGGGTCCTAGGGTGGGTGAGGTGTGAAAAAATAAACCAGCTAATTGGCCAAAGGTAAACTAAGACCCTGAAGAACTACCATATATGAATGATTTAATCGTCTCTTCACTGCACTCTTCCTTATTAGGGAAGATGCTCGCACCCTTTTCCAGGTGTAGGGGGATCTCTACCTTGCTTCAGTTTTTTTTCTAATGTTTGGAAGCTCTTTTAAAATAGTTATTCATTTATTTGGCTGTGCAGATCTTGGTTGCAGCATGTGGGATCTAGTTCCCTGGCGAGGGATTGCACCTAGGCCCCTTGCATTGGGAGCCCAGAGGCTTAGCCACTGGACTACAGGGAAGTCCTCTAACTAAACAAATTGTTTCTCTGTGTGCTCTCCAGCTTATTGTGTTGTGTCTCTAATAATAAGTTTTGTAGTGTTTCTACAGATTTTGGCCTCCTTGAAAAATTCATTTTTCAATGGGGTAAACAGCCAGGAGGAACTCTGTTTTAAGCCTGAGGCCCCTGGTGGACTAGTAGTGGCCAGGATTTCTGGTTTTCATCCAGGCTACCCAGATTCAGTTCCTGGGCAGGGAACTAAGATCTTGCTTCAAGCCAGTGCTCACTGCTGTCTGTCTCTGTGATCAATTCTGCCTGGATCAGTGAGCTCCAGTCAGGTGCTATTCAATAGGGGCTTCCCAGGTGACAATAGTGGTAAGGAATCCACCTGCCAACGCAGGAGACATAAGAACCACAGGTTCAGTCCCTGGGTTGGGAAGATCCCCTGCCGAAGGAAATGGCAACCCACTCCAGTATTCTTGCCTGGAGTATCCCATGGACAGAAGAGCCTGAAGGTCTACAGTCTTTAGGATCACAAGGAGGCAGACACGACTGAAGCAACAGCACACACACTATCCAATATGGGGGCCATCAGCTCTGAGCTGCCATTTAAATAAATGGATGAAAAGTAAATACAGTTTAAATTGGACTTCTTCAGTTGCAATGGGCTCCTTTCAAGTACTCAAGAGCCATGCAGCTCTGGGGAGGCACAGGTGGAGAACAAGTCCGTCACTTGGAAAGTTCTAGAAGTTTCAGTCTAGCCACTGAACTACAAGACAAAAAGCATCTGCACTGGTGCCCTTTTGGTCTCCTGTGTATCTCTGGTACCCAGTTTGGGGCTCAGCATTCAGTCGGTGCTCAATAAATGCTTGAAGTAGAGAGGGGAGGTGGGAGGGAGGAAAGGAGTTCTTTTAAGTAGCAAAGTTAATCATCCGATGAACACTGCAAGTTTTGTCCATATATATTCATCCCTGCATTATTTACAATAGTGAAAACAGAAAAATATCTTCAAAGTGAAATGAAGAAATTAAATAAAAAGATTATGATTGGGGACTTCCCTGGTCATCCAGTGGTTAAGACACTATGCTTCCAATGCAGGGGGCACAAGTTCAAATTCAGGTCTGGGAACTAAGATCATACATACTATGTGGTTCGGCCAAAAGATGTTCCTAAAAAAATGATTATAGTCAATGCTTAATGAAAAAAAACTATTCTTGCCTGGAGAATCCCCATAGACCAAGGAGACTGGAGGGCTACAGTCCATGAGGTGACAAAGAGTCAGAAATGATTGAACAACTAAGCATACTGAGATAGGCAGACCATTACAAAGTTGCTGGTCTTTTTTTTTTTTAACAGCTTTACTTCGATTTATATTTTTATGGGAAATAATACTTATATGGTTCAAAATTCAAAGGGTCTATAAGATTGTACAGAAAACATCTCTGCCCCAATCTCATTCCCCAGGAAACATGACCCCATCTCTCAAGGCAGCCACTATTCCAAGCTGCAACTGATTCAGAGTTGAGAAACCCTGGCATCTGTGTCCACCTGCGAGCAGGTGTAAAGAGACTGTCCCATTTATTACTTTATTTTTTTATGTTTTGGCTGCTCCCCACAGCATGCAGGATCTTAGTTTCTCAACCAGAAATCAAACCCACCCCTCCCCTGCAGTGCAAGCGTAGAGTCCTAACCACTGGACCACCAAGGAAGTCCCTTTTTTTTTTTTAAAGTCTTTATTATTCCCTATTATTATTATTGATGCACACAGCAGCTTTTAGCAACACTGCCCAGATGGTCACTTCTTCCATCTGGGCCCATCTTGCAATCCTATCATGCAACCGCAGGGCTGGCCCCCCTGCGTGAATTCAGTCCCCTCCTGCTGGACAAGTAGGTTGTTTCCACTGTGTTGTTATTCAGTTGCTAGGTCATGTCCAAAACCCCATGGACTGCAGCATGCCAGTCTCCCCTGTCTTTTACTATTTCCCAAGTTTGCTCAAACTCATATCCATTGAGCCGATAATGCCATCCAATCATCTCATCCTCTGTTGCCCCCTTCTCCTCCTACCTTCAATCTTTCCCAGCATCAGGGCCTTTTCCAATGAGTCCGCACTTCACATCAGGTGGCCAAAGTATTGGAGCTTCAGCTTCAGCATCAGTCCTTCCAGTGAATTTTCAGGGTTGGAAAGATATCAGCCTTTTAGGATTGTCCTCTATGGGCGGGACTAAAACAGTATCTGGGGCATTTCCCACTGGTAGGTGGGGATTGCGGGGAGGTTTCCTGGAAGCAGAGGATTCTAAGGAGAAGATTCACGCTGCTTCCTCTAAGAAACACCGCAACTCTAGGCGCCGCTTGGAGAAAAACACGCCACCCTGGGAACAGGGAGGATGCTGGCAGATGAGGTTACAGGAGATTTTTTTTTCTCTTCCTCATGCTTTGATGTGTCTTCTGAGTTTGTGTTGGTTTTGCTCGGCCAAGGGAATGTTTTACTGTTAGGATCGATGAGAAGCTGAAATAAAAACTATATGCCCAATTCAGTGAACACGGATTCAATCCCTGGTTGGGAAACTAAGATCCTACATGATGTGTAGTGTGGCCAAAAAATAATTCATGCCTGTGTTTCTCGAGTTCAGACCTGAAATAATTGAAAGCCAGGACTCAGATACTATAGAAGAGTGTTCACAGCAGCATGATTTTGGGCAGCCAAAGATAGGAGCTGCATGAGCGGCTTGATGGATGAAAAAATGTGGTCCAGCCACACAGTTGAATGTGGTAGGAGCCTCTGACATCTACACTTTGGCTGAACCAAGGACGTGATGCTCAGTGAGAGAAGCCAGACGTAGGACACACACTGTCTGATTTCACTCACAGGGAGTCTGTAGAGGAGTCAGATCCACAGAGACAGGAAGCAGATGGTGGGGCCAGGGGCTGGGGAGGGGAGGGGGAGTCAGTGTTTCACCTGGGCAGAGCTTCAGTTTGGGAAGATGAGAAAGTTCCAGAGATGATAATGGGGATGGTTGCAGGACAATATGAATGTACTTAGCACTATTGAGCTGTGCACTTAAAATATGGCTAAGATGACAAATTTATGGTATGTGTATTTTACCACAATTAAATATAACTTGATGAAACCAAGAGGTGGGGGGAGGTCTGCAGGTGGTTAGGGCAGGGCCAGCATCCTGGCCTGAGACCCCTGCAGTCGCCTGGAGTCCCCAGCTCAGGAGGGATTTGCTTGAAATTCTTAGGATTTGACCAAGAGCATCTGCACTTTCATTTTGTGCTGAGATCTCTATGTTGTGTGGAGCATCATAGTTTGGGGAAGGGACCCACGCATGGTCAGGGTCTGGGAGTTGGTGGAGAAACACCCTCATGGACACGGTTTTTTGTGCACCACCCCGAAGGGGGGAGAATGAGACCCGGTCAGGAAGTGGGCTTCTGAGAGTCAAGGAAGGAAGTGGGGGTGTTGTGTCTGAAAATAGCTCTGCTCACCCAGCTGATCGTGGTTGGGGGGCGGGATGGGAAGCATGCATGGGACTTTCTGAGGAAGCCCCCTCCCCGGAAAGCAGCCCCACTCTTATCCTGGACACAGCCAGACCCAGCACCCACTGCTTGGCTGCCCGGTCTCAGTAGTTGGGTTTCAGAGCAAAGCGGTGCAGGAGAACCAGCCTAGGAGCTGGGATGAGGGTTCTCCAGAGAAACAGAGCCAATGGGATAGATGAGGATATAAATGTAGATACACTGCTGCCCAGAAAGAGATGTATAATCAGGATAATGGATACTGAGGATTCCCTCCATCTGGACCTGGTGTCTGCAAACTGGACACCCAGGGGAGCTGATGCTGTAAGGCCAAGGACAGGAAGTGATGGGTGATCCTGCAGGCCATCAGGCAGAGGGGACAGATTCCACTTTCCTTTGCTTTGCACTCAGGTCAACAACGTGTGGGTTGATGCCCACTTAAGGCCATCTGCTTTAGGGAGCCCATCAGTTCAAAGGACTGCCTCATCCAGGAACCCCTGCACAGACACATTCAGAAATCATGTTTAAAAAAAAAAAAGATATATTGGGAATTATCTGGCAGTCCAGTGGTTAGGACTCCAAGATTCCACTGCAGAAGACATAGGTTTGATCCCTGGTTGGGGAACTAACCAGCACGCTGTATGGCCAAAGGAAAAAAAAAGAAAGAAAGAAAGAAATAGTCCTTAAAAATTGAACACAAATACATACAAGCTCACTGTGACCCACTGCCAGCCCCATCCTTGGCCCTCCTCTCCCCAGAAGCTCCCTCTTGCCCTGTCCTAGTTCTTCCCCTCCCAGAGGTCACCAGTGGTTGACTTTCATCACCACTAATGAGTTTTGTCCAATTTTGTACTCTCCCTAAATGGAGTCCTACAGTTTGTTCTCTTCTAGTCAGATTCATCCATTCCATGCTGTGCATATAACCTGCATAGAACAGGTTATATGCAACAGGCAGGTACCCTTTTCCTTGCTGCATAATATTCCATTTTGTAAACATACCACTGTTTCTTTTTTTAACATGTTAAAAACCATTCAGTTTTACTAATTTACATGTATTAAGTTCACAAATTATCTAAATGAAGTCTTTCTCAGTGCACTGTATGAGCCTAAGTCAAAATACAGATTAGAAGAATTCACATGCATTCTTGTTCTTCTGAGAATTGTGATTATTTGAAATATATTTGATTTGCAATGTTGTATTAATTACTGCTGTACAGAAAAGTGATTCAGTTATGCCTACATATACAATTTTTTTCCCTTTTTCTTTTTTTGGTTGCTGTGTGACCAATCTTAGTTTACCCACCAGGGATCAGACCTGTGCCCCCTGCAGTGGAAGCAGATAGTCTTAATGACTGGACCTCCTTGAAAGTCCCTACAATCTTTTTAATATATATATTATTTTCCATAATGGTTTGTCATAGGATAGTGAATGTAGTTCTCTGTGCTATAGAGAGAACCTTGTTTATTACATACCACTTCTTTTTAAAAATATTTTATTTATTATTTATTTATTTGGCTGACCAGGTCTTAACTGTGGTTCTAAGAGTCTTCACTGTGGCATGCAGAATCTTTTTTAGTTGAAGCATCTAGGATCATAGTTCCCTAACCAGGGGTTGAACCTAGGTCCCTGAATTTCGTGTGAAGAGCCTTAAGTGCTGGACCACCAGGGAGGTCCCACATACCACCATTTCTGACCCAGCTCTCAAAAATGGACATTTGGGTGGTTTCCACTTTGGAGCTATTATGAACACAGTTCCTGTGAGTCTTTTCCTGGATATAAGCACTTGTATTCTTTAGTTAAATTAATATAATTAGTTAACTAATTTTTGGCTGTGCTGGGTCTTCGTTGCTATGTTTGGGCTTTCTCTAGTGGCAGTGAGCGGGAGTTACTCTCTAGTTGTGGTGTGTGGGCGTCTCACTGTAGTGGCTTTTCTGGTTGTGGAGCCAGCTACTAGGGTGAGTGGGCTTCGGTAGTCATGGCATGGTAGTCTTCAGTGGTCTCAGTAGTTGTGATGGACAGGCTTTGTTGCATGTGGAATCTTCCCAGACCAGGGATTGAACCTGTGTCTTCCACATTGGAAGGTGGATTCTTTACCAACTGTGCCACGGAGGAAGCCCCATGAGTATAGATCTGATCTGCACTGCCAAATGGTTGTCCAAAGTAGCTGAGCTTTCTGGCTCCCTGACTTATCTCCTCCCCCTGCCCTGATTTTCTCCAAACTCAAACCCCAGGAAATCTTCCAGGTTTCCATGTGCAGAGCCAAGTGCTCAGTCACTAAGTCACGTCCAATTCTTTGTGGCCCCATGGACTGTAGCCTGCCAGTCTCCTCTGTTCATGGGATTTCCCAGGCAAGAATACTAGAATGGAATGCCGTTTGTTTCCTTCTCCAGGGAATCTCCTGACTCAGGTGGCACTAGTGGTAGAGAACCCGCCTGCCGATGGAGGAGATGGAGATTCATCTTTGTGTCAAGAAGATCCCTTGGAGGAAGGCATGGCAACTGCCACCAGTATTCTTGCCTGGAGAATCCCATAAACAGAGGAGTCTGGGCAGGCTGCAGTCCATGGCATTGCAAAGAGTCAGACACTCATGGAGCAGCTTCACCCGGAACTCTGTCTCCAGGGTTTGATCGGACACCGGTGCACAGAGGCTGAGCTTTTGGTTGCAGCAGCACCTACCTTCTGTTTTCTGTAGAGCACTTCCTGTGTCTTGGAAATGACCAAACTTATTTACGTATTTAGCTGCCCTGAGTGTTAATTGTGGCACTTGGCCTCTCTGATGTGGCATGCCAGATATTGAGTTGCAGCATGTGGGATCTAGTTCTCTGACCAGGGATTGAATCCAGCTTCCCCTTAACGCTGGGCCAGCAGGTAAGTCCCAACCTCATCTTTATTTTATCTGACTTGGTTATTACTTGTCTCCTTCCACTGCTCATGAGCGCTCCTGGAGCAGGGACCTAATCTGTGGTCCACTCCATGCTCTGTGTCCAGGGTCCAGGAAAGAGTGACTGCTAATGAAGAGGGGGGCATTTCCTTTCTGGGAGATAAAAATCTCTGAAATAGATTGTGGTGCTGGTTGCACAGGCTTGTAAAAACCACAGATCTGTATGATTTAAATGAGTGACATATAGGCCCTGAGATTATATCTCAATACACGTGTTACAAAACTTAATCATTGTACCTAATTTTTCAGTTTTTTAACTCTAAGGCCAAAGGAGCCAGGGCCCCTCCCTGTCCGCCCCAGGAGGTCAGATCTGGCAGTCATGACCCCAGCAGGTGGAGGCCCAAGAACCACAGCACATCCCCTGGGCTCACTTGCCTGGATCCTCCTCTGCAGAGGTGGACTCACTTCAGAAAAGCTCTGTTGTAGAGGTAAATACAATTTTATTTCTATATATTTGAAAATCAAAATAAAGGACTCCTGTGGTGGTCCAGTGGTTAAGACTCCGAGCTTCCAATGCAAGGGCCAAGGGTTCAGTTTTTGGTTGGGGAACTAAGATCCTGCATGCCTTGTGGCACGGGCAAAAAAAAAAAGTACCATGGTTAACAATGTAGTCGAGCAACAAAAAAAATTACAAAAATAAAAATTAATGCAGAAAACAAACTTATAGTTACCAAAGTGGAAAATGGAGTGGGGGAAGGATAAATTAGGGTTTGGGATTAGCAGATTGTTTCTGTTGTTGTTCAGTCACTCAGTTGTGTCCCACTCTCTGCAACTCCATGGACTGCAGCACACCAGGCTACCCTGTTCTTCACTATCTCCCAGAGTTTGCTCAAATTCATTTCCATTGAGTCAGTGATGCCATCTAACCATCTCATCCTGTCACCCCCTTTTCCTCCTGCCCGCAGTCTTTCCTAGCATCAGGGTCTTTTCCAATGAGTCACTTCTTCGCATAAGGTGGTCAAAGTATTGGAGCTTCAGTTTCAGCATCAGTCCTTCCAGTGAATAATCAAGGTTGATTTCCTTTAGGATTGACTGCTTTGATCTCCTTGCAGGCCAAAGGACTCTCAGGTGTCTTCTACAGCACCACAGTTCCAAAGAATCAATTCTTTGGTGCTCAGCCTTCTTTTTGGTCAAAGTCTCACATCCATACATGACTACTGGCTAAGCCATAGCTTTGACTATATAGACCTTTGTTGGCAAAGTGATGTCTCTGATTTTTAATACGCAGTCTAGTTTTGTCAGTGCTTTCCTTCCAAGGAGCAAGTGTCTTCTACTTTCATGGCTCCAGTCACCATCTGCAGTGATTTTGGGATGCTGCATACATCTAAATACACATGCAACTGGGAGGAAGAGGAGGAGAAGCAGACACTGGGGGCCACCCTGATTTATGTTGTCTGACCATTTGGCCTTTACCTTGGTGTGTAGTGTGGGCATGGCCTCAACTGAATTGGATTCCATTTTTCCTGCCCAAGGGTAGGGGCTTTTTAACCTGGGCACTGCTGCTATTGGGGCCAAACAGTCCTGAGTTGGGGCCCTTCTGGGCACTGTAGGGTACTGAGTGGCATCCCTGGTCCCCAACTGTACTGTGCCAGGGGCACTCTCCAACTGTGGCAAATGATGGCAAGCAAAGGTGGTTGAAGATTGCTGCTCAGGGCCTGGAGGGTTGCCCTCCTGGGGGCTCGCTGAAACACAGAAAGGCACAGCCTCGTCCTGTTTCTGATTCTGCAAGTCTGAGGATGAGCCCAAGAATATTTATTTCTTCCTTTTTTTTTTTTTTTTAGCTGAGACACGACAGGCCTTAGTTTCGGTACCTGGGATTGTACTGGGGCCCCTTGAGTTGGGAGCTCAGAGTCTTGACCACCAGACAGCCAGGGAAGCTCCAAGTGTCTGCATTTCTAAAGGACCTCAGGTGGTGGTGGTGATGGGGAGCGTGCCCCGAGATGCACTTCTGTCACATGGCCCCTGTCTTGGTGGGAGTGACCTTTAGTCAGATGCTGCTGCTTTCTGGCTGGGAGGCGCCAGGGACGGTGGGCATGGATGTTTTTTGGGAAATGCCCCAGTAACTGCATTCCCAGATCCTGAAGATGAAGCCCAGGATTCGGGTCATGCTGCCTTTGGCCGGTAGGTGGCGACAGTGCCCTCTTGATCCTGGAGGGTTGGAGAAGGGGCACAGGCTTGGGGGGGTAGGGGTGGGGGAATGCGTGAGGAAGGGGCTTGCCTACATAACAAGAAAAACTATCCCTGTTCACAAGCATGTGCTCTGTGAGCAATGGGGATACCGCAGTAGACAAAATTTCCAGCCATCTTGGAGCAGACATTCTGGATAAATAAAATAGCACCAGCTAGGTACTTCCCTGACTGTCCAGTGGCTAAGACGCCATGCTCCCAATGCAGGGGGTCTATGTTCCATCTCTGGCCGGGAAACTAAGATCCCATACGTCGTAACTAAACATGATGGGTGCTGCAACTAAGATCTGGTACAGCCAAATAAATGAAAGAAAAAGAGAGAGAGAGAGAGAGATTGCCAGCTAATATAAATGCTGGAAAGACAATAAGATAGTGGGCTTGGAAAGAACAGGAAAACCTGGAGATGGGGTCCCTCTTTGACACTCCACTCCCAGGTGGCCAGGGATTTGGGGAGGATCAGTTGGAATGTGTGCCTAGTGGGGTGCATTTCCAGGCCCCCTGACGAGAGAAGAGGTCATTCTACGGCTGCAACTCGGGAACAAAGGTTTGTGGTCTTCCTAGCTGTGCCAGGGCCTGTTTTTGGCTAAGCTAGGCAGACCTCGGGATGTTAGTGTGTGTGGGGGAGGGGGGGTGCACACAGAAATCTAAGCATAAATACAAAATAATCAGAAGGACACAGATGCAGTGAAAGAGAGCTGGGTGGTTAGGAGATCGTATCAGTTTGCTCATCTTTAAAATGGGTTGCTAGCAGTGCTGTCTTCCAGAGTTGTTGAAAAGACTAAATGAGATGATATAAAGTGTTTGGAATGGTATCCTGTAACAAATAAGCACTTAGTAGATATTAATCACTGTAAATTATCATCATTAATTTCAACATCTGAGACCTGGCAACTCAGAGAACAAGGTAGATTATCATTGTGTGTAAACTAAGGGTTAAAGGGCTGTGAGAAAAGAGGTTGCATTTCAGAATTTTGCAATACTTGAGTTTGCAAAGGAAACTAATGTTTTCCAGTCTTGGGGAATTGCCAGATAACAGATGGCTGGCAGCAAAGCTATGGTTTTTCCAGTAGTCATGTATGGCTATGAGAGTTGGATCATAAAGGAGACAGAAGGTGAAGAACCGATGCTTTTGAATTGTGGTGCCAGAGAAGCCTCTTGAGAGTCCCGTGGACTGCAAGGAGATCAAACCAGTCATTCCTAAGGGAAATCAACCCTGAATATTCATTGGAAGGACTGTTGCTGAAGCTGAAGCTGCAATACTTTGGCCACCTGATGTTAAGAGCCAACTCATTGGAAAAGACCCTGATGCTGGGAAAGATTGAGGGCAGGAGGAGAAAGGGGAGACAAACGATGAGATTGCTAGAGGGCATCACTGACTCAATGGACATGAGTTTGAGCAAACTCTGGGAGACAGTAAAGGACAGGGAAGCGTGGTGTGCTGCAGTTCATGAGGGTTGCAAAGAGTTGGGTGTGACTTAGCCATTAAACAACAACAGGTGGCTGGTGGCTGATCTTGTGTGTGTGAGTGATAGAGTCACGGAGCCCTCTTAGAACCTGGATAACTAGGTAAGGATTCACTTGCTGAATGTCCTGTAACCCCTGGGAAGCAGGGGCTGGCAACTTTTCCTCCAGGCTCTCGCAGCTTTAATCTGCCTTCCCTGGGCAGCTGAAGGCAGCCCTCCCAATCCATCTCCAGGAAGATCCCCACAGAGGCAGGAAGCACCTGGGTCCCATACAGATGCCCATAGCAACCTTAGAAAGTCAACAGGATGAAAAGCCAGATACACACAAGCCACACAACTTGGCACAAGAAATGTTGACTTTGGTCCCAGCCCCATGGAGATAGGGTGGCTTGGAGGGAAGCCTCTCTCCCCCCAGGACACATTTGTCAACTGCCTGACCTGCAGAGGAGAAAGGCTAAGGACTGGCAGCTGACCCAGGCTCCTGACTAACTCCAGGGTGCAATCTGCTGCTGTTAAGCTTACAGTTTGTGAACCAAGTCCATGGTTTTGCTACCTTTCAGTGCTGGACACTAACCTGCCATTGTGAGTTTTGAGGGTCATATTACTTGTCGGATGTGCTGCATGAAGGACCATGTCAAAACAAAAGGAACGCTAGGAGCTGAAACTCTTGATTTTCAAAAGCCTGAATTATGACTCAGATTAAACCAAAAAAAAAAAAGAAAGAAAATGCATGGATACCAAGGGGGAAGGCGGGGAGTGGGATGAATTGGGTGGTTGAGATTGACACATATACATTATCGATACTATGTTTAAAATACGTAACCTATTGTATAGCACAAGCAACTTGATGCTCTATGGTGACCTAAATGCTCTATGGTGACCAACTTGATGCTCTATGATGCTCTATGGTGACCTAAAAGGGAAGGAAATATAAAAAACAGGGGATATATGTATGTGTACAGTTGATTCACTTTGCTGTACAGTAGAGTAGCACAACATTGTAAAGCAACTATATTCCAATAAGAATTAATAAAAATAAATAAAACAGTGCCTCACACACAAACCCAAACCAAATCCACAGGAAAGACCAAGGGTATCCTGATTAGGTGTGGCTGGATCAAGGTGCTTAAACAATGTTGTTAAGGCAAGGACTTTTCTTTCTCTCTAGGATCTTCCCTCCTCTGTTTTGGCTTCATCCTAGACAAGATCAACTGTTGGGTGGCAAAAGATAACTCCTGGCAGCTCCAGGCTTCCACCCTAAGGAACCATGAGTGACTCTGCTTATATTAATATTTCTGACAGTCTCCAGACTGACTCTCATTGGTCCAACTTGAGTCACAAGATCATTCCCCAAAACAATCACTGTGGCCAGGGGGATGGAAATTATCTGATCGATGGGGATAAGTGGATAATCATTTCCTAGAACATGAGAGTGTGAAAGGAACAGACCCCCACAAACATTGGGGTGTCATATCCAGAAGGGTATGCTGGATCCTAACAGAGTAGGGGACTTCCCAGGTGGCTCAGTGGTAAAGAATCCACCTGCAAATGCAGGAGATGCATGAGATGCAGTTAGGATCCCTGGGTTGGGAAGATTTCCTGGAGGAGGAATGGGGATATGACAGAATTGGGGCCCAAGACCAGAACTGGAAGCCGACCTTAACCAGGTCTGTGGGGTCAGGATCTCTGTATCCACGTGGCAGCAGCAAACTGCACTCTGGGAGTGACTGCAGCACGTGGCCTGAACCCCTCTGCCTCAGTTTCTCCACTCTGCTGATTTCCCAAAAGGCTCCCAGGGTCCAACTTTTCGAGCCGCCTTGCTGGGTCTCGAACCCTTAACACAGTGCTGGCCTCACTCTCCTACCGGTCTCAGCAGCCGCGCTCAAAAAAGGGGCGGATTGAGTCGGTGGCGCGCGCGGCCTTGTGGGGATTGTAGTCCCGGCCTCGCCTCCGCCTCGCGCCAACTCCGCCCCTGGAACTACGCTCCCATCGTGCCCCGAGGCTCCAGGCGGTGGCGGAGGCGGAGCAGACGGGCTGGTTGCTAAGACTTCGTGAAGCGCAGCGCTTTCGCCCGTCTCCTCAGGTAAGCACAATGCCCCGGGGTCTCGGGCTTTTACGACCCAGGCTCCCGCGGAGGGCGAGGAGGGCAGGGGCAGGGGGCGCGCCTGCAGAGGGGCGCCGGCCGCGCGGGGAGCGAGGGGGGACCGGGCTCGTGCGCGCGCATCGGGCGAACGCGGGGAGGGGCGCGTGCGCGTGGGGCGGCCGGGTTTCGGAACCCCTCTTTCGGCGCCCGTCGCCTTTCTGCGCGTGCGCTCGCCTCCGCCGTCTGCTGTTGAGACGCCGTGCCCTAACTGCTTCCGGTGTGCTCAGGCCTCGGGTCGTTTTGGTCTACCCTCTGCCTCCGTGGTTTCCGATTACCAGCTTTCCGTACGCTTTGGGCGAAAACCCCCCCTCTTTCTTTACGTCTTGTTTGTGCGCGCGCTCAGTCTCTCAGTTGTGTCCCATTCTTCGATCCCATGGACTGTGGCCCTCAGGTTCCATGGGATTTTCCAGGCTAGAATACTTGAGTGGGTTGCCATTTCCTTCTCCAAGGGATCTTCCCGACACAGGGATCAAACCCGCATCTCCTGCGTCTCCTGCATTGACAGGCAGATTGTTTACCACTGAACCACCTGGAAGCCCTAAAAAATGATAATCTTTACTGATACTTAAGGGAAGTGTGAGTTTTCAAGGCCTTTGTAAATTCTGGCCTTGGGTCTCTGCCACGCCCCACATGCACATGGTTCTCGATCTTTCATGCACAAAGGCCTGATTGTAGGGTGGCTAGGTTCTGCAAATAACCAGGCAGGTTGCCCCATTAAATTAGAATTTTGTGTGAACAACAAATATATGCACATATATATATGTATTAGCATAAGAGTATTGCAAATGTTCCATGGGACACATTTATGTTAAGAAATCATCTGCTCATGTGGGTTCACACTTAGCAGGGTGTGCTGCATGTTATCTGGGGACCCTGCTTTGTTGGGGAGCTTTTCAGATGTGGACATTAATGTACCCTTTCCCTTCCACGGGGCCAAGTTCTGAATACCATATTTGAAGCCATCAGCCGCCTCAACTGTTCAAGAGTCCAAGACTCCAGCACTGGGTGTTCCTTCTGCTCAGGGCTCCCCACCCTGCTTCACCTGCTTTCCAGGCCCAGCTGTGGGTCACTGCCTCCGAGGAGCCTTCCTGGAATCTGCCCTTTGCAGGGCACTGGCTCCTGAGAAGAGCTGTGCCCTGGGGCAGGCCCAGCCTCGTAGATTTTCTCACTTTCTGTTCCAGCCAGGGTGGTGGTGGATCCCGTTTTACTGAGGGAGAAGCTTGTCCTGGGCCTAAGGCCTGGTCTCAGCCAGGAGAATGTGGGCAGGGCTGGGACACACCCAGGGGTGAGATAAGGCCCCCACCTCTGGTTGCAGAGGCTGCCTCAGCTCACTGAATAAGCCCCATGTTCCTGATGCCTCCTGGGCTTCAGGCCCTGGCACCCAGTGAGGGGACTGACTGTTTGGGGTCTCTGGTCTCCTGGACACCATTGAGCCTTCCATGGCCCTGACAGTGGGTGCCAGCCACAGAGGCTCCAACCATAAATGTAAACGGTTGTGGAGGGGGCTGGCCTCCACCCCATTGGAGCACAGGAATCTTTAGGAGGTGCCCTAGCTGTGGACCGAGGGAGGCAGACACACCCAGGGAAGGGCCTGAGCTGGGTGGAGCAGCCAAGTGCACAACAGGGAGGGTGTGGGGCAGTAGTGGTGGTGGGGGATGCGGATGCAGGGCACTCAGGGCTGGGGTGGGGCAGTGGGGTGCCCAGAGCTGGGGTGGATGAGGGGCGCCCACAGCGGGGTGGACGTGTAGTTTTGAAGAGAAAAAGAGGAACAGATCAGCCTCCCAGCATGCTGAAGTCCCTGGGGTTCATTTAAGCAAATCGCTGGGCGTGGGGGCCATTCCCAGGTGGGCTGCAGCTCCCAGTCTGGGCGTGTCACCCTGGAGGAACCTGTGTCTCATTTGTAAAGCACCCCCCCCACACACCACGGGGCTCAGAAGGCAGAGTTGGGAGCTGTTGGCCACCGGGCTACAGCTCTGCCCTCCCAGGCACGTGGCCCTGGGCAAGTCCCTTGGCCTCTGGAAAAGGACCAGCCCCACAGCCTCTATCCCAGTCGTGGGGGGAGTTGGGGAGCTCATTCGCAGGAGTGAAGACAGGCAGTGGTTTCAGCTGAAGACTGAAGACTGGCAGCAGTCACGAGGTCTGGGCCTTGTTCGAGGTGTGCTGTGACCCTGGTGGCTCAGTGGGTAAAGAATCCACCTGCCAGTGCAGGAGATGCCCATTTGATCCCTGGGTTGGGAAGGTCCCCTGGAGAAGGACATGGAAATCTACTCTAGTATTCTTGTCTGGGAAATCCCCTGGACAGAGGAGTCTGGTGGGCTACATTCCATGGGGTCACAAAAAGTCCAACATGACTGAGGACTAAGCAAGCATGCACGCCCTGGTGAGTGCCAGATTTCCCCACTGCCGCCGCCAAGAGCAGCAGCTACTGAGATATGGTTCACATAGTGTGGGGATCAACCACATAAAACATACATTTTAGTGTTTTTTCGTGTATTTACTGTATTATATGACCATTGCCTCTATCTAGTTCCAGAATATTTTACTTCCCAATAGGAAGCCTATCCCCAGGAGCAGATCCCCCACCCCCACCTCCCAGCCTCTGACAACCTGGAACCCACTCTCTGTCTGTGGATCTGCCTGTTCTGGATGTTTCCCATCAGTGGAATCACATCCTATGTGTCCTATGTCTCCTCCTCTCACTGAGCATCGTGTTCTCGGGGTCCGTCCACGTGGCAGTTAGTGTCAGGGTGTCTTTCCTTTCCATGGCTAAGGGATGCTCCTGTGTGTGGAGGGACCCCTTGGTGTTTATGTGTTTATCTTTCAGTGAACACATGGGCTTGCAACCACCTTTTACGAGTCGTGCTGCCGTGAACACGTGTGTATAGATGGCAGTGTGGACATGTGTTTCAGTCCTCCTGGGAGCACACCTGGGAGTGGGGTCAGTGGGCCAGATGGTGGCCTCCTGTGGGTTTTATTTGTCCTCCCTGGAGGATGGCAGCCCCACCAGCAGCAGTCCAAGGCCAGCCTCCTGTCTCTGTCACTTGTTTTGTTTCAGTCAGACAGAGGTTGCAGTCTTGGAGGGACAAACAGGAATGGGTCTGTCTTGCCCGGGAGACAGTGGGCCCTTTTGTGGCCTGGAGCAGGCTGTGGGGGCCATTTTGCCCTGGGCATGGTGTGTGCTGGGAGCGGATTTAGAGCCAGCACGCCCAGGACCCTCCTCAGGGCCTGACCTGGCCCGGGCATCCTGGGTACCCCAGGGGCCCCCAACCACGCTGTGTGTTTGCTGGTAGTGGTTGGTGAGGACCTCCCGTTCCCGCTGGAGTGCCCGTGGGCTGAGGAGTGATGAGTAGGCTGTGTTGCAGTAGTAAGGGCCAGGCTGTGACATGGTCTCAGCACACCTCATCCATGGGAAAGAGATGGGAGTGGTTGGTCCAATCCCAGATACCTCCAGGGCACCGGGCTCTGCAGCCATGGCACAGAGCTCCCCTGGAGCCACATGAAGGTCATCTGTGGCCCATTTCTGCTGTCATCCAGGGCAGCCCTGACCAGTAGGAATATAATGCGAGACGTGTACATGGCATGAAGTGTGTAGAAGTTGAACTTAACCTCAATCATACGTTTATTTAACCTGAGACATGTAGAGTATTCCCACTTCAGCCATATAGTCAACACAGCCATCCCTCGGCATCCATGGGGAACTGGGTCCAGGGCCCCCAAGGATAAGAAGATCCAAGAATCTCAAGGCCTTTGAATAAGTGGTGTAGTGAGTTGGTCTTCTGTGTCCGTGGAATACAGGAAAAGACTAATGAGACAGTTACATTTTCTCTTTTGTATTAAGTCTCTGGGATCCAGTGTGCATTTTTGTTCATGGCACTTCTCAGTATAAAAAGGGGGGAGAGAAAAGACACCCAAACAAGGGTGGTTTAAACTCTGTGCAAATGTGACGTTAGTAAGCTGTGAGTGAGAGCACAACTGCTGGTGCCTTTTGCTCGGTGGGACGAGCCTGCAGACTTGGCACGCTCCTGGGACGACCCCTCCGGCTCGCCAGGCCCCCACGACCCAGGATGATGCCCTGCTCCGGTCTCTGTCTCCCACAGTCAGAGCCCCACTGAGGATGGACCCCGGCCTGGGCATCGTGGAGCTGTGCAGAGATGCAAAGACTGGGAGTCCTGAGCAAGAACCGCCGTGGCAAGCCCTCCCGGTTCTGTCAGAGCAGCAGTCTGGGGCCGTGGAGCTCGTGCTGGCCTATGCTGCGCCCATCCTGGACAAGAGCCAGACCTCACGCCTCCTCAAGGAGGTGTCGGCAGTCCACCCGCTACCCGCACAGCCTCACCTCAAGAGGGTGCGGCCCAGCCCTGACCCGGGCCGCCCGCACTCACTGGAAATGCTGCTGTGCCTGGCGGGGCCGGCCCGGGGCTCACGATCGCTGGCTGAGCTCCTCCCACGGCCGGATGTGGACACCCGTGGCCTGGGGCAGCCCTTCCTGGTGCCCGTGCCTGTGCGGCCACCCCTCACCAGGAGCCAGTTTGAGGAGGCGCGTGCTCACTGGCCCACAACTTTTCATGAGGATAGGCAGGTGACCCGAGCCCTGGCTGGATGCCTCTTCTCGGCACAGGAGCGGGCTGCGATGCAGGCCCACATGGAGCGGGCCGTGTGGGCTGCGCAGCAGGCAGCCTCGAGGGGCTTGAGGGCCGTGGGCGCCGTGGTGGTGGATCCGGCCTCAGGCCGCGTGCTGGCCACAGGCCACGACTGCAGCAGCGCCACCAGCCCCCTGCTGCATGCTGCCATGGTGTGCATTGACCTGGTGGCGCGAGGCCAGGGCTGTGGTGCCTACAACCTGGCACCTCACTCCGCCTGCTCCTTCGTGCCCGCTGTCCGCACTGGCTCTGTGCGCAAGCTGGACGAGGACGAGGATGGGCTGCCCTATGTGTGCACCGGCTATGACCTGTACATCACCCGTGAGCCCTGTACCATGTGCGCCATGGCCTTGGTCCACTCTCGGGTGCGGCGTGTCTTTTATGGGGCTCCCTCGCCTGATGGCGCGCTCGGCACCCGCTTCCGCCTGCACGCCCGGCCTGACCTCAACCACCGCTTCCAGGCCTTCCATGGCATCCTGGAGGCTCAGTGCCGCCAACTGGACCCCGACGGGCTGGACCCCGAGGCATAGGCGCTGGCCCGGACCCTCCTTGGCTTTCCTCACATCTCCAGGGGCTTTTGCCCTGTCTCATGAACACTCATGCTGTTTCTACTGGCACATGGGGGGGCATCCCTTTCTGGACAAGGTCTTCCTCATAGTTAGGCGGAGTGGGGGTCCAGCTGGCTGAGTAGCTGGGCACCTTCAGACCCAGGTGGGCCCCTGGGTCACCAGCGTTGTGTCCCCTTTAATCAGGTGTCAGGGAACAGCTTTGACATGTGAAAATAAACAACTTAAACCAGGTTGGTGTCTGTTAAAGGCGTGAGGCCCCAGTGGCCGAGAGTCCCTGGATCAGGGTGGCCATTTTCTTTGACTCCTAGATTTGCATGGGAAGGTGAACTGCTGAGTGGAGTGTAGGCAGGGAGGGCCCCCAGAGTCTGGATGGCTATGGCTAGAGCCTAGGGAGAGGGCCCACCAGCCTGGATATTGCTGACTGCATCCGTCTCCTGTCCTTCCCAGGTACCCAGAGGGTCCCTGGAGGGGCCGGTGAGGGTCTGCCTGTCCTGGGGTGGTTAGCCCTGGAACCCATGTGTGTGGGACTCCTAGCAGCAAATGTGTATACTGAAGGTCCCTGAGACATCCATACTTTGAGCTTCCATCCCAGGGCTACTCCTTGCCCATGGGCGCTGGGCAGGTAGAGGGTCTGCTGGAGCCAGAGCGATGGATGGACAGTGGGGCCTGTGGCAGGAGGGCCAGGCTGGGCCAGGCTGAGGGTCCCAGAGGGAGGCCCTCTCTGAGCTGGGGGCTGGGGGTGGACCCGGGGACTCTTGGTCATTGGATCCTTCCCTTAGACTCCCTCCATGCGGGGTGCTGCACCTGCTCCAGTGCCCAGCACTGGGGGCAGTTCAGGCTCAGCTGTGCTGGTTGGGTACCAGATGTGGCCCCATTCCCTGCCCACTTCCTGGAGAAGGTAATGTCTGCCTCCTAGGTCCTTGTGCAACTGGCATTTCTGTGGTCCCTCCTCTGAGGGGCTGCTCCATGACATGGGCTCCTGGGCAGGGCTGCTGGGTGCCTGGCCTGTCCCCAGGCATTTCACTTGGGTTGCAGTGGGGTCCTTGGCCTTGCAAAGCTCATAGGGGCAAAAGCCATGGACCAGAGAGGTTGTGTAACTTGCCTGAGGTTACACAGCAATGAGCATGGACTCAGTTTTTGGTGACTCCAAGACTTTGTGGTCATAGGAAGTGTGCAGAGCCATCCATGGATAAAGGGGAAGTTTGGGGGTTGGGTGAGTAACACTTTCACTTGTGGGGGAGATGGGGGAGGACAAGGCAGGAGGGCAGTAGTGATGGGTCACTGGGATTCTCCACCCAGATGCCTCCCCCACATCAGTGGCAAGCTGCTGGGGGTGGGTGTGGGGGGCTCTGACATGAGGTGGTGACTGGGGTCACACATGCGGGGCTGGATTGGCCTTGAGCCAAGAGCCCAGATACTCCTGTGGATGCTCTGGTGGTTAGGGCAGTAACTGCAGTGGCCCCTGGATCCACAGGTGGTATTGGGGTCGCCCTGCAGCCATAGGGACCCCCTGACTGTGCCTGTCTTCCCTCCAGGTGGCTGCAGGCTTCCACTCCCACCCTGTCTTCACAGCGGAAATGTCAGGTGAGTCCCGCCCATGTCCCTCAGTGGCAGTTCCTGGCTTCTCGGGCCATCTGAAAAGTTCCCCAGGTAGCTGGGCACACTGTGACCCCAGGAGGGGCACAGCCTTGCTCTCCTCCCGGGATGGGAGTCGGGGTTGCTCTGGCCACCCGGCCGGACAACAGGGTGACAAGTCTGCACAGTGAGCATCTGGCCCTGCCAGCAGAGCCCATGGGGCACCCATGTAGTTTCTTGGACACGGAGCTGAAGTGGGTGTCTCCGGGCAGCGTTTTGTTACTGCGCTATGAGGTCTATCCACTGCCCGCCAAGGTGGCACAGGTGGTAAAGAGGGACCATACAGAGACGAGCTCGGTCCCTGGGCCTTGGTGACATGCAAGATGGAAGTGTTCCATGTTGGAAAACAGGAAGTCCCAGGACTTCCCTGGTGGTCCAGTGGTTAAGACTCCGAGCTTCCACTGCTGGGGGCCTGGGTTCATCCCTGGTCAGGGAACTAAGACCCTACAAGCCTCGCAGTGAGGCCAAGAAAACAAAAACCCCATGGAGTCCAGACTCCAGGAAGAGGATCCAATGGCAGGTTGGAGCAGGGTGGCCCCGAGGTAACAGTGGGACTGACATCTTAAAATGGAGCAGACATGGGCACAGACGCGGAAGCAGGGAGGATGCAGCAGAGGCTGGAGGGACGAGTTCACAACCCCAGGGCGCCCAGAGCATCTGGGGGAAATGTGGCCCTGCGACACTGGATCTGATCGTGCAGCCTCTAGAACGGTGCTGGGACAGACCTCTGTCCAGTCAGGCTGCCCAGCCTGTGGTCCTTTGTAATGGCAACCCCAGGGGACTCCCACATCCCAAGTGCCACACCCTGCCTGGAGTCAGCAGTGTGGATATGTGTGGATCCTGCTGTTAAATCTTCACGTGCACCTGTGACTTTTGTCAGGAATTGCCACAGACTCAGATGCTTAAATGAAATTTGTTCTGGGACTTCCGTGGAGGTCCAGTGGTTAGGACTCCGTGCTTTCAGTACTAAGGGCGCGAGTTCAATCTCAGGTAGAGGAACTAAGATCCTGGATGCTGTGTGGCACGGTCAGAAACTAAATAAGTCCATAAATAAATAAGTAAATAGAATTTGTTCTCTGATAGTCCTGAGGTCAGGAGTCCCACATGGGTACCACAGGGCTAAATCCAGGCGTGGGCAGGGCTGGTCCTTCTGGAGGCTCCCAGGGAGCACTGGCTCCCCCCCTTTCTAACTTCTAGAGGTGCCGCATCCCTGACTCGCAGCCCCTCCCTCCATCCTCACAGCCAACAGCACAGTATCTCCCATCTCTCTGCCTCTGACCTTCCCCCTTCCCTTTTATAAGGACCCTGTGATGGCACTGGGTTCCCCAGGGAATCCAGGATCATCCCATCTCAGAGGCCTTAGCTTAATCCCTCTGGCAGAGTCCCCTCTGCCCTGTGAGGTGATGCATCCACAGGTCCCAGGAGCAGGTGGGCACAGCACTAGGTCCACTATGAGCTGACTGCAATGTGAGTCTTTTTCCACCCCCCACTCCTGCCATCCCTGCAGGAAAGGAGAACAACTTCCCCCCGCTGCCCAAGTTCATCCCCTTGAAGCCCTGCTTCTACCAGAACTTCTCTGATGAAATCCCTATTGAGCACCAGGTCCTGGTGAAGAGGATCTACCGCCTGTGGCTGTGTGAGTTAGGGGGAAGGGGTGCACCACCCAGAGACCCAGGCCCGGGACAGGCCTGGCCTAGGACTTGTCCTGAGATTGGTGGGTGGGTGCCTGAGGATTTAGTAGTAAATCTTTCTGGCAAACTTTCATGGCTCAGTGGTAAAGAACCCGCCTGCCAATGTGGAAGCCACAGGAAATGTGGGTTCAGTTCTAGGCTGGGAAAAGCCCCTGGAGGAGGGCATGTCAATCCACTCCAGTATTCTTGCCTGGAGAATCCCATGGACAGAGGAGCCTGGTGGATTATAGTCCATAGAGGTGCAAAGAGTCAGGCATAACTGAGTACACACACCGATGAGCTCCTGTCTGGAGTGGATGGAGCTGGTGGGCAGCTGCACAGAGCCCCGGCCCCCCAGGCCCTTCTTTGGCCCCAAGGTCCCTGTGCTCATGGGAGCCACACCCCAGTGGTAGGGGGTGTCCCACTCAGCGCCCTCTTTCTACTCCCTTCCCCTAGTCTACTGTGCTACCCTGGGTGTCAACCTCGTTGCCTGCCTGGCCTGGTGGATCGCGGGTGGTTCAGGTGCTAACTTTGGCCTGGCCCTGCTCTGGTTGCTCCTCTTCTCACCCTGCGGCTACGTGTGCTGGTTCCGGCCCGCCTACAAGGCCTTCCGGTGAGTTGGGGTGGCCC
The DNA here is from genome assembly GCA_007570785.1 of Antilocapra americana. NCBI lineage: Eukaryota > Metazoa > Chordata > Mammalia > Artiodactyla > Antilocapridae > Antilocapra > Antilocapra americana. The sequence continues at coordinate 7,386,129 of ML661896.1, read as the reverse complement.
CCCCCCCAGGGCCCTTGGGGAGTGTCTGAGGTTGACGGTGGGCTCAGAAACAATACCAGGTGACCTCACTGTGTGCTCCCCCCTCTGGGCCAAGCCCTGAGGGGTGCATCCTGATCTGCAGCTGCCGCCTGGCCCAGGTGTGAGCATGCCTCTTTCTCTTGGTTAGCTGATGCTGTATACTGGAGTCCATAAGCCACATCGATCTCTCCCTGTTTTGTTAATGACTTTGTTGAGATATTATATATACCACCCAGCTCACCTGCTTAACAGCAGTGTTTCTAGTGTTTATACAAGGCTGGACAGCTAGCATGTCTAGTTCCAGAAGAAACCAACAAGAAACCCCATCCCCATTAGCACCATCCTCACCCCTTCAGCCTCTGACAACCAGGAATCCACTCTGTGTCTGTGGATCTGCCTGTTCTGGATGTTTCCCATCAGTGGAATCACATCCTATGTGTTCTGTGTCTGCTTCTCTCACTGAGCATCGTGTTCTCAGGGCCTATCCACGTGATAAGGAGTGTCTGGGCTTCATCCCTTTGGGTGTCTGAGTGATGTTCCCTGTGCAGGGACCAAGTGGTGTTTCTCCATTATCTGTGGATGGCATTTGTGTTGCTGCCCCCTTCTGGCTACTGTGAATCTTGCTCTGTGGCTTTCACCCCCAGCCAGCCCTCTGCACTCAGGCGTGTGCTGTGTCTGCTCCATGTGGCCCCTAATCCCAGACCCTCAGTGGGAGTCAGGCGGGGCCCCTGGAGCCCTTTGGAGACAAGAACCAGAAACCTGTCCGCTTGTGCTGAAGCAAAAGGGGGGCTGGAGCTTCAGGTTCCAAGCTGGTTCCAGCAACCATGTGCAGGAATGGGGATACCCCCCCCCAAAGACTTTGGGGGCAGCCCAGGAGCAGCCTGCACTGTGAGGTCCCTGCCCCTCCTCCATCCAGGGTCTCCCCTTGCTTGCCCTCCCTCTGTGAGCCCCCTGCAGCTTCCCTCTTCCAGGGCAGCAGGGCATCACAAACCCACAACAAACCTATCAGATTGACCTCAGGGTACCAGTGGGTCTTTGGGCATAGCAAGGGGTCCTAAATCCCCTTCCGGTGAGGAGCGTGTCAGGAGTGTCCTCCTCCTGGGGGCAGGAACCAGAGGTGCGGTGGGGCAGGGCTATCCTGCCCTGTTGGCCTGGGCCCTTCCTTGGCCCTGCCCCTTCACTGCCTCCACCCTGCCCTCTCTCCTCCAGCATTGGTAACAAAGCTGTTTGCTTCCCTCCAGATCTGACAGCTCCTTCAACTTCATGGCATTTTTCTTCATCTTCGGAGCCCAGTTCGTCTTGACCATCATCCAGGCCGTTGGGTTCTCGGGATGGGGCGCATGGTAAGCTTGCGGGGTCAGCCATGGGGACATGTGTCATGCGCAGGAAAGACATGAGCTCAGGCTAAACACTGTGGCCAGGACACCAAAATGCCAATGGCCAGACAAGGGTGAAGTCTGCTCCTCACTCTTGTAAACCCCCTGCCCTGGAAGGTGCTGGGTTGGCAGCCTGTGCACAGTGGTTCTCGCACCGGTCACCTGGCCCCTGGGAGAACCTGTCAGGTGTGTCCAGCTGTGTGTCCCCAGGGTCAGAGAGCAGCTGGGAGGACCATGCCCCATGATTGTAGAGGCATTTTCCATTGCTTCCCAGGTGGCACTAGTGATAAAGAACCCATCTGCCAGTGCAGGAGACATAAAAGAGGTGGGTTTGATCCCCGGGTTGGGAAGATCCCCTGAAGGAAGGCATGGAAACCCACTCTAGTATCCTTGCCTGGAGAATCCCCATGGACAGAGGAGCCTGGTGGCTACAGTCCATAGCGTCACAAAGAGTCGGACACGACTGAAGTGATTTTGCACTCATTAACACATGAGGTGTCTGCTGCTGCTATAGTGAATTATTCCATGTTCAGTGACTCAAAACAAAGTCTTCATCTTAGGTCCCGGGGGTCAGAATTCACATAACCCACAGGTTGGCAGGGCTGGTCCTTCCAGAGAGCCACCTGCTCCTGTCCAGGTGGCCGCAGTCCCGCAAGTCCCCTCCAGGGGGTGGTGGACAGCATGGGGGTCCACGGTTACTGTGGAGCTGGAGGGACACCTGGCCAGTCCTGGGCCCTGGGTATCCATCCCTCCCCACTGGCCCCAGACTTCCACCATCTGCTGGGTGAACGCTTCCCTGTCAGTCCATTCAGAAGGCCTTTTAAAACCTGTGAGACGTTTTATGAGTAAAAGACCACAGTGCTGTTTCACACTAGGAAGCAACAGTAGCCACAGGGGCTCAGACTTGTCCGTCCTACCCGCGTGTGACCTTTTCACATGGGGCTTCTTCGTGGTTTGCAGATCTGGGGCAGAGCATCTACCTAGAGCCACCTCCCCACCTGTCTGATGCCCTTGCCTCCACCGGACATGGTTGGCACAATGCCCTCACCCACAGTGCTACCATGTCATGCCTTCCGCTTGGGGTTCCTTTGGCTTGTTAACAGTTGGTCTTTGTGGTTGGTTCACATTGGACTCCACGTAGGGTGTGCACCCTCCGTGACTGGGATCCCCACTGCCTATCCTTTCCATGGTTGGGGCTTCCTTGAGGTGCCTTCCCAGCCAAGAAAGGCAGCCGTTTAGGTGCATGATTCTGGTTCTGTGTGTTTACAAGGGTGGAGGTTCATCACTCTCTCCAGTTTTAGAACATTCCACCACCCAAATGAAGCCCCATCCCTGTGAGTAGTCCCTTGCGCATCCCGTAACAACCAGGAACCCGCTCTCTGTGTCTGTGGATTGGCCTGTTCTTTGTATTTCCCATCAGTGGAATCACACCCTGTGTATCCTTCTGTGTCTGCTTCTCTCACTGAGCCAGTATATTCTCAGGGTCCGTCCACGTGTTAGCAAGTGTCAGGGTTTTGCCCCTTTTGGTGGCTGAGTTGGTGGAATGCGGTGTGTGTGTCTGTTTGTCGTGGGTGGACACTTGGGTTCTCTGTTCTTCTGCTGTTGCTGGTAGTTCTGCTGTGCATTGTGCACACCTGTCCGTGTGGACATGTGTTCTCAGTTTTCTCTGGAGTACGTCCGGCTGTGGAATTTCTGGGCCACGTGGCAACTCTTGAACCTTTGTTGAGGCTGCCAGACCCTGCCTTGGCCTTTGCAGGCTGCATCCCCATCTCCCTGGCTCTGGCCCCTTGAGCTCCTGGCTGAGTAGCCCTGGGAGAGTACCTAATACCCTCACCCCATCCCCCTCATCTCCCAGACACCCAGCTGTGCTTACATTCCCTCAAAGTGCAAAGCAGTGTGCATTTGTATGCGAGGACATCCCTCTTGGCTTCACATAGGGGCAAGGCTGTCCACATATGTGTGTGTGTATGCATGTACGTCAGGTTATATATCTGTACGTACACACACACACACACACACACACACACACACACACTTTATCGTTTTTTTTTTTGCTGTGTGACTTGTGTGATCTTAGTTCCCCGACGGGACTGAACTTGGGTCCTGGAAGTGATAGCAGAGTCCTAACCCCTGGATACCAGGGAATACCCCACCACACACACGTTTCTATATAAACTTTCTCTGGAACTAGCAGATGAGGGATGCCAGTTCCCTCTGGGCTGGGGAGTGGTGTCGACAGGAGAGAGGCGTCTATTGTGTGTTTTTCTAAGCTTCCTGAACTGTGGTTTTGTTACTCACTAAGAAAAAACATTCTCAAAAGTACTCTTATTTCCTGCCTCCCCCCCCCCCACCCCCACCCAGCCTGCCTGGACACCAGATTCATGTTCTTCCACATGCGGGCTCAGGACCTACACCAGACCTTCAAATTTCTCTTGTTTTCACGTCTCAGTGTAACTGATGTTCATTCTTTGTGCAACCAGTAGGTGTTTAGATCATCCCCAGATAGTCCTCGTTACAGACACTGGACAAGTGAAACAGTTAGGGGAGAAGGAAATGAATGTTTAAGCCTTGTTATGGGTCAGACCCTATTGTGCTTCAGAAAGGGCGTGGCCCACACTGACAGAATAGGGTTCATTTCTCTGTCCCCTGCACAACATGTGTCAGGACAGTGGTGTGAGAACGAGACCTCTGATTTGCACATCTTCGTGGGTGGGTTTGAGCATTTCTCCCTAAGTATACTGGCCTCGTGGTAATCCTCATGGGAATCCCATGTCTCTGCTGGTGGGTTTCCTTTTTCTTGTTCATTTGCCGGAGCTCTTTACATATGAGAGGTGGTGGGCCCGTCTGACGGTCCTGCTGGCTCCCACACACATTCTCGCCCCTTGCAGTGGTTGGTTGGCAGCCATTGGCTTCTTCCAGACCAGCGTCGGGGCTGCTGTGGTCATGCTGCTCCCAGCCATCATGTTCTCCATGTCGGCTGCCATGATGGCCATCGTGATCATGAAGGTGAGTCCTCCAGCTCCCAGGATGTTCCACTTCCTCCCTCACATCCTGTTCTCTGCTCTCCCAGCCCTGGGACTTGTCCTGGCTTGTTTTAAGAGCAAGAGGCCAAGAGCTGGCTAGTGAAGTGAGTGCTGACAGCAGGACAGACTCTCTGCTACCTGGGCCTTCGACTGCCTTCCTTCCTGCCCATGTGGCCTTCCAGGGAGGAGGGCAGACAGCACAGTGTGGCCAAGGTTGACCACTTCCCCATTGGGGCTGTCGGCTATCTGCTGGAGTCCCCAGCATGCATGTCCCAGAGGGTTGTCCACACTGCTGATTCAGCTACCACCGGCCACGTGCTGCTGGTTACAGTTAAATCCAAATTAAGTGAAATTAACTAAAACTGAAAATTCATATCCATTGCACCACCCTCATACTGAGTGCTCAGGCTTTGAAGGGCTGGCACCAACTGTCTCCACTATCATGGCCGCTCCCTGGACGGCCCTGCTCCAGGTGCCTGGAGGCACCAGCGGGAACATGTGCACTGTAGTCTGGGGCATTGGCCACATGAGGGTTGTCCTGGGACCATGTAGAGACTGATGGCCGACAGTGTACCTGCCCAGCCTTCCTGGGGTGACCATGGGGAAGGTCACCATGTGCCCTGCCCAGTAGCCTGCCTGGGGAAGCTGGACCTGCCCTGTGCTGCAGCCTGGCCAGTGATTGCTGAAAGCTGGGTTTCGGGTCCCTCCAGCCTCCTTGTTGCAGGGTCCCATCTGTTTCTCAGGTTTCCAGGCCTGGGCTATTCAGTTGGTCCTGGGACTGTCTAGGAGGACAGAGGGGTGCTCGCTCCGCCCATGTTAGCCTCCAAAGCCCCCTGGCTGTGTGGATGACCTGAAGGGATTTGGGGGATAACCATTGCAGAGCAGACCCTGGAAGATGTGGCCAGAGGCTGGGATGAAGGCCATATAAGGTGGCTTTGGTTCTAGCAGGGATGTGTCACTGTAGAAGGGAAGGGCTTCCAAGCCAAGCAAACCACCCAGAGTAGAGCCACCCCATTGGGGTCCCCTGCACTGTCCCAGGTTTGGAAGTTCACTGGGAAGAAAGAAAGATGAATTCTGGTGGGAAAGGACAGAACCATCAGCTTTGCTGGTCAGGAGCCTCAAGTTAAAACAAATGAATTCAGTTACAGGATTTGTCAGACTTCCAGAAATAGCCCAGCCCCCATCCAAGAAGCCCAGCCTTCCTGGATGGTGGGGGGGCAGTGGCCTGTCTGCCTAGGTCTCTGCTGAGGACATCACTGAAGAGAATGATGTCACCCCCTTGGTGACCCGGAGGTCCTGGGCCTGATGTGGGTGAGGGAGGAGTCACCAGGCAGTTGCCAGGCCTCACACCTGCCCTGGACGAGTCCCTCCCCTGGAAGAAGCACTTGTGCCAAGTGTTGGGGCTTGGCCGGGACAGTGGCGATCCTTGGGAACAAGCCAGCAGCAGTCACAGTGTAGGTGTGGCCCTCAGAGCCCTCTGCCTCAGCTTCTGCACATTTTCTAAAGTTTTTGCAAATGCTGTCGTGTTAGTCACGATTGGTTAAGAAAAGCCCCTCCTTGAACGCAAGCCAAGCAGCCTCCCCACCATCATCATCACCCCTGCAGGTGCACAGCATCTACCGAGGGGCCGGTGGGAGCTTCCAGAAAGCGCAGACGGAGTGGAGCACGGGCACCTGGAGGAACCCGCCGTCCAGGGAGGCCCAGTTCAGCAACTTCTCGGGGAACAGCCTGCCCGAGTATCCCACCGTGCCCAGCTACCCGGCCAGTGGTGGCCAGTGGCCTTAGGGGGAGCCAGCAGCCCTGCTGCCTACCTGCTGCCAGCCCACTTGCCCCTCACCATCCACTCCCACCACCTTGGGTTTGGTGAGGCCCCCCGCAGCTGAGAGGGCAGCTCAGGGGCTCTCAGCGACCCGAGCCCACATTCATCTCACTCTTGAGGCAGGGCTCCCTGCCAGCTCTGCCGGGAAGCTGTCTGGTCACTGCCATCAGGCAGGATGCCCCCTATAGTCTGGAGCACACCGTTTGTCATGGCGACATCCTCTGTGCTGCAGCCACACCTTCTCCCTTGGGGTCGTGAGAGGCTGACCGAGCTGCCCCTCTCAGAACTGATGATGTGGAGAAGGGCCCAGCCCAGGTCCACCTCTCACGGCCTCCTTCCAGGCAGTTGTTCCCAGCCCAGTGACGAAGAGGGAGGCTGTCCAGGCACCAGGGTTCTCTGTCTGGTGGGAGGCTGAGGGGCTGGGTGGTGGCTGGTCTAGTGGGTGAGCCCACAGGGAGGCCCAGAGGCTAATTTGCTTCCTCCATCTCACGATAGAAACTACTGCTCCCCGTCTATCTGTCTGTCCATCTGTTGGCAGCTTGCCTCCAGCCTCCATGTCTGGAGCCACGCTCGTCCCATGGAGGGGTCTCAGAGCTGGGACCTTCAGGCAGGAGGACCTCATTAGAGCCTGCCTCGCTGGAAACAGATGGCACACAGGTGCATCTCTTGGGAGTGGAGCCCTTCCCCTGCTTTGGGGCAGGAGCTGGAGTCCCCAACTTGAAGGATGAGGATAAGGGAGACTCGATAAGTCTGTGCCTTATTAGGAATCTGAATCCCTGCCCTCTCCTTCCCACATAAGCAGCCAGCACCTCACTTCAGCCAGTAAGGGGATGGGCCAGAGATGCCTCCCAGTGTCCTTTCGGCCCTCGTGGGCCAAGCCCCAGGTGCCCTGACACTGCTCCTTGGCTCCCAGCTGCCTGGCTCTCAGGACAAGCCATGCTTCTGTCCCACTGACTGCCAGGTCTCTCCCTGAGGCCGCCCCCTGTGCCTGCTTGCTTGGCTACTCCTGCTGAATGCCTTGGGGTGCCTGAAAGTGTCCACGGCTGCGAGAGAGCATTGGGGTCTGGGGCCCAGATGGGAAACCAGGTCCCCTCATGTCCCCAAGGCCACCTCCTGTGATGAGGCGAGTGTCATGCTCCCAGTGGGGCCAAGCCTCCCGTGTCCAGGGCGCTGCTTTTGGTGGGCGCTGAGCAGGTAGTAGGGTGCGCCCACAGCACCCACTCTGCCCCGCTCCTCACTGCGCATTGTGGTTTTTGTTACGTGAAAATATCCAGGAAATAAAGACATCCTTTGTGCATCAGGTGAGCCTCCAAGAGAGCTTTCTGAGGGCCTTCCTCCCATGGATCCTGGCACCTGTGGCCTCGGGAGGATAAACCAGGACCATTCTGTGCGCCTGGGCCGAGTTCTGTCCACACTGCCAGCTACTCTGCCTGGGGACCCTGCCCTGACCCATCGCAGAGGAGCTGGCAGCTATATCCTTGCACCTTGGGGTCATTCCCTTGTTTGCTTTCAGTCATGTTCTCTTCAAACTCAACAGGTTTCACTTGAAAAAGGAAATTTGCAGAAAATGAAATACCAATGCCACTTGCTGTGAAGAAGACACAAGGACAGAAGCAGCTGGAGTAGGAGCAGCTTGGTCTGCAGGGGCCCCCACCCGACTCTCATGGGGCCCTGGTGGCAGAGTGGACACCCCTTGTAGACATGGGGGAGGGCAGCAGACCCCCAGAGAAAAAGACAGGACCCAAAGTAAGTGGTAGGGGCTGTTGCCCCAAGTTCATATGCTTAACCCCAAGTTCATATGAGGTTCTGGCTCCACATCTCAGAGCAGGACTTGGCTGGGAACAGGGACCTTCCAGGGGTAGGTAGTTAAGGGGGTGTCCTGCCGGAGCAGGTGATCCTGACACAGCAGGACTGGGCCTCACAAGGCGGGGTGTTTGGACACAGACACATGGGGAGGGGCCACATGAAAGTAGAGGAAGAGTTGGGGTGAGGCCCCTATAAGCCCAGGTTGGCTGCGACCTCCAAAAGCTGGGGGTCGGCAGGTGGTCCCTTGGCAACCAGCCTAGGACACCAGATCTCAGCCTCTCCCCTCCCAAGGTGGAGGGGATACTCGGATGAGTGCAGTCCACCATGCTCAGTCACAGCTGCCCCTAGAGTATCCATGAGTGAGACAAGGAGGCTGTGGGGGCTCTGCTGCCCGTGGGCGTGGGGGAACACAGGTTGGTGGGCAGGAGCACCTGGAGGGCGAACAGTGTCTGCTGGAGATAGCATGGGTGGCCCAGGTGTGCCTGGGGGAGGGGATCTGCAACCTGGACTCAGGTGATACAGGGGACACAGGATGGGGTGAAGGTGAGGGGATGAAGGCCAGGTTGGGAAGGTAGCTTGTCTGCTGGGGTGGCTGGGATGGGACCACTGACCTGGGGCCTAAAGGAAGGATTGATCCCTCCTGGTTCTGGATCCAGGTGTGGCCAGACTGCTTTTCAGGCCCCAGGGCAGCAGCCTTCCAGCCTCTCCCAGCCTCCAGTGGCTCCAGGCTTTGCCTGTCCTCAGAACCTTTTCTGTCTCTTACAAGGACACTGCCTGGGGACTTCCCTGGTGGTCCAGTGGTTTAAGACTTCACGCTTCCATTGCAGGGGTGCGGGGGATGCAGATTTGATCTATAGTTAAGGAACTAAGGTTAGTGTGGCCAAAAAAATAAAAGTAGAACAAGGTAACCATCCTTGGATTTGGGGTGCATTCCACAGCAGGATGACCTCAGCTGCATCCTAAGCTTTAATATGTCTGAAAAGACCCTGATTGCAGGGAAGGTCCCAGGTTTTAGGATGTGGGGCGATCGCTCAGCCTGTCCAGGAAAACCACGGTTTTCAGAGCAGGAAGAGCTGAGGCTGCAGTGAGGGGTCTGGCCATGGGGGACAGGGCCCTGGGATGGACGAGAGCCATGTTCATGATGGTGGTGGGCACCATTGGGGAGAAAGGGCTTCCCACAGGGGAGGCTGTGGTGAGAGTATCCTCAGCAGGACCCCTGAGGGGAGGGGCTGCCCTTGATCAGGATGGGGACAGGTCACCTCGAGTGCACATGGGGTTAGTTCAGATGGGCACCATTGGGGAGAAAGGGCTTCCCACAGGGGAGGCTGTGGTGAGAGCATCCTCAGCAGGACCCCTGAGGGGAGGGGCTGCCCTTGATCAGGATGGGGACAGGTCACCTCGAGTGCACATGGGGTTAGTTCAGATGGGACTGGGGTGGGATGGCCCCAACACAGGATGGATGGCTGGTGTCCTTATCCAAGGGGAAGTCTAGACCCAGACACTGAGGTTGGGAGAATGCCACTGGAGGGGGGGATGTGATGCAGCCAGGGTCAGAGAACTGCCAGATGCTCAGAGAAGGGCCTTCATTCCCCACTTCAGAGGCAACACCACTGATACACCTCAACCATGAATTTCTGGCTTCCAGAACCAGGGGAGAGTAAGTCTCTGTTGTTGAAGCCATCCATTCAGGGTGCTTTGTTCTGGCCACCCCTAGACACGCCCACTCACCTGGTCAGTCTTCATCTCTGTTCCTGTGACCTAAACTGTCACCAACCAGACCCAAAATGTCTTCCCTACTGCCTCATGGCTTCTGCTCACCCAACGGGTCAGCTGGGCACCTCTCTTGAGGCAGCCAGGTAACTGGAGTTGATTCTTCAGAGTAAATTGATTTATGGGAACTTGGCTGATGCCCGTGGCATTGATGGGTGACTGGGGACCGTGAGTCAGACTCTGTTCAGGTGTGAGCGAAGGCAGCTGTAAGGACCAAGAGATGCTAACAGGACATCATCTTCTGAAGCATCCTGCATGGTGAGAGGGCAGGACCACAGCCTGGTCCCTGGAGTGAGCTGGCCTCAGGTGTCTTTGTGACCCCATGGACTGCAGCACGCCAGGCTTCTCTGTCCTTCGTGATCTCTCAGTTTGCTCAAACTCCTGTCCATTGAGTCAATGATGCTATTCTCTGCCACCCCCTTCTCCTGCCCTCAATCTTTCCCAACATCAGTCTTTTCCAATGAGTCAGCTCTTCACATCAGGTGGCCAAAGTATTGGAGCTTGAGCTTCAGCTTCAGCATCAGTCCTTCCAAAGAATATTCAGGGTTGATATTCCTTTAGGACTGTTTCATCTTGCTATCCAAGGGACTCTTAACAGCCTTCTCCAGCACCACAATTTGAAAGCATCAGTTCTTTGGGGCTCAGCCTTCCTTATGGCCCAACTTTCACATCCATACATGACTACTGGAAAAGCCATAGTTTTTACTAGACCGACCTTTGTAGGTAAAGTAATGTCTCTGCTTTTTAATAGGCTATCTAGGTTTGTCATAACTTTTCTTCCAAGGAGCAAGCATCTTTTAATTTCATGGCTGCAGTCACCATCTGCAGTGATTTTGGAGCCCAAGAAAATAAAATCTGCGTCTGTTTCCATTTTTTCTCCATCTATTTGCTATTAAGTGATGGGATTGGATGCCATGATCTTAGTTTTTTGAATGTTGAGTCTTAAGTCAACTTTTTCACTCTCCTCTTTGACCCTCAAGAGGCATGATACAGTGTGACCTCATCTTAATTGATGACATCAGCAAACACTATTTCCAAGCAAAGTCACCTTGTGAGGTTTCAGGTGGAATATGAATTTGGTGGGGTTGCTAAAATGGGTCAGGCATGACTTAGCGACTAAACAACAATAAATTCAAGCCTTTATCTGCCCAGACCTCAGCCCCTAAGAGTGGGGCAAAGGAGTTCCTTGTGGGGACTCCTTGGGGACAAGTAGGATACTGGACGTCCTGTGCTCAGGGGACTAAGCCTTTCTAGTTTGGTGGGATTTCAGGTCTTAGCAATGAGAAGTCAGGGTCCCAGGAGACCCGGGGAGGTTGAGATGCTTGGTCAGCCTACACTGTATCTCAACAATGGCAACCATGCAGTGGCAGAAGGCCATTGTCTGAATCATATTTCACACAAATCAGGTCCTTTGGCTTCCATTTGCTGACTGGTCCCTGGTACGGACCTGGTTGCTTGGGGCTGTCCTCAGAAGATGATGGGTAGACCCCTGGAGTGAAGTGCCCCAGGAGCTTCTGCATCATTGAGGCCTTGGTTTCTCTCGCTCTTTTTTTTTTTGGCTGCACCTTGCAGTATTCCCTTACCAGGGGCAGAAGAGTGCCCCCTGCAGTGGAAGTACAGAGTTTTCATCGCTGCCCTGCACAGCCTCTCTTGTCTTCTGACCTTGCTTTATGCTTGGTAGTTCACAATACCAATCACTGGTTAGCTTATGTTGCCAGACCTCGCCTGTAGCCACTGGGATTGGGGTGGGGGTCCTGGGCCCACCCTCTACCCACTGATGGTGGGCAGCTGAGTTGGAGGTCAAATCTGGGAGGCACTGGGCACTTTACTTGGGCTCTGTAAGCCTCACTTTCCACATTTTGAAAATGAGAATATGTGTGTTCAAGTCCCTGCCCCACTGGGGGAAAGACCTAGCCACAGGGACGGCTACTTCCATTTAATTCAACAAAAGCACATGGCCCCCCACCTTGTGTTTGTGTGCTGGAGCTGGACAACCAGGATGTAGCCCTGAACCTGTCCTGGGATCTTTCCATGGACCTGCCTCTTCCATGGGTAAAAGGAACAGAAGAGAGCAATTCCTGTTTGTCTCTTGCTGAAATCCACAGCTGTTTGGGATTTATTAGAAAGCTGGGATGTTGTTTGATTTACCTTTGAGGGATGGGGGCAATGGGGAGACTAGCTCATCCTCTTTACAAGGTTATTATTTTGTCAGAGCCCCAAAGGGTTTTTTTTTTTCTATCCCAACTTTCCCAAACGGTGTCCCCATGATCAAAGCTGAAACAAGCAGGAACATGTGGGCCGCATTTGAAGTGGGCTAAAAAAAGAGGAAGCTTTGAAACCTGTTTGCTTTTTCACAGATTCCAGGTGATTAGAGAGAAGTATGTCCATGTGAGAAAGAAAGTCCTATGCTGGCAGTTCTTTATTCACTAACCCATGGATTCTCATGATGTACTGGTGTGAGCTATCATTAGTTACAATTTACAAACGAAGATGAAGAGGACCAGAAGGGGTCAGTTACCTACCCACAGTCACATAGCCTCTGGCTGGCCCAACCTCAGCCATGGCCTTCCTGCAGTCTTTCATCTGCACAAGCCTCCCTGCATTTTACAGAGGTGAGGCTAGTGCTCAAGGTTAAGACTCAAAACACCTCTGGAGGAGAGGCCACCGTGCTCTCTGCTCTTCTGGGAGCACTGGAGAGCAGATTTTTTTTGAACGTCAAGAGTGAACAGGACAGATGGGTCCAGGATCTGGAAGGCCCTTAGAGTCATCGGTTATTTCGTTCATAACAAATGAACCACACATGGTGACCACACAGACTGAGTTTATACTGTGTGTGGGCACAGCAGTGAGCAAGACATGTGGTCCCTGGTCTGGCATGGTTGGTGGAGGAGGTAGATTTGAAACAAAGGTAAGGCTCAGGTTGGAGAGGGTGACGAACAATAGAGAAAGGACAACAGGGGGATGTGGCTTGGGCTTCCTGGAGGCGTGGACATTACAAGGGAGCTGAAGGACAAGAAGTGGGGCAGAACCAGCTCTAAAGCTCTGCCATTCCGCCGTTCCCCTCAGGTTTAATTCTTCCCCGCTTTTGGCTGCTGGACAGCAGGACGATAATCAGAGACCACGGAAATCTTCCTTCCATGTGCCACATCTAGCTTTTGGCCTTTAGGGTCTGCCCTTCGGTCATTCTGCCCCAAGCCATTTTATAATATCACCTGAAACTGTCTACTTAGGCTCTGTCCGGTCTATCCCCTGGGCTCAGGACTGAGGACTCGCTGGGAAGCCACGTCAATAGTCTAGTTCACCATTCTATTCGCAGAGCCGCTCGCAGGCGCTTAATAAAGACGAGAATGGATGAGTCTCTCTCCACCGTAAAAACTCCCCGCAGGAAGAGGCTCCAGGTGGAGCAGGGTCTCACTGCGAACCCCTCGCCAGTCGCCCCCGACTGACACGGTGAGGGAGCCAGCACTCTGCAGACCACACTTGTTGAGTGCCAGCTTGCGTGCCAGGGACCTAGCTCGGCCGGAAGGCCCAGCTGCACCAGTACCTTGGGTGACCCCCTCCTTGGCCTACCTCACTGACGTCACCGCTTCTTACGACGCAGAGAAGCGCCGCCCCGCCGCCCGTCCATCACCTACAGCCCTCGCCGCTCCCAGCCCCACCCAACCGACTCCAGCCGCCAGCTCCGGAAGTCGGCGAGTCCCCGCACTGACCACACCCCGCGGAGCCGCCCGGCCGTGACGTCAAGTGGCGAGACCTTGACGTCACAGAAGCACGGTGGGGCGGTGTCGGGGGCGAGTGGCCACGCGTCGCCATGGCAACGGCGGGGGTGGGCCAGGGTCGGCGGGGGGAGCCCCGCCGCCCCGGGAGGGTGGACTGAGCCTGGTTCCTTCTCAGCCCCTACGTGTCCTCACGGCCACGGGCCTCCGGTAGTCCCGCAGGCTGTGGCCCGGCCACCCTGGAGAGGCCGCAAAGCGCGGCGGTTGTTGCGCGGCGTAACCCGCTGCTGCAAAGCGGCGGGCGAGCCGCCCCGGCCCCGCCCTCGGTGACGTCTCGTGCGCGCCCCACAGCCGCCAGCGGCTGCGCAGTGGGCGCCGGGCCCTCCCCCGCGACGCTGGCGGCGTAAGCGCGGGCCGCGGGCGTCGCTGCGAGACCGGGGCGAGCCGGGCGCCCGCGCGGCGGGGACGGCCCGCGCCCAACATGCGGAGGCCGGCAGCGGCGGCGGCGGCGGCGGCGGCGGCGGCGCGGGAGCGGGAGCGGGGACCCAAGCGGGCGCCGGAGCCGGAGCCGGAGCGCGAACAGGGTCCGGAGCGGGGGTCCGCGCAGCGCTGCTGAGGGAGCTCGAGCCGCCCAGTCCGGCCGCGGGGCCACGGCCGCGGCGGAGGCTGTCAGGTAACGACGCGCGCGCCCTCGCTGGCGGCGGCGGACACGCGCCCTGGCCCTGCGGCCCCACCCCCGCGGACCCCCAGACCCTTTGCCCATATGTCTCGAAGACTCTTCACACCCCACACCCCCTACACCCCGCACTTCGGACCCCCGCACCTTGCAGATGCCTACAATGTGGACCTGCTCCTGTGAACCCCTGCACTCCCTACTGCACCCCCCACGGCGACCCCAATTGCTCCTATAGCCCAGTGACCCCCCAGACTGTCGACCCAACTCCTCATTCCCACCCCCTTGCACTCCAGACCTTGTCGTTGCCAGTGACTCCCAAACTCAGGTCCTGCCACTTCTCACCTCTTACAAATTTTCACACTACTGAGCTCACTATCTCCCTTCTCCATTTCTCACTCCAGACCCTACTGTTCCCTCACTCCAGACCTCAGTATTCTCCACGGACTCGTCACTCCTGACTGCTGGCCTGTCCGTCTTTCAGCCCCACCTCACCTTCCTCCTTCATTGACCCCTCAGTGCTCAAGCCCACTGTCCACTCCCCCCAGCCTTCCACACCTCCAGCCCTCTCCGCTGGGTCCGTCGCTCTTCCCCACGCTGGCGCGTACACTTGCCCCTTTGTGGCCCTGCAGATTTGTGGAGGGAGCTGGGGGCAGGAAAGGGGCCAAGCAGGAGGGGTCTGGGCTGGGGGACCTGCTGTGGGACGCTCAGGAACTCCCGGCGCTCGCCGGGCTGCGCCTCCCCCTTCCGCCCTCGCCACCGGCTTTGTTTTCCGGAAACACTTCAGATGAAGGGGCGGGGGCCGACGTCTGCGTGCCCGGCAGCCACACCACCCCCTCCCTGTCCTGCGCTTCCCCTGCTCCCTCTGCCCCAGTTTTCTCAGGGGAGGCGTTCAGGACTGGGCTGGGGGCCTGAGAGAAAGCCCTGCCCTGACGTCCGGGGCGTCGTCCTGGGCCGGCTTCGGGCAGTTGGGTTATTCCCTTGGCCTCCGGATGGCATTGTTTGCAGGAAACGGCCTGGAGGGTTCCCTGCACGTAGGTGGAGTCCAGCATTTCTCTCCCAAGTCCCCTCCATAGGGGGCTCCAGGCCCTGCCAGTGTCTGGGTCTCCTGGGAGTGTCCACACATCCGTCCTGAGGGGCTTCTGGGCACCTTCATCTCTGCCCTGATGGACATAGACAGGCTCAGTTAGCGTTTCCTGCCCCCCGGGGGCTCCTTTGGCTCAGGGTGTGAGGGACGAGTGGGGAAGCACGAATCTGAGGGGAGGGTGGCTCTGATAGGGAAAGGGGTAGCCGCTGAGGGGCTGGAAGTGGCCCCGGAGGGGCACAGACTGAGCTGCTGGGGGAAGTTTGTGGTCGATGCCAGGAGTTTGTTTTTATCTGCTGTGTTTTCACCGAATTGTGGCCTGCTCTGGGCTCTGCAGGCGGAGGTCAGGGTAGGGGGGCAGGCTGACTATAGCACCCTCAGGAGCACACACAGGGCAAGACAAGCCTTTACTGGCCCATCTTATTGTCTCTGGAGCCCCAGATGCTTAGTTCAACCTCTGAGGTGGTGTCTGTGGCCCAGCCTCTGAGGAATGGAATGGGGGTGGTGAGTGTGGGCCGGGAATCTAGCCAATGGGGGGCAGCTCCCAGATTTAGGGGCCAGTTGTGTCCGCTGCATCTGGCAGTGGAGAGAGGGAAGGAGATCTGGAAAGAGCTGGCTGGACCCCCACCCCAGCTATGGGCGAGACCCCAAAGTCTGCAGCAGGCGTTGGGCAGGGCTCTGGTTTTTTACCCCTCTGCTGTTGGGCCTTCTCATCTGATTCTGGGTCCCTCTCATTTCTCTGAGGTGGGTTGGGGACAGGCATCTGGTCACCTGGCTCTGAACTGTAACAGCAGGTCCTGTGAGCAGACTCCTCTGAACTGCGGCTTCTGATTTCATCTGAACCTCCTCCTCTTTCTAACTACCTAGTAATTACCTCTGGGTTGCTAGAGGAAGTAGGTGAGGTTTTTCTTTTTCTTTGTTTTTTAATGAACTGAAAGTGTCCTATCTGCTCATCCCAGCTCTGGGGAAGCCAGCCAGCTGAGAGGTGTTCTGGAGAGCCGCGGGGCACCTGAGCCTTGGGGATTTACTGGTGGGTCTCAGCAAGTGCTCAGGGAAGGCCCAGCCCCCACAAGGCAGTACCTGGGGACAGCAGCACTTCCCGTGGACAGCCCGGGACACCAGGAACACCTCATCGGATAGACTTGCCACGGCTGCCTCAGAGCTGCCCCGTTTCTCTTCAGGGCTGTTATGGGGCTTGGTCTCTGTCTTGGAAAGTTTCTAGACCTACCCCCCTCCCCCCAGGACCACAGAGGCCTTACAGGGAGGCTTTACAAAGCCTTAGTCTGGGGAAGGAGCTGGCAGCAGGGCTGGGGGGCATCGGGCAGGTCAGCGTGGTGGGGGGCACCTTTGGTTTCCCTGGAAAGGGCCTTTGTAAAGGAGCCGCGTACGCGGGTTGGATTGTGGTCATCGTCGGTGTCTGGTGTCTCTCAGGGGCTGTCACACCTGATGGGGGCCTTGCTGTTGTGATCTAGGCAGCAGGTGCACTCTAGCCACGAGTCGGGATTCTTTCTGCCACCTCGTTGGGGACCAAGGCTTGATGGTGCAGAAGGTCCCACCTTGAGCAATTCTGCGCCTGCCCCACCCTGTTAGGGTACTTCGGGGGGCCTTGCTGGGCAAGTCCCCAAGCCCCATTTCTACATGTGAGTAAGCAAGGCCCAAGTGACCATCCAGGAGGAGGACCATCACTCTGCCGAGGCCTGTGCTCCTCAGGACTCTGCCCACCAGATGCAGCCTGAGCAGGAGGCTGGGGGTAGGAAGACCGGCTCCTCTGGCCTCGGCTCCTCAGTCCTGCCCATTTTCCATTGAGCTCCTGGTGGAGCTTGTGATGTGGGGGGTCCATACAGAGGGCCGATGGGACTCTCAGGGAGGGGGTAATGGTGACGTTTCCTTCTCAGAACCCCATGTGTCCCCTCGGCACCCAGGATGGTCCACTGATCTGGCTTGCCCAGCTGTTTGCAGCTTTCTTGGAAATTCCTTTCAGTGAGCGGCAGAAGCCAGGTAACTTAAACTCAGGAGGGCTAGCCCTTCCCCTCACTGCACAGATCCAGCCTGCAGAACACATGTACACGTGTGTGCGTGAGTGCATACGTCAGGGCGCCAGGTGTCCCTGTGCCTGAGCCCCAGGCCTGGCTGCTCTCGCTAGCGCCCCCGCCGGCAGTGCCCCTGAATGAGTGGAAAGGCAACGGAAGTCTCTCCTGCAGGTGGCAGGCGGGGGCGCCCAGGTGCAGATTGTGTCCTGTTTAGTCCTGGGTCACAGCATCACTGTTCAAAGATAGAAACAGATACACTTCATGTGTCACAACTTCGTGTTGGTTCATGACGCACCTTAGAGTATTAAGAAGTTGTGCTTAAACGTTACCCCTGGTGTGATCCGGCACTATCCCATTTTGGAGGTCTGTCCGTCCCCACCCCAGGTTGCAGGGGAGTGTTGCTCACTGCGGGGCCCGCAGCCTCCACGGGACCTCCATGAGTGTTTGCAGTGCCCCTCATCCTCGCTGTGGTCCCAGGGCCCAGCTAATGGTCATGTGGCAGGGCTCTCTGGGTGCCTGGTGGGTGACCCAGCGGGGCTGCGTGCAGGGCAACTGGATGGGGAGTGGGCCAAGATGAAGAATCCAAGGAGATAATTCTGGGATGACCAGGGGCTTTGAGAGAGCAGAGGGGTGCAACAGAGGGATGGGGATGGTGCCTGGGGTGCAGAGCCCTGAGGGCTCCCTTCCTTGTGGGTTCTAGAATGGCTTGGGGGTCATTCCAGGGCCCGCACTGGGAGCCTGGCGTCTTATAGGAACCTGATCACACTGTGTGCTAGGCCTCACCTTCCCAAGAGTTGCCCACGGAGACCCACTGGCCTGGCAGCCCTTTGCTTGTATGGCTTAACCTGAGGCACTGGCAGCTTCCAGGACCCCTTGTGCCCCCCATCAGTGCCCTGCCTTGGCCTCTTCTCTCACACCAGCAGGGAGCAGTTGCCGGGCTCTTTGCCCAGGCCTAGTCCTCCCTCCACCTCCTGGCCCCTGGACATGGGTTTGTTTTCTCTGAAGCTATAGGCGGGGGTGTCCCCTCCACCCTGTGGGCACTGGAGCAGGTCGTTCTCTAGGACAGCCTCATAGGGACAATGTCCAGGCGTTTCCCGGTGTCAAGGCAGCCGGGTCCAGTGAGCACCCACCTCGAGGTTTCCTGCCAGCCTGCTCTGCATAGTGAGCTGCAGCTGAGGGGCTGCAGGTACCCATTTCTGGAGCTCCCTGAACCTGTCTCTGGGCCTCCACAAACCCTCTGCCTTTGCCCTCGGGAGCAGGAAGTCTTTGAAAGCAGGTCAGGAGGGATACTGGTCCTATGGACCAGACGTGGAGGCTAGCTGAGGTTCCCTCACCGGGCAGTGTCCCCTGCTCTTGCTTTGGGCCACCCTCCTGCTGGCCCAAGGGTGACCCGTAGGGTCCCTCCTGGTTTATTTCTGTTCTCCAGGCTGTAGCTTCCTGTGTGGCTGGCCAGGGGAGGGTCTATAATGAGACCCTCAGCCCAGAAGCTCTAGACTGGCTAGTCCCCACGTGCTCCTGGCTTGTGCCCCCCCACCCAGGCAGGCTGTAGGACATGCCCAGTGCCTCTCACACCCTGGCCTCGACTTCCTGGTCCAAAATGGTCATGCTGGTGCCCTGGGGGCAGGTGGTCCCGAGTCTTTTGGAGGCACACATATCTGTCAAGACCCACAGCCCCTGCCCCCGATGACAGGACGAGAGCTACATGGATGGTGGACAGTGTGCTGGTTAGAAAGCAGAAAGAAGCAGGTGACCTGTTTATCTCATTTAGTTTGGGGTATCTGAGATACAGTCAAACATGTAGTTGGTGTGAGAGATTACTGTTCAAATAGTTTCTGTCCTTCATATTTGGATGTGTGTGGTTTATCACCATTTTGAAGCTAAATTTTCATTGGAAACACTTTATTTTAACAAATACAGAGCTTGAGTAGAAAAACATCAGGACCCTGTTGGCACTGCTGTCAGGCATGGCCAGATATTGCTGGTGAAGTGTGGGGCGCCAGGCGCAATTGTGGTTCCTGACAAACGGTCAAAAGTTGCCTGGTATAAACGTACCCCCAGTGGTGTGTGGGACACACTTGCAGTAAAAGTTAACTCGTTGCTTATGTGAATTTGTCTGCTGGGTGTCTGGTATTTAATCTACGTCTGGCCACCCCGGGCTGGCATCCTTCTACTGACCATCTGGGGCTCAGGGCCGCATTGACACTGGTGGGTTGGAATGGAACCTCTGCCATCAGGTGGTGGTCCTTCCAGCCAGCATCTGGGGGCAGGCAGGGTGTCTGGTGATTAAGATGCAGCCTCTCAGCCAGGAGTTTTTCCCTAGCTCATGGCCAATCTGGGGGACCAAGGTTGGAGTGCTGCCAGCTCATGGGTAGAGACGGGCCAGAGGCCAGCAGGGTAGCTCTGGGGTGGGGAGGGCAGCCTGGGGTGGGTGTGGGTAAGCATGAGCTGGGTGGCCACCCTGGCTGGTTTGAAGAGCGCTGGGCAAGCAGTCGGTGAATTCTGTGTCCCCTCGGCCTGGGCCAGTGCTGCTAGGGAAGACCAAGCTCTCTTTCCTCCTCTCCCTGCCTTCTCCCTGGCTTATGCTTCTTCACTTCCTGTGGGTGCACACCTCTTGATTCCTGTCTGAAATGGTTACTGCATCTGTCACAAGAGTGGGAGGTGTGGTTCTGGAAGCTGCCTAAGGGTCGCACTTTGACCCACACTGGACAGAGGAGCCCTGTCTGGGCTGTCTGCCCAGCCCCACTCCCTTCCTGACAGCTTTATTGTGATGCCACACTCTATACTGGCTTTAATTAAGATACAACTCAAAGACCATAAAGTTCACTGGAGAGGAGACCTTGGTGGCTTTAGTATATTCATAAGTTGTGCAGCTATCACCAAAATCAATTCCAGAACATTCTGTCACCCCAAAAGAGCCACAGCCCCCGAGAACCACTACCCCACAATGTTGTCTGTGGATCTGCCTGTTCTGGACATTTCCCATCAGTGGAATCACACCATGTGGGTCCTTTTGTGTCTGCTGCTCTCACTGAGCATCATGTTCTAAAGGTCTCTCCACGTGTTAATGAATGTCAGGGCTTCACCCCTTTTCTTGGCTGAAGGACACTCCCATGTGGAGGGACACGTGTGTTCACTCAGTCCTCAGTTGGTGGACACCTGGGTTCTGTGGGGTTTGTAGCCGTCATGAGTCTAGCTACTGTGGATGCCTGTGTGCTGTGCACACAGGTCTATGTGGACGTGTTCTCTGTTCTCCTAGGTGGACGCTGAGTAGATTGAGTGGTGACTCTTGTGAGGAATTGCTGTGTTTTCCATGGTGGCTGCTTTGTCTTCCATGCCACCTGCTGTGGAGGAGGGTCCTGTTTGTCCCCGTCCTCTCAGACTCCCTCTCCAGGTTGTGTCCTGTCCTGGGTTAGGGTCTGATCCTTGGTCATAGTGTCTCTGCCTTCCCCAAGCCTGGGAACCCTGGTCATTTTCTGGAAGCCCGTCTTCCTGCTGCCCTGTATTTTTTGGAGTGCCAGCCCTTCAGAGGACGTGGGCCAGGGCTGGCCCTGCCCCTTGACTTCTCAGACACCCAGGCTGGCCCGTGGTCTTCCATCCTGATGCCTCTCTGAGCAGGTGTGTTGGTTGTCAGGAAGGACTGCAGCCCCACAGGGCCAGGTGCCTTGGCTGCGTGTTACCATAGATCCCATCCTGTTGTCAGTGTTTTTCAGGGGCAAAAGACATGCACACATTGAGCAAAATGGTTGTTTTGGCCAAGCATGGGAAAGTTTTGAGAACTCGCCCAGAATCTAGGTGGTGGGCATTGTCATGTGTCAACAACGTCCTTCAAACCCCTGCACACCATGGGTGTGTTACAGGTGGGTCTGGCTGCTTGCTGTGCTCCGCTCCCCCTTGGGAGCGGCCATGGGTCTCCTCCTTCTTGGGGAGAGAGATCATTCTAGCTGCGCCCATAGGAGTGAAGCCATTCTCCCTGGGGGGTTGTGCTCCTGTGCCTTGGCTTGGCTCTCCCGCTGCTGCACCAGGTCTGGGGAGCTCCAGCTGGGACACGGGATCCTGTATGGTGGGTGGGTCCTGGTCCTCTCCCCCCACCATCAGTCCTGAGCAGAGGCCCGGGTCCTTGTCCAGGACGTGCTGATCTCGGAGGACTCATCCAGACTGAAACAGCCATCTACCCCAGTGGGGGGAGCTGGGCTGGTGAGTGATGCTCGGCCAGCTTTAGTAAGATGGGGAAACAGGGCATGTGGTTTTCTGGCAGGTCTACACATGCTCTGGCCCTTTAATGTCTTTCCAGCCCCAGCTCTGCTCACACAGCCCCTCGCCCTGGCCTTAGGCTGCGCACTCTGGAGGGTGGTCTAGCCCAGCTCTCCCATCCCTCTCCCCTCTGTTCTGAGCTCAGAAGAGTTTGCACCTGCTAGCAGAGGCCAGCCATGATTCCAGTGGGTGTGGGGCAGGCACAGGGCACCATGGAGGCTGCCCTGCAGGTCATCAGGCATCTCCCCCTCATCTGGCCCCAGAGCCCATGTTTCCATCATTCTCAGGGCTCGTGTCTCTGCCCCGTGCTCAGCCAGGGTTCTATCCTTCTCTCTGACTGACCAAGGCGTCGCCTGTCCTCCCTGCTCTGCTCTGGGGACCGTGGACCCCGACACCAAGGAGCAGCCACGCTCCTGCCTGGTGCCCACTGTGTCCCTGGGATGGATGCTTGCTGGACTGGCGGCATGGTGAGTGCTGTGGTGGAGGCTGAGGGGTTGGACGGGTGCTGGGCTGCGGGTGCAAAGGTGCCCACCCGGCACCGTATGGAGAGGGGGTCTAGGGGGCGCTGCCAGAGGTGGTGGAGGTTGTTTTTTAAATAGACTTTTTTTTTTTAATTTAAATTTATTTATTAACTTTACAGTATTGTATTGGTTTTGCCATGCATTGACATGAATCCACTATGGGTGTATATCTGTTCCCCTTCCAGAACCCCTCTCCCACCTCCCTCCCGATTCCGAGCGCCCTGTATCATGCATCAAACCTGGGCTGGTTGTTCGTTTCACATATGATGATTTATATGCTTCAGTGCCTTTCTCCCATATCATCCCGCCCTCGCCCTCTCCCATAGAGTCCAAAAGACTGTTCTATACATCTGTGTCTCTTTTGCTGTCTCACATACTGGGTTGTCGTTGCCATCTTTCTAAATTCCATATGTATGTGTTAGTATATTATATTTTTGTTTTTTTAAAATAGACTCTTGTTTCAGAGCAGTGTTAGGTTTATAATGAGTCTGTGGATCAGTTTGGGGTCCCCATGGGTCACACCTCAGTTCAGTGTCACCTGTGTCCCGGCTGATGGGCCGGTGCTGGTGCGTCATCCTCAGCCAGGGTCCGCCGCCCCCACCCCCCACCCCGTCCTCTCTGCTCCAGGCCCTCCAGGCTCTGCCGCTCGCTGGCTCTCCTATTGGGGGGTGGGGGTGTAGCCATCTCCAAATGTGTGCCTGTCTTTTCCCTTGTGGCCTTTGTGGCCGCCTAACCCCAGCTCTGTGCCCTCAGTTGTCCCTTCTCACCTGGAGTTTGTGGGGTTTGAACACCTTTTGTGTCCCTCCCCGATCCCTCTTCTCCCATCTCTCTCACTTAGCTCTCAGTCATGGGGGTTTTCAGGTGTGCCCAGGTGTAGGGAGCCAGCTGGTGGTCACTCCAGCAAGCCCATGGCCTGGCCCCACCCATTCCTATTGTCCAGCAAACGCCCCCCATGGAAGTGCCTGCTGACTGCTGGGCTGGGGCCTCGGGGTTTGTCATGCACATGTTTAAGCCTGTGGAAAGGCTGCAGGGAAAGTGCTCTGAGTTCCACATCTTTCTGGTCTCGTCTGTAACTTGGCTGAACCTGTGCATCTGCTCACACCTGCTCTTAATGATCCCGAGCGTGAGTTCTGATCATCTTCCTTTGCCTTTCTTAATGAAGCCTGCATGTCCTAGCACGTGGCCTTTCCCTCAGGGTCGCTGCAGGCCCTGCCTAGTGGGCGCCCCCTCCTCTCCCATTTATCCAGGGTTGTGTTCTGTTGTCTGTAAATCCCTGTGTCGTGAACCATTTCTGCTTGATTTCGTTTGGATGCTGACCTCGTCCTGAGGTCTGGTCCCCATTCTCGGCCCGCTCCCTTTCTCTCTGCTGTAACACTACGCATCAGTGACCTTAGGCTTCCAGGCTGCGGCCCCCCTGGCTGGCGCATCTCCAGAGCCCTGGTCCCTTTCAGGGAGAGGTGCATAGATGCCACGACCTGGCACTTCGGGTGCTCGTGGCTCCTGGGGCCCAGGATCTGGGCGGCTCCTGGAGGGAGGCCTTGCCTTCATGAGTCAGTAGGCTCAGCCTGAGGAGGGGGACGTGTGTGTCTGGAAGTGCCTGAGGGGGCTGTGGCCAGGATTGCCCTGGAGCCCTGCGCTTCCCAGGAGGCTACCACAGCAGAGCCCGCAGTGTGTGTGGTAGGGCCACTCCAGGAGGGATGCCGCTGCCACTGCTCCAGATGCACCTTGACTATGGCCCAGGGCTATGCCCATGACATCAGCAGGGACTGTGACATCACTGGGTGGAGGTGGTCAGAGAAGGGGGTTCCTGGGGCCTCTGCCAGGGGGCCTGGCCCTGGCCCTGACAAGATGGAGGACCCCCAGGAGAATGCAGCAGGTAAGCCCCCTGAGCTGGAAGGCAGGCCAGGGGGTTGGGGGTGGGCTGGGAGCCCTGCCTGCCTGGGGTTTAAGTTGACCATGAGGGCTTGAGCAGAGTTCACACCCCTGGGGGGCCTTCCTTGAGTGAGGAGTGAGTCCGGGTGCTCTTGGGAGGAACTGGGGGCCACCCTGGTGGGGTGAGACTGACTTGCTCTAGGGTCGGGTGTAAGACTGGGTCTCTCCCTCCCCCCTTGAGTTTTTGCGCCTATGCTGACATTACACACACCTGCTTCCTGGTTCAGCAGGTGTGCCGGGGGCTCCAGGCTCCTGGCAGCATTTGACCCTGCTTTTAGTCCTGTGTCCACTCTTGTTCTGTGCCCCCCAGGCCAGTGGGTGACTCACTCTGGCCATCCCCCCACAAGGTCCCAAGAGAGGACCCAGGAAGACCCCTGTGGGGTGGCGAGTGGTAGCTACTGTTTATGGGGTGAGTAGGCGCTGGCGTCCTGTCTCTGGGAGGGTCAGGGTCAGGATTCCTCAACTGTCTCCTTGGTGTCCACTGTCCCCTACAGGCGGTGACGCCGTGGTAGGCACATGCCTGCCTTGTTGTCCAGCGGCTGACGTAGGGGGTGGGCCTCTGGTATCTCGTCAGGGCCCTGTGACCTGGGGGGCCGGGCTGGAGCAGCACACCCACCACAACTTCTAGTTTCAGGCCTGGTCGCTGTCCCTGTGCTGCACACCAGGACCCCAGTGACACTGGGCATGGGAGCCAACATGGTGCTCCTGGTGCAAAGCCTTGACCAGGGGTCACGGCTCAGAATGGAGTCTGTCAGGGCAGGACACCAGATGTCGGGGGCGCCCGGTGCTGCTGACCAGGGAGGGCGAGTTGGGGGTTGGAGTACAGGGAAATGAGGTCTCCTGGAGGGTTCCTTTTATGTGTTGGCAGGGCAGAGTGATGTTTGGTGATGCTGCCCCATAAAAACTGTTGGCACAAAGTGGGACCCAGACCTCAGTCCCTGCCTGTGGGGGATGAGTGGGTCACAGCAGTGGCACAGGGGACTATAAGCCCTCTGCCTACCATTCCTCCTTCAATATGGATGCACCCACATCTTGTTGGCCAGGAAGTTGAGCCCCAATCTCCAAGCCTCCCCTCCCCCACTTTGTTCCCGTGTTTAGTCTTCCTGGTTGGGCCGCTGTCCCTCCAGACCTCCATGCATATCCCCTCCGTCCCCTGGGTGAGGGTCCTACGGTGTCCTGCCCCGGCCATATACTCCCTGGCTCTTCCTCTGCCTCTGTGGGCAGGAGCGCCTGGTGGGAGTGCCCACAGTGTCCTCAGGCAAGGAAACAGGAGAACGCAGACGTCTCCTTGCTGTCTTTGAGCTTCCTGTGGGCTCTACGACCACCTCTGGTGCACCTTTGTGAGTGAGTGTGCGTGTGCAGACCTGTGTTTTCAGTTAATTTCTGATAGGAAAGAAAATCTGGTAGGAAACCACCTCTGAGTGTCCATCTTGGGGTAAGGGGCTTTTGGTGTCTGCTTGTTGTGGAATCTGGCAGGATTTCAGAGAAAGGAGGGTCACCTGTGCAGGTGTGTTGTCCGGGAGCAGGAGGTGCCCAGGTGTGTGCAGGGCATGGGCTCACTCTCTGCAGGAATCCCACACTGGTGTGTTCCTGAGTCATGGGCACAAGCTCCCATGCAGTCAGGTGTCTGGCTGCACCCTGGTCTCCGTGCTCACCTCCTCCCAAGGTGGGAAGGCCCTTGTCCTGCCTCC
The DNA here is from genome assembly GCA_007570785.1 of Antilocapra americana. Lineage (NCBI taxonomy): Eukaryota > Metazoa > Chordata > Mammalia > Artiodactyla > Antilocapridae > Antilocapra > Antilocapra americana. The sequence continues at coordinate 7,360,419 of ML661896.1, read as the reverse complement.
CTGTGAAGATCCTCAGCCCTTCAGCCCATCCCCTGCGGGTGCTGTTCCCACTGGCAGTGAGTGATTCACAGGAGTATCTGGTGCTGGGTGTGGGGAGGGAGTGCTGGGGAAGGCGTGTTTCTGGAGGTGGAGATGGACCACTGGGGAAATGCAGATCAGAACCACCCCGCTCCGGGAGCTGGACAGTTGACAGCAGGCAGCCTCCAGTTCCTCCAGCAATTAAGCTAGAGCCTCCACCTGGCCCTGCCATTCTATCCATAGGTAGTGCCCGGGAAGGGGGCAGCTTGTGGCCTCCTAGAAACTTGTGCAGAAGCTCTGTAGCCACTCTGTTCACTGTGGGCCAAGAGGGGACACAGCTGGGTGTCCTTCCATGGGTGAGTGTGTCCCTCCACACCCAGGAGCATCCCTCAGCCACGGAAAGGAGAGAAGCCCTGACCTCGCTACCTCGTGGACGGACCCTGAGAACACGATGCTCAATGAGAGAAGCAGATACAGAAGGACACACAGGGTGTGATTCCACTGGTGGGAAACGTCCAGAACAGGCCGATCCACAGACAGAAAGTGGATTTCTGGTTGTCAGGGACTGAGGCTGGTGACTGCTGATGGGAACAGGCTTTCTTTTGGGGGATGGAGCATTCTGGAACCAGAGGTGATTGTAGTGCAACTCTGCAAGCATAAACCGAGGTCTAGTAAGAGCCGCTGATCTGTCCTCTCTGGAAGGGGTTGTAAGCCCCATGTCCATCGTCTCCAGATGTGAGTAAAGATGTCCCAGGGACTCAGAACCAAGCATGCAGTCTCCACCCCAGGAGGCCTGCTGGCCGTTCTGTCAGCTTTTAAGTTTTATTGGAGTAGAGTTGATCGACAATGTTGTGTTAGTTTTACGTATATAGTAAAGTGAACCTGTTATAGATTTACATGTATCCACTCTTTTAGATTCTTTTCCCACATAGGTCATTGCAGAGTATTGAGTAGAGTTCTCTGTGCTCTACTATTAGTCGTTTGTTCTCTACTACATATTAATGTTTTTAATGTAGTTATTTCCTTGTAAATTTGTCACAGCCGTTCACAGTTAACTCCCAAATCCTTGAGGTTGAACAGCCTCCCCCCACAGGGAACTGGGGGCAGGTGGGGTTCAGCCTGGCCCCTCGAGGTGGAGGCCGGCCGTGGAGCCAGGGGATGGGCAGCCTGCTCTGTCCTGAGCTCCCAGTTCCTCGGTCAGGCTCCTCCCTCCCTCCGGTCACTGCTGCCTGGCTGTCTGGTGCCCCCTTGGCGTCGCAGTGGTTCTGGCTGGTCTCCCACAAGCTCAGCCAGTGGAGGTGGGAGGTCTAGGTGGAGCAGCAGCTGCTTGGTCAGGCCAGCACTCCTGAGCCCAGTGATGGGTGTGCCATCCACAGGTGCCAGGGCGCTGGTCTCAGGCAGGGGCACACACTGCTGGTGGTAAGAGCTGCATGCACACGGCCCCAGGCTGGGCCCTTCCTGGGGGTGGACGTGGCTGCCAGGAATCCCAGCAGCGGTGGAGCTGGGTGTGCGGGTCTTGGCTGGGGTCAGATTGTCTGTGCACGTTGTTCATGTGGTTGGGAAGCGTGGGAGCCGCCGGCTGTAAGTGAGGTTTGGCCTGAAGCCTGGGCTCCTGCCTGTCTGTGACTCTCCTGGGCTGTGCCTAAGCGGGGACTGGCGTGTACACGTGTGTGTGAGCACCCCGGCCTCAGTCCTACCAGCTTGTGGTTCTGCCTCTGGGCACGTGGTCAGGGGGTCCCCTCTTTGGGGCCTGTTCTCGGCACAGGCCTTGTGTTAGTGACACAAGGGGGCTGCCTGGCCCTTCCGTCCATCCGTGCTGGAGGCCGTGTGGGCACCCACTCCGGGGCTGGGACACCAGGCTCTACAGAACTGATCCTTCGGAAGCCTTAGCGCCTTGGTGTTGGCATGCCCTACCCTCCGGAGAGGAGGCTGTTCAGTGGGTGTGGCCTTCATCAGGTGTCAGCCCTGGTAGGGAGGGGCACAGGTGTGAGCTTCACAGTGGCCAGTCTGAGCCCGAGGGGGCTAGGGAGGTGTTAGTGGAGGATGCTAGTGTTTTCTTTCTAGAGAGATTCCTGTGACTTCGGTGTGAGAGAACAGGAGGCGGTGAGGGTCTGTTGGAGGGTGCAATGACTGGCTGAGAGAAGGGGATGGCTGGCAGGGGAGCGCCTCCCCTGTCTTGAGACACTGGATGACTGGTCTGCACGAGAGTGTAGGGAGGGGTGAGGGGAGGGAAGAGCCCACACCACAAACACACCCTGGGTTGCTTCAGGGCACCTTCCCCGTGTGTGCCATGCACCCCGCACCCTTGAGCTTGGGCTGCTTCTCCTGCAGCCTGGGGGACTTTGGGGTGCCTGCCATCCCCTCCACAACCCCAGCTTTGTACTGGTGAGGCCAGGTCAGATTCACCCCAGAGACACGTGCCCAGCTAGCCCTGTCAAGGCAGGGGGCCGCTGGGCGAAATGAAGCCAGGCTGGTGTTGGCCTCCGCAGCCCCTCCTTGCCTGCTTTCTGTCCAGCAGCAGCGGGTCACCCACCCTGGACATCGGGTAGGGGAGGGAAGGGCATCTCCGGAGTCCCCATGTCAGTGGTGGGGCCTATCTCTGAGGCCCCTGCATGTACTGCTCTGCGTCTGTCCTCTTCTGAGCGCTCAGTCACTAGATTGGGCATCTCCCCTGCTGGAACAGCCATCCTCCAGCCTTGGAGGGGCAGGGGCGGGCAGTAGGCAGAGGCGTGGGATTCTCAAGAGGCCTGAACCTCTCACCCCTCAGCCCCCAGGTTGCACCAGTGCCTCAGAGATCTTTCCAGAAGGAGATTTCCACCAGCAGTGAACGCCCAGTCCCAGGTCCAGCCAGGCTGTGCTCTGGACCTCGGGGCGCATGGCGGGAAGGCACGTATCCTTCTAACCCGGGCCTGTTTCTCCTCCAGCCGAGAGACACGAGATTTGAGCCCCTGGGACCCGTCAGCAGCATGAGTCCTCCTCCTGTGCGCTACCCGGAGGCCACCGAGATGAGCGCTGCGGCCAGGCCCTCACGCGCACCTGCGTCCCACTAGCCGGAGCGCGCCGGGCGCCATGGGGTGCTAGCCCCGAAGAGCCGCCGCGACCGCAGGTCTCCGTGGAGCCGGATTTGCACGGCAGCAGAGTCACCGTGGAGAGGCCAGGGTACCACAAACTTATGGATTTTGACAAGAAAGGAGGGAAAGGGGAGTCGGAGGAGGGCCGGAGAATGTCCAAGGCCACCGGCCGGGCCAGCCACGGCGTTCGCAGCTCGGGGACCAGCTCGGGGGTCCTGATGGTGGGCCCCAACTTCCGGGTCGGGAAGAAGATAGGCTGTGGCAACTTCGGGGAGCTCCGGCTAGGTGAGCCCCGCGCGATCACGTCTGGGGCCCCGGGGGTGGTGGAAGTCATGGGGACGGGACACAGGTAAGTGCGTGGGGTTTCTGCCCCCCCCCGGCAAGGAGCGGTTGTGCTGGGGGCTCCTGGTCCATGGTACCTGACGGGGCACAGCGGAGGACCAGCTCTTGGTATCCTGCACAGCCCTTGGTGGTCGGGCTCTGGGCGATCCTGAGGCCCTCCCTGTCTGGTGGTCACTGCCCAGCTGTGGCTGTTGTTGCCAGTGTCAGTTGTGTCCGGCAGCCCCATGGGGCGGGTGGAGAGGCCCTGCCAGAGTCTGCACCTTGGCAGATCCCGAGGTGCTGGAGTAGGGCCGGCAGAACCTCGCAGCCCAGGCTCCAGGTTCAAGGGCGCAGCTGAGCTGCTGATGGCAGGGGTGTGAGCGGGGGAGACACAGACCCCCGCCTCCCTGTAGGTTCCTCCCAGCCTGGCCTGCACCACCCACTACCCAACTGCAGCTTCCTCTGACAGGACTGAGACCCAGCCCTGCTTTGCAGTTAAGCGTCAGCACGTGCTCTCACGTACATGCGCACGCACTCGCACTCCCGAGCCCTTCCCTTGACCTTTGGGGCAGCAGCCTGAACCCCACAGATCTGGGTAGTTTCAGCAGAAAATGCCTTTTAAGAATCCATGTTCGGTTGTTGCTCTGCGTGCTGCACCCTTCCTATGTAAGGGTTGGTTGGGGCTGGAGCGCCAGGGAGGCTTCCGGGCCAGCCCCTGCTGCTCAGTCACGCGGTTGCCTGCGCCTGCCTAAGTGACTCTGGGTTCCTCTCTCCTCTCCTCTTGCTGAGGGACCAGTGCCTAGGTCTGGGTGTTGTGAATAAAACCGCTCTGGGGCGCTCTTCTGGAGTTTAAGTGCTTAGGAGGGGCCACCAGACTGGTTTCTGGAGCCGGGGAACCTCTTTAAACCCTGCAGGCTGTACAGGAGAGTGCTGGGTGTCCCGCAGCCTCCTCTGCACTTTGGGTTACCCGCTTTCCATTCTGAGCCTGTCGGTGGGTGTGAAATGGTGTCTAATGTGGAATTCATTTGCTTTTCCCCAATGATTAATGCCGAACTTTGTTCTCTGTATTGTATGTTTTATTTTCTGGTTGTTTTCAAATATTTCTTTTTTTTTTTTTTTAATTTATTTTTGGCTGCTCTGGGTCTTCAGAAAGCTGCACACTGGCTTTCTCTACTTGCAACCGGGGCTCCTCTCTAGTTGCAGTGCATGGGCATCTCGTTGCAGTGACTTCTCATTGCAGAGCACAAGCTTTAGGGTGTGCAGGGTTCAGTATTTGCAACTCTCAGGCTCCAGATCCTGGGTTCAGTAGTTGTGGCACATAGGTGTAGTCACCCCATGGCATGTGGGATTGTCCCTGACCAGGGGTCAACTGGTATCCCTGGCATTGCAGAATGGAGTCCCAACCAGTAGACCACCAGGGAAGCCCTCAAAGATTTCTTTTTATCTTTGGCTTCAGAGTTTGATTCTGCCTTGTTTAGGTATGGTTTTCTGTTTATCCTGCTTGGGATTCATTGAGTTTGTAGGAACTGCACACTTCTTCATTAAATTTGGGAAAGGATTGCCATTATTTCCTCAAATATTTTTTCTACCTTTGTTTAGTCTCTTCTCGTTCTCATACTCCAGTCACGTATCGTCAGGAGTGTGTTGTTGTTGTAGTTGTTTTAATTGTTTATTTTTGGCTGTGTTGGGTCTTCGTTGCTGTGTGGGCTTTTCTGTGTTTGTAGTGAGTTGGGGCTGCGCTCCAGTGTCAGTGCGTGAGCTGCTCGTCGCAGTGGCTCTCCTGTTGCAGAGCATAGGCTCTAGGGTGCGGCTCTTCAGTAGTCGCAGCACAGGGGCTCTGTAGTCGCAGCTCCCAGGCTCTGGAGTGCAGGCTCTAGTTACGGCATATAGGCTCAGTTGCTCTGTGGCATGTGGGATCCTCCTGGACCAGGGATCTGCATTGGCAGGAAGATTGTTTACCACTGAGCCACCTGAGAAGTCTGTCAGGAATGTTTGATGCTAGCCCCAGGTACCTCAAGTTCCTTTGAGTATTTTTCCAGCCTGTTTTGTTTCTTCAGTCTGGACAGCTTTCATTTCTTTATTGTATGTTCACCCTTTTTTTTTTTTGCAGCATCTCTAATATATTAGGTACATCCACTGAAATTTTCATTTCATACATGGTATTTTTCACTTCCATTTGATTCCTCTTATTTTTCCTGTTGAAATTTTTCCATCTGCTTGTTAATTTTGTCCATCTTTTCCTTTAATTCTTGAATATACTTAAAGTAGCCATTTTTTAATTGGCATATAGTTGATATATAATGTGTTAATTTCTACTGTACAGCAGAGTGATGTAGTTACACGTATATAGACTTTTTTTTTAATTTTCATCTTTTTAAAATTATTTTTGGCTCTGTGGGGTATTCCTTGGTGTGTTCAGGCTCTCTCTAGTTGAGTCTAGCAGGGGCTAGTCTTGCAGTGCACCAGCTTCTCATTGTGGTGGCATCTCTTGTTGTGGACGGGTTCAGTAGCTGTGGCTCAGGGATGGAACTTGTGTTCCCTGCATTGGCATGTGGATTTTTATTGACTGTACCACCAGGAAATGACATTATTTCATTCTTTTCTATGGCTGAGAAGTATTCCTTTGTATATATGTACCACATCTTCTGTATCCACTCATCTGTCCATGGATGTTTAGGTTGCTTCCATGTTCTGTCACGGCTATTGTTAACAGTGCCACTGTGAACATTGGGGTCCATGAGTCTTTTTTAATTTAGAGTTATACCAGATATATGCCCAATTGGAGGATCATATGGCAGCTCTGTTTTTAGATTTCTGAAGAACCTGCATACTGCTCTCCACAGTGGCTACACGACCTTACATTGCCACCAGCAGTGTAGGAGGGTTCCCATCTGCGGTGTCTATTTTAAACGCCAGTGTCTATGGTCCCTTTGATTCTGTTTTTCCTTCTTACTGTCCTGTTCTGTTTTTCACATGTGTACTGATGTTTGATCATATGTTGGACAATGTGGGTAGCATCCGTGAGGTCTGGATCATGCTTCATCCTAGGGACTCATCTTGAACCCATGAAGGGCCGACTTGCAGCTTTAATAGGCTGGCCCAAGAGCAGACATTATTTAAGGGCTGGAGTCACACCCCTCCCAGTATATGGGCTCTCTGGGTTTTCAGCCGAATGCAGGGGAGCTCAGGGAGTCTCCGTGCCCCGGATGCATGCAAGTGCTTGCAGCCTGTTCCTGCCCTGGGCAGCCCCTGGCATCTCCCTTCTGCTCACAGTGCCCCCGTCTCATCAGGTCTCGCAGGCTCTTACTCTTCGCACCCTCTGCCAAGCCCAGAACAGCTGAGGTCCATGGGAGACGGTAGCCACGGACTTTAGATGCCCGTAAGCACGTGGGCATGTGCACAGACCACACATTCACTCAGCTGAACCCCAGAGCTCACACAAGCAGCAAAACATGAGGTTTCTACCACAAGACATAGAAGAAGATCAGCATTTACTGGAAGGGACCAGTTAGTGTTGAAGTTTAAACATCTAGAAATGTTAAGAGCAGGAGCAGGCGAGCTACATACTGGGAGGTGCTGTTTGCAGAGCACCCCTGGACAAAACCCCAGTGTCCACGGCACAGGAAAAGGGTATGGCTCAGCCAGAAGACAGGCGGTGTGATTAAAACTGGGCATGGGATCCAAACAGACACCTCCCAGGAGCCAGTGGCCAGGCGGCTGGGGGTGTGGAGGGCAAGCCAAGCCAGCAGACCTGGCCAAGAAGTGATGCGCTGCCGGAGGAAGGCTGTGCTCAGCCTTCAGTAACAGGCACTGGAGACAGGCCAGGTGTGGCCTCGCTGGGGTGGACGCGGCTGGGCAGGAGCCAGCGCAGAGCTGCGTGGTGCATGTGGAGGGAGCCCCGGGCAGGGGGAGCCCTTGGTGACCCCTCTTCTGGTGAGGTGAGTGGGATGTACTCTGTCTTGATGGAGTGGGGGTGGCACAGAGCTCATCAGATGTAGGGCACTAAAGTGATAAATGTCGCTTCCCAAGGGAAACACAGGCACACTAAGTACAGACTAAAGGTGACCTGCAGGCTGGAGTACTTAGGTAACAGGGGACTGAGGTCTACAACTTCGAGATGCATCTGAGAATGAACAGGTGACAACTCTGCAGCCGTGCGGCAGAGCAGAGCAAACCATGAGCTGATGAACCTGGAGGCGAGGGTGCAGGCTTCGTGCACCCAGCTCTCACGTTTTCTGTATCTGAAGCTTTCATAATAAAATGTTGGGGGGACACAAGAGACATGCCTGTTTTTTACTCAAAACCTGACAACCAGGACTAGATGGAGGCTTTCTCTCCTTGCCCACGGGTGTCTTTTACTCATCGGAATGGAAGAATAGAGGCTGCAGGAGGGGTCCCTGAAGGTACCCTTTCCCGACAGCAGCAGTGAACAGACCAAATGTGGAAAGATGGGACAGGAAGAAACACACCGTGACCCGTCCAGACAGCCTGATTGTCCATGTGCAGAGGCCAGAGTAGCCGCTCAGTAAACAGGAGGGAGTGAGTTTAGTAAGGCTGCTGGGTGTACCAGAATGGATCAGCAGTATTTCTCCATTGGAGCAACAGTTGGAAAAGAAACATTTAAAAATCTACCCTCCAGGTGCCTCCAGGATAAACCTAAGGAAGGTGGTATGCGCACTTCGCTGAGCACTAAAGACGCGATTCCTCTGCAGACTTGGGGACCATGCTGTCAGGTCTCTGGGGGAGTTGACCAGCTGACTGTGCACCATAGTGGAAACCGAGGCCCTGGAGGAGCAGGGGATGAGCTGAAGACCCCAGGTGGGGGGGCCACAGTGATGAGAGACCCAGGATGTGGAGAGGAGGGAGCTGACTGAAGGCATGTGGGCCCTGGCCTCGGCCTGTGTAGTCCTACCTACCAGTGTCTCAGCCACCCCATGGGTGGGGCAGATGGGCCCAACACCTTGGACACTCAGACTGTCCCCCTGCAGGGGGATGGAGGATTAGCTGAGGCCTCTTCCCATGCTGAACCCTCAGAAGCAAGGTGCAGCAGTGGGGTGATTCAGTGTGAGGTCTCCTAGGGGCGCAGCACGCAGTGGGGCCTGCTGGCACTCAGGCCCCAGAGTGTGGCCGGCTGGTGCTGGGGGGGGCAGAGAGGGTGCAGCAGGTTGCTGGGTATGCCACAGGCGGCCACCCCTGGGCGCTGTCTGGGGCTCAGCCGAGGGTGGGAACTAGCAGGTGAAAAGCTGGTTTGTGCATGGGTTCTGGAACTCTTGTGTTTGCATTTTATGAGGTTGAGCACAGTAGCTGGTTCTCCACGCACACCTGGAGGTCCAGGTGGCTGGTGAGGGGCTACGGGAGACCTGTCCCAGGCATGTCAGTTTCTAAGCCAAGGACGCAGGTTATTTTCCTCCAGATGGGCTTTGTGAGGGCAGCCTCAGGCTGGGGAAGGGGCACCTAAGCCGGGGGCCCTTGCTTCACGGTGAGGGGGTGGGGCTTGTCCAGCAGACGTTTACAACTTAAATGTCTAAACTTATAGGCGGGGCATGGGTTGAGGGGCGCCCTCAAGGGTCCCTAGAACTGAGACAGGTGAGCACTGGTCAAATGGTGTGGTGGATGGGGGCTCAGAGAGCATCTGGGGACGGAGACGGGACGTGGGGTGGTGTGGATGTGCCCTGGGGTCACGTGGACTCTGTTCTGTGTTCACTCTTCTAGATGGGAGAAATTGGAGTGCGTGGGTGTGCTGGCGGGAAGGATCCCCCTGAGGACAGGGGAGCAGCCCCCAGTGGGCGGAGGCAGGGTTGGCCTGGGGACAGGGATAGGTGGGGGTGCTCACAGTCGGGGGGAGCCCCTTGCATCCTTTTCCCTCCCAGACCGGGAAAGGAGGGGACAAGCCCAAGGAGGGCTGTGGGGGGAACAGGAGATGCCCATTGGGGGGGGGGGGGGGGGGGGCGCTGTCTCATGGGCTGGAAGTCCTGCGGACCTGATGTGCTTCTTCTCCCACAGGAAAGAATCTCTATACAAATGAATACGTAGCTATCAAATTGGTGAGTCCAAGCCCTGCCCCTAGCCCCAAGCAGCAGCTGTCCGGATGGGCCGGGTCTGGCCAGGGTCCGGGAGGGAGGAGGGCAGGACCGCGCCCTGCATACCGCCCACGCATCCTCTTATCCCTCCCAGGAGCCCATCAAGTCCCGGGCGCCGCAGCTGCACTTGGAGTACCGCTTCTACAAGCAGCTCAGCGCCGCAGGTACCCCAGGGCCGGAAGTGGGAGAAGCCGGGGGGAGCCCGCCTGGGCACCGCCCTAATCTGTGTGTTCTCCATCTGCAGAGGGCGTCCCTCAGGTCTACTACTTCGGCCCGTGCGGGAAGTACAACGCCATGGTGCTGGAGCTGCTCGGGCCTAGCCTAGAGGATCTGTTTGACTTGTGCGACCGCACGTTCACGCTCAAGACGGTGCTCATGATAGCCATCCAGCTGGTGCGGGCCGGCCTGGGGCGGAAGGGGCGGGGCGGGGCGGAATTTGTGGGGGCAGAGCGAGCTGAGGCCCACCTACCGCCCGCGCATCGGCAGATCACGCGCATGGAGTATGTGCACACCAAGAGCCTCATCTACCGCGATGTGAAGCCGGAGAACTTCCTAGTGGGGCGGCCAGGCACGAAGCGGCAGCACGCCATCCACATCATCGACTTCGGCTTGGCAAAGGAGTACATCGACCCCGAGACCAAGAAGCACATCCCGTACCGCGAGCACAAGAGCCTGACGGGCACGGCACGCTACATGAGCATCAACACACACCTGGGCAAGGGTGAGTGGTGCGTGGGCTGGGCAGGGGGTGGGGGTTGTGAGGGCTGTGCTGACCTGCTGTCCCCCGCAGAGCAGAGTCGCCGTGATGACCTGGAGGCGCTGGGCCACATGTTCATGTACTTTCTGCGCGGCAGCCTGCCCTGGCAGGGGCTCAAGGTGGGTGGGACAGGCTGGGTGGGCAGGCTGGAGGTCTCCCGCGGGTGGGCATGGCGGCCAAGGTGCTGACCGTACCCCCCTGCAGGCTGACACGCTCAAGGAACGCTACCAGAAGATCGGGGACACCAAGCGGGCCACGCCCATCGAGGTGCTTTGCGAGAGCTTCCCAGGTGAGGGTTGTCTCCCCACGTCCCCCAGTCCCCTTGCTCCGCAGACCCTTGCCCAGTGCCCCTGCCCCGGGCCTCCACTAGCCCTGTTGGTGTCTGCAGAGGAGATGGCCACCTATCTGCGCTACGTGCGGCGCCTAGACTTCTTCGAGAAGCCGGACTACGACTACCTGCGCAAGCTTTTCACCGATCTCTTTGACCGCAGCGGCTTCGTGTTTGACTACGAGTACGACTGGGCTGGGAAGCCCCTGGTACGTGGAGGGAGAGGGGCTGGCACGGGAGGGGCCCCTGGCAGGTGGAGGCGGCTTGTAGGGGCCCCCAGCTGAGCTTCGGCTGCCTCTCGCTCCCTTGCAGCCCACGCCCATCGGCACGGCTCACTCTGACCTGCCCGCGCAGCCTCAGGTTCGAGAGAAAGCCCTGCTGTACAGCAAAAACCAGGTGAGGGCCGGGCCAAGGACAGCACCAAAGTGGGGGGGGGGGGCAGGTGTCAGGCGGGGCCCACCTGACTCCCTGTCCCCTCCCCCCGCAGGCACTTAACTCCACCAACGGGGAGCTGAATGCCGATGATCCCACCGCCGGGCACTCCAATGCCCCCATCACAGCCCCTGCAGAGGTGGAGGTGGCTGACGACACAAAGTAAGGCCGCGCCAGGGACTGGAAGCAGGGATGTCCTGGGTCTGCTCCCTCGAACCCTTGCCCCTCCTCCTCCACCCTCACCCCTTCCAGCCTGTGTCCCTCTTCCAGGTGCTGCTGTTTCTTCAAAAGGAGAAAGAGAAAATCGCTACAGCGACACAAGTGACCCCAGGGCAGTGACCCCGGAATCCTCCCGCTGCAGCCCCTCGGGGCCAGCTTGTCCACGGCCGCGTTGGCCACAGCTGGACGCAGACTGCAGGCCGGCAGCGCTGCCGCCCCCACCCCGCGCGGGGTCACGACCTTCACATAAGACTTTGGCCGAGATTTCTACACCTGTGTCTAGTCCTCCCCTCCGAGAGCATTAACTATTTAAAACAAGGAAAAGAGAAACCACAGCGGCTGCCCTGCCCTGCGCCCCCGCCCGCGTCTGCTGAGTGAGTAGAGCGGTCGCCGGCACCGCCGCCCGCCCGTTAGTGTCATAAAGTCCAGCTTGTCTCCCTCGATCCAAAGGCCGTTTTCTCGAGGGGGCGCTGTGGGGCGTTGCTGCCGGGGGTGAGCCCGCCCTGGGCCTCCCGGCGGGGAGGGGAAGGCGGGGTGGGGGCGGCCCCCAACCAAAATGCTGCACCAAAGCCTGGGCCGGCAGGCGCGGCCCTCAGGGGTCCTCTGCACCTGTCGGTGGAGCCGCCGGCCTGAACTTGGGCTGGGGGCAGCCACCTCAAGGCCCGTGGGCGGCGCGTGTGCGGGCTTTTTGTGTCGCTCCGCGCTGCCGGCTGAGCCTGGAGACAAGCGCCTTAAAGCCCGTCCGAGCCCCGCAGGTGTGTGTGGAGCGGGCAGCCCCGTTGGTGCGGTCCCAGTGGTCCCCTGGGGCCGTGAGCTGCGGGTAGAGCAGCTGGGGCGTCTTCGCGGTGCGTGCGTCTAGGTCTGGCTTTACAAAGTGTACAGAAATGGCACTTCCGTTTCTCTGATGCTTCCTGGAAGCCATAGAACTTAGGGGCTTTTTTAAAAAAAATAAAGGAAAATGAAACCAATCCCAGCATGGTGTCCAGTTTGTCAAAGGGGTGTGTCTGGGAAGGGACACGCATGACTAGGCGTTTGCAAAGGAGGCACACGACTTAGGAAGGGAGCCAGGGAGTAGAAACCTCCTGCTCAGGAGAAACGGAGGTGGGAAACAAGAGAACTAAAGTGGAGATAAGAACCAGGTTGGTTTATTTGGGGTGAGTGGGAAAATCAGTTGTTAGCTACATCACAGTGGGAACAGAGGAGCCACAAATACTAATGTAAAGGACTGAGGAACTTTGACCCGGTTTACACAAGTTCACTTGAAACCCTCACTCAGACGGATTTCTTTCCATGAGCAGAAAGGCCTCAACCGTGTCTAGATGACTGGGTCTAACCGTGCAGCAAAGCAAGAATGCCTGGGATGGCTGAGGAAATGCCCTCTTGGGGGCCTAGACTTTGCGCCAGACCCTCAGTGAGGTCGGTCTTAGGAGACTGGACCCCCTGGTTGGGGCCAGGGCCCCTATACAGAGAGGAGGCATGACCACTGTTCTGCAGGGCGTAGCGGGAAGGCAGCCATCTGCAGGCCAGGAGGTGGGCCCTCACCGGGATCCGGCCATGCTGCCCGCTGACCCTGGCCTGACTGAGACCGTAGTGGCTCCTGGAGCAGCTTCACAGGGACCCTAAGTCACTGAGGACATGGGAAAGGCCCAGAGCATGTAATGTCCTGCCTGTGAAATAAGTAACGTGCCCAGCTCCTCCAGAAGCCTGGCCTCCCGCCCACCCCTGTGGGGCCTTGGGGGCAGCCAGCGAGGTGGGTAGAGGTCCCCTACCCCCACAGCCGGGAGCCCTAGGGTCCCCAGAATGTAACCTGGGGCCTGAGATGGACAAGACTCCCAGCAGTGAAGATGTGAAACCACCTAGGATCAGAAATTCAAACATGAAGGACAGATACAAAAACCACAACCAGAACCATCCGATCAGGTTTGGGAAGCAATGGTAAAAATAAGTGAAATTTTTATTTAGAAATGAAGAGTAAACTCTTTAAGGTGCATGAGGCTCCAAGGAAGATCTGAGAAAAGGCTTGGGGAGGAGAGCAAGGGCGTGAGTGAAGAGGCAACACTGGCGGTGAGCAGCCAGAGGTGGACACAGCAGGAGATGGCGGTGGGGGCAGTGTCGGACCAGAGTCAGCGAAAAATGTCAGAGCAGGGACTTAAAGCTGCTGGTACTTCCTGGCTGCCCAGTGGTTAGGAAACTGCCTGCCAATGCAGGGGACTCAGGTTCCATACCTGGTCCAGGAAGACCCCACATGTCCTGGAGCAGCTAAGCCTGTGCTTGGTTGTAGTAGTAGTGCTGCAAACTACTAAGCCTGTGCTCTAGAGCCCAGGAGCCACAACTACTGAGGCCTATGCACCCTAGAGCTCGTGCTCCGCCACAAAAGAGAAGCCACTGCATTGCAAAGCACCCATGTCCTGCAACCAGAGAAAGCCCTTGCAAAGCAATGAAGACTTGGGACAGCCAAAAATAAAAATGAATTAAAAAAAAAAACTACTGCTGAAGGGAGCTTTCCAGGTAAGAGACTGGAGTTTCCACCATGAGTTAGAAGACAGTCACCTACAAGGCATGTCCTCGCAAGACAGCTGGGTTTTAAAGGTGACAGCTAGTCGCGCCTGAGAGCAAAGTGGTAGCATCGAACTCCCAGGCTGGAAGATCTGGCATTGCAGCCTTTTTGGAAGCTGGTGAAACAACGCTGAGCTGAGGCTTCCACATGTGTCCTAGGCATCTCTCTAGCCCCAAGGCCTCAGAAGGTCAGCGCTGCCCGACCAGGCATGGGGGAGTGGGATGATGGAGGCCATCTCTGTGTTGTGGGGAAGTGGAAATGGTGCTGTCGGGAGGACAAGCAGAGGAGGCCAGCCCAGCCCTGTGGTGGTGGAGTCAGAGCAGTTGGTTCACGGGGCAGTTTTTGTTACAAACAGGGAACAAGTGCAGAACAGAGAACCACCTGTGTGCTGTTGGCCCATTCCCTCTTACACCTGCTTTGTGCTTTTTTTTTTTTTTTTTTACCATTTATTGTACTGACATAAAAGCTCCTGATTCCCTTGTAGTCATTATTTGCTTTATATGGTCAAGTCTTTCAGTCACATTTTTAAGAGTTTTGTGTGTTTACCCACATGGTCAGGCTTCCTGCATATCTACCAGAGGTTCTGTCTGAGACTCTGAAGAGCTTCCTATAAAATGCCCATGGTGTGAGTTCATTGGCAGCAAATTCCTGAAAATACCTTTATTTCACCTGCATCAGCAGAAGGTAATTTTGGTGGGAATGAAACTCTGGGTCAGCAGGTGGCTTGAGTGTGACTTTGTTGTTGCCTCAGCATTTTGAAGATGCTGCTCCATCGTTCCTAGTGAGAGTTGAGTGGGCAGTGTCTCCTTCAAAGGAATGTGTCCTTTCTTGTCCTGTGTGTGTTTTATCTTAGTTTTAAATTTGATTCAGATGTGTGGTTTATTTTTTATTAAAGAATAGTTGATTTAGTGTTAGTTTCAGATGTACAGCAAAGTGATTCAGTTATATGTGTGTATATATAAACATATTCTTTTTCAGATTCTTTTCCATTATAGTTTATTACAAGATATTGCCTGTGTTATACTGTAGGTCCTTGTTATCTGTTTCATATATGCCAGTGTGTATCTGTTAATCCTAAATTCCTAATTTATTTCTCCATCAGTCTCTGTCCCCTTTGATGACCATAGTTTGAGTCTATTTCTGTTTTGTAAATAAGTTCATCAGTGTCCTATTTTAGATTCCACATATATATGGTATCTTATGGTATTTGTGTTTCTCTGACTTAGTTTGATTATGATGATAATCTTTAGATCTACCCATATTGCTGCAAATAGCATTATTTCATTCTTTTCTATGGCTGAGTAGTATTCTGTGTGTATGTGCCATATCATTATTTTTATAGCATCTTTAACACCAAAAACTTCTTTGTATTCAGGTATAGCCAATTGTACCACATCTTACTTATCCATTCCTCTCTCAGTGGACATTTAGGTTGCTTCCATGCCTTCGCTATTGTGAATAGTGCTGCTGTGATCACTGGTGTACATGTATCATTTCAAATTGGAGTTTTGTCTGGATGTATGCCCAGCAGTGGAATTGCTGGATCTAATGGCAGCTCTTGTTTTAGTTTTTCTAAATTAATTCTGTATGATTTGGGGCTGTGTAGGCTTTCTCTAGTTGGGGGAGCGGGAGCTGCCCTCTGGCTGTGGTGTGGTGGCTTCTCTGGTTGTAGAGCATGGGCTCTAGAGCTTGGACTCGGTACTTGTGGTCTTGGGCTTCGCTGCCCCTTGGCATGTCGGATCCTCCCAGAACAGGGACTGGACCGGTGTCCTCTGCACTGGTGTGGAGATTCCCAACCACTAGACAGCCAGGGAAGTTCTTCTTTTTTTAAGGAACTTCCATACTGTTCTCCACAGTGGCTGCACCAATGTGCATCCCCAGAAACAGTGTGGGGAGGTTCCCACACCCTTTCCATCATTTGTTATTTGTAGACATTTTCATAATTATTCTGACTAGTATGAGATAGTATCTCATTGTAGTTTTGATTTGCGTTTCTCTAATACTTAGGATGCTGAGCATCTTTTCATGTGCTTGTTGGCCATCTGTATGTTGTCTTTGGAGAAATGTCTTAGGTCTTCTTTTTTTCTTACCCATTTTTTGATTGAGTTGTGTTTTTTATTGATCTGTATGACAAGTTTTCTATTTATCCTTCTGACCATTTGGTGAGCTTCTTAAATCTGTGGGTTATTTTTCATCAGTTTGGAGAAATTTCCTGTGATTATTTCTCCAAATATTTGTTTTGCTCATGTTTTCTATTTTTCTCCCCAGGAATCCAGTTGTCTATATGTAGGACTTTCATGTGATCCCACAGGTCTTTCGCACTTGGCTTGTTTCCCGATTTTTCCCTCTGGGCTTCCATTTGAGTAATTTCTACCTGTCTTCAGAGACATCCGTCCCCCTTCTGTTATGTCTGCCTGTAAGCTGCCCACATCCTCTAAATCTTGTTTAAGTATTTTCTAGTCCCAGAACTTCCTTTTGTTTTTTTTTTGTAGAGTTTCCATTTCTCTGTTGAAATCTTCCATCTTTTCAACCTCCTGCCCTGTTTTCCTCTATATTCTTTAACAGATTCATTACAGTAATTTTTTAAATTCCTGACAACTGACTTCAACATCTGGGTCCCCTGTAGGTCTGCTCCTACCAGCTGTTGTTACTTCTTCATTTCAGGTAGCATTTTCCTCCTTCACGTGTATCAAAATTTTTATCACATCCCAAGCACTTATGAGAGGATGATCTGCCAGATAGATGTGTACCAGAGAGCAGCTGGGGGCAGCGGGTCCCTTACAGGAGTTGACCTGGCTGACTGGGCTGCATTCCCCCATGTTAGCCTCCATTCTAGTCCAGGTGTCCTGATGTTCACCTATGTCTTGACCTGTGACTCCTGCGTTATAGCAGGAAAAGAACTTTTTTTTTTCACTCTGCCTCTTCACTCACACGCACTCCCCACCCAGCACAAGGCAAGGTCCCGTAGGAGACAACCTGGGCGGTGCTTATAGCCCCTCCGGAGTCTGGGCTGTCCCACCAGCCCACGTGGCCCCCGCAGCACCCAGTTCTTCCAAGGCTGCTGGGGGCCACTCACCTGGAAGAGGCTCTTTCCTCACTGGAACTAGTTCCTCTCGATTTCTTAGCATCCATGTTTCATCAATATATTTTAAATTATATGTAATTATTAAAATGTAGGGTATACAATGCAATGATCTAATATACAGATGCATACAGTCAAGGTAATTACCACATCCATCACCTCACATGGTTACTTTTGTGTGTGTGTGATGAGACATATACTTTCTGGGTCAATTTCAAGTATAAAATACAGTATCATCAAAGGCAGTTGCCATGCTGTACTTTAGATCCCTAGAACTTACTCATTTTATGACTGAAAGTTTGTGTCCTTTGACCAGCTCCCTCTTCCACAGCTCAAGCCCTTGGCAATCACTGTTTTACACTCTGCCTCTGTGACTTCACCTTTAACATTATGTCCTACTCATAAGCAAGATCAGACAGTAGTTAATCTTTCTGTGTCTTACTTCACTCAGTGTCATTCAAGTTCATCCAAGTTGTTGCAAACTGCAAGAAGACTTCCTTCTTTTTAAGGCTGAATAATGTGTATGTGTCTATTTCTACTATATGCAAATTAGGAATGAATTCTAACTAAATAATGTGATTATAATGTACCTGCAATATATATATATTTTCTTTGTTTCTGAGGTTGTTTCCATGTCTTGGCTGTTGTAAATAGCGCTGCAGTGAACATAAGGTGCAAATATCCCTTTAATACAACTGATTTTATTTCCTTTGGATAAATACCCAGAATTGGGGTTGCTGGTTGGTGGTGTTTAGTCACTTAAATCGTGTCCAACTCTTTGCAGCCCAATGGACTGCAGCATGCCAGGCTCCCCAGTCCTTCACTATCTCCCAGCGTTAACTCAAACTCATGTCCATTGAGTCGGTTATGCCATCTAACCATCTCATCCTCTGTCGCCCCTTCTCCTCTTGCCCTCAGTCTTCCCCAGCATCAGGGTCTTTTTCAATGAGTCATCTCTTCGGATCAGGTGGCCAAAGTATGTAATTCTGTTTCAAAATTTTTGAGGAATCACTATGCTGTTTTCCATTGTGGCTGTACAGATATATGATTCCTGTAGTGAATCTGTTCTTTTTCTAGTTTTATTTATAACCAGCTAAAGCTGTGGCCTGCCACATCAGTCTATATCCTGTCCAGAAACTGAACCCCTCCTACTATCTACTGAATGTCTGTAGGATCTGTCATGGTGGCCCTTTCTCACTTTTTATATTAGTCATGTGTTCTCTCTCTTTAAAAACAAATGAACAAAGAAAAACATTTTGCTGTGGTTTTGTCAAAGAACCAACTGATGGTTTGTATTTTATTCATTTTCTGCTTCATTTTCAGTCTCATTATTTTGTTATTTCTCCTGTTTTGAGTTGAACTTGCTGTTAACTCTCTAGTGTCTTAAGATGAAAGCTTAGACCATGGATTTTAAACTTTTATTCTTGGGAGTTCTCAGTTGGTTCAGTGGTCAGGACCCAGCACTTTGACTACCAGAGCCTGGTTTCAGTCCCTGGTCAGGGAACTGAGATGTTAAAAGTAACACAATGCAACCAAACAACAACAATAAAAATAAACCTTCTTTTCCAGTCTATGGATAAAGTATACGTGTCAGTTCTGCTTTAGTGGGATCTTCAAATTGTGGTATGTTATAATCACAATATCATTCAGTTCAAAATAGTTCCTTATTTCCATATAGTTTCTGTTTCAGCCTGTGTTTATGTCAAGGAGTTGGTTAACAAATATCTGGGGATTTCTTGTTTTTATCCTGTGATTGATTCCAGTGTGATTACACTTTAGCCAGAGATCATGCTTTGCAGGAGATGAATTATTCTTGAAGTACAGTTGACTTACAGTGTTGTGTTTCAGATGTACAGCAAAGTGATTCAGTTACATTTGTTCTTTTTCAGATTATAGGTTATTCCAGATACTGGATAGTTTCCTGTGTTTTAAGTAGGTAATCTCATACTCCCAATTTATCCCTACTCCTCATCCTTACCCTTGGTAACTGTAAGTTTGTTCTCTACATCTGTGAGTCTGTTTCTGTTTTGTAAATATGTTCATTTGTATTATTTTTTAGATTTCACATGTAAGTGAAATGATATTTGTCTTTCTCTTACTTCATTTAGTATGATAATCTCTAGGTCCATCCTTGTTGCTGTAGGTGACATTCTTTCATTCTTATGGCTGAGTGATATTCCATTGTATACATGTACCACATTTTCTTGAACCATTCACTTGTTGATGGACATTTAGGTTGCTTCCACATCTTGGCTACTGTGAATAGTGCTGCTATGAACATAGGGGTGCATGGTTTTATCTGGATAGATGACCAGGAGTGGGATTGTCTATTTTTAGTTTTCTGAGGACTCTCCATATTGTTCTCCATAGTGGCTGCATCAGTTTACATTCCCACCAACAGTGTAGGAGGGTTCCCTTCTCTTCACACTCTCTCCAGCATTTACTGTGTGTAGATTTTTTGATGATGGCCATTCTGATCAGAGATGTGATACCTCATAGTTTTGATCTTCATTTCTCTAGTATTAATAACTAGTGATGTTGAGCATCTTTTCATGTGCCTTTTGCTATCTGTGTGTCTTCTATGGAGAAATGTCTATTTAAATCTTCTGCCCATTTTTTGATTGGGCCTTTTTTTTTTCTTTTATACTGAGTCGTATGAGCTGTTTGCATATTTTGGAAATTAATCCCTTATATGTCACATTATTTGCAAATGTTTTCTCTCAATCCATAGGCTAGACAGCCTATTCATTTTGTTCAAGGTTTCTTTTGCTGTAGTAAAGCTTTTAAGCTGGAGAATGAAATGGCAACCCATTCCAGCATTCTTGCCTGGAAAATTCCATGGATAGAAGAGCCTGGTGGGCTACAGACTTCAGTTCAGTTCAGTTGCTCAGTTGTGTCTGACTCTTTGCGACTCCATGGACTGCAGCATGCCAGGCCTCCCTGTCCATCACCAACTCCCGGAGTTTACTCAAACTCATGTCCATTGGGTTGGTGATGCCATCCAGCCATCTCATCCTTTGTTGGCCCCTTCTCCTCCTGCCTTCAATCTTTCCCACCATCAGGGTCTTTTCAAATGAGTCAGTACTTTGCATCAGGTGGCCAAAGTATTGGAGTTTCAGCATCAGTCCTTCCAATGAATATTCAGGATTGATTTCCTTTAGGATGGACTGGTTGGATCTCCTTGCAGTCCAAGGGACTCTGAAGAGTCTTCTCCAACACCACAGTTCAAAAGCATCAATTCTTCGGTGCTCAGCTTTCTTTATAGTCCAACTCTCACATCCATACATGACTACTGGAAAAACCACAGCTTTGACTAGACGGACAGACTATGGGGTTGCAGAGGCAGACATGACAGAGTGACTGATTTTCTTTCTAAACCTTTTAAGTTTAGTTTCCATTTGTTTATTTTTGCTTTTGTTTCCATTACTCTATGAGGGGGAGCCAAAAGAGCTATTGCTGCAATTTATGTCAAGGATTATATCTATGTTTTCCTCTAGGGATTTTATAGTACCAGTCTTACATTTAGGTCTTTAATCCATTTTATTTTGTATATAATGTTAGAGAAAGTTTTCATTTCATTCTTTTAAATTTAGCTGTCAGGTCTTTGCATAACCACTTAGTGAAGAGATTGTCTTTTCTCCATTCTGTATCCTCGCCTCACATACATATATATGCATCCATGCTAAGTCGCTTCAGTCACATCCAACTCTTTGCAACCCTATGGACTGTATCCTGCCAGGCTCCTCTGCCCATGGGATTCTTCAGGCAAGAATAGTGGCATGAGTTGCCATGACTTCCTCCAGTGGATCTTCCTGACCCAGGGACTGAACCCATCTCTTTAAGTCTCTTGCATTGACAGGCAGGTTCTTTACCACTAGAGCCACCTGGGAAGCATATTTTTAGTCTCACTGCATGGCATCCAGGATCTTAGTTCCCAACCAGGGATTGAATCCATACCCTCTTCAGTGGAATTGCAGAGTCTTAACCACTGGACTGCCAAGGAAGTCCATTTGCCTTATAGATTCACTGACAGTAAGTACATGGGTTTTTCTCTGGTCTTTCTATGCGGTTCTATTGCTCCGTGTGTGTATTAGTACTACACTGTTTTTATGACTGCATTTTGTAGTAGTGTGTGAAGTTATGAGTGTGTTCTGACTTCTACTGTTCTTTTTTCTCAAGATTGTTTTGGCTATTCAGAATTGTGTTTCCATATGAATTTTAAAGTTTTTTGTTCTGGTTCTATGATAAATGCAACTGGCTATTTGATAGAAACTGCACTGAATCTGTAGATTGCCTTACGTACTATGGACATTTTAACTATTGATTCTTCCAGTCCAAGAACATGCTATGTTTTTGCATGTTTCTGTGTTCATTTTCTTTCAGCAGGATCTCATTGTTTTTGGCCTACAGGTCTTTGCTTCCTTAGGCAGGTTTACGCCTAGGTATGTTGTCTTTGGTGCAGTGGTAAATGGGATTGTTTACTTAATTTCTGATATTTCATTGTTAAAGAAATGCAATGGCTTTCTGTATATTAATTTTGTATCCTGCAATTTACCAAATTCATTGATGAGCTCTAGTAGTTTTCTGGTAATATATGTATAGTGTCATGTTATCTGCAAACAGTGACAGTTTTACTTCACCTTTTCCAGTACGGATCCCTTTTATTTCTTCTTCTCTGACTGCTGTGGCTAGGACTTCCAAAACCTTGTTGAATAAGAGTGGGAATCCTTGTCTTGTTCCTGATCTTAGAGGAAATGCTCTCAGCTTCTTGCCACTGAGTATGGTATAAGCTCTGGACTTGTCATATATAGCCTTTATTATGTCAAGGAGCGTTGATAACTCCAGCTTCTGAAGTACATGTAGATCTGATTCTCTTTTCTCT
The DNA here is from genome assembly GCA_007570785.1 of Antilocapra americana. Lineage (NCBI taxonomy): Eukaryota > Metazoa > Chordata > Mammalia > Artiodactyla > Antilocapridae > Antilocapra > Antilocapra americana. The sequence goes on along the minus strand of ML661896.1, from coordinate 7,338,672 downwards.
CTTGCTTTGTAATCTGTGCATTGCTGTAGGACATTGTGATAATGCTGGTGGAAGCTCGCACTGCTGTCCTCCTCCAGAGGGTAGGTCACATGTTCCATTGGCAGGAGACAGTCATAGCAGCTCCCTGTGACCCTACATAGCCGCAGGCCCTGGGAGTGGGCATAGCCGTCTCGGGGCCCCTTCTAATGAGCCCACCAGCTCGTTGCCCTGCCTTTACTCCTGGCATGCCCACACCCTGTGGGTGCCCCAGGCTGACACCATTTGTCCTCTTGTCCTGAGGAGCCTCCCTGAACTATAGTGGCCCCAGGACAGGCTGCTCTGGGGGCTACAGTGGGAGGCCTGGTCCCCCACCCCATGGACCCCTCACCTGGGGTCCACCTGCAGTGTGGCAGGTCTCAGGAGGTGACATGGAGCTCAAGGGCTGGAGCTGAGGGGCTCAGAGTCTCTGCAGCCGGCCTGGTCCTGGGTCCGGGTCATCCCCAAGACTCCTCACTGGGCAGGAGGGGCCAGGGTGGGTTGTGGAAGCAGGAGGACACCCCCCAGGGCAGAGCCAGCAGGGCCACTCTGGGTTGCATCCCTGGGTCCAGGGAGCCAACAAGATTCCTGGTTCGGGGGGTGGAGTTGGGGGCTCCTGACACTCTTGGCTGCTCCAGGAGGAGCCCAGGGCAAGCCCCCGTGTGATCTGGATGCGCTGAAGGTGAGAAGTCTCTGGCTGCACTGCCAGGACTCCCATCGCACCGGAAGCAGCACGTGTCTCAGGGCTTATATGTTTCTTTCCTTTATTAAAAAAAAAAAAACATTTGGGGTGTGGTGTGCAGACACACCTTCCATGGCTTCGGGGAGGACACAGGCTCCAGATGGAAGCATGGGGGTGGGGTGGGGGCTGCACCCTCCAGCACCTTGGGCAGAGTACGTGCTGGAGGCTAGGAGTGGGGCTATAGGGTGGGCAGGAGGGCCAGCGGGGACATGGCCACCATGGCTGGCCTGCAACATCGCCCCTCCCAGGCAGCCCTGGTCTGCCACCCGCGTCCACAGCTGCAGGGGTGGGGAGGGGTATCCAGGGAGGCTGGACACAGATGGTCCTTTACTGGGCCCGGGGGCAGGGCCTGGGCCTGGCAGGAAGCCGGCCTGCAGGACCTTGGGAGGGCTTGAGCCCTCATCCTCGGGCAGGTTGGGGGGCCTGAGCCTCCCCAGTGAACAGAGCAGAGGCACGCAAGCCCCGCAGGCCAACTAGGGCCCCACACGTGCTCTCCTACCAGAGAAACGGGAATTCAGGATGCATTGCCATGTGCAGCTGAAACAAACAGGAGGTGATACCCTACACCAACCCTGAGTGGGGCTGTACGGGTGGTGGGCGGGCAAACCCTCTGCTCAGGGTGGGGTTAGGCCGGCCCTGCCCCCCAAGTCCTGAGGGATTGTCTCTGCCGCCCTGCCCACCCGTCCATCACCTTGGAATAGGCAGCCAGCTCACCGCACGCAGAGAGGAGCCCTCCTGGCCCTGTGGGGGGGCAGTGGCGTGGGCGGCAGGCACAGCAGTGGGGCCAGGTGGCCTGCCTGTGCTGGGGGGTGCCGAGCCAGTGGCCTAGGTGTAGAAGATGACTTCTGGAATCTGGCCGTCCTCCACCGACGTGCCATTGTTGTTCCCAGCCGCATAGCAGAAGGTGAAGCAGGTCTTGGCCCCTGTTGTGGGCGACTCATGGGTCACCTTGCGCAGGCCCTTGGTGCCATAGTGGGAGTCCGGGCCCTGTGGGGAGGACCCAGCGGGTCAGCAAGGATGTGCTGCCTGAGGACACAGCTCAGGGCCCTCCCAGTGTGCGCAGCAGGCCTCCTTTGGAGGCCACAGGGTTGTGCCCCCCCAGCTTCACGACCTTAGAGGTGGGAAGTAAACTGGGAGGCGAGGTCCTGGGTGGGGCCCAGAGACCCTCAGTCTGGGCTGGGGTCAGGTTCAGGGTTGGAGTCCTGGGTAGGTTTCTGGGGGTCAGGGGCCTGGGTGGGGTGGGGTCAGGCACACCTTGAGCGTGGCGCAGGCTGTGTAGTTGACATTGGGCAGCACCTCCACCGGCTCCTTGAACATGACTCTGAAGGTGCTGGCAGAGCCGTCACAGCTGAAGCCCGTGTCGTTCTGGCCCAGGACCGTGTTACTGTCTGTGTGGATGATCTAAGAGCCAGAGCCGGGCACAGCTCACCCCGGCGCCCCCAACCCAGGGCCCACCCACAGGACCCCAAGGAGCCTGGACCTGAGGACTGAGCTAACCTGAAAGGAGGTGGCCAATGGTGGGGGTAGAGAGGCATGGTCCTGGATCCCCCCTTGGCTAGGGGACAGGGGCAGGATGTGAAGAAGGGGAGAGGAGGAAGGGGTGATCTGGAGGGGCAGGGCCCAGAAGTGGGGGCAGGACCTGGATGTTCACTTGGTAATCTGTGGGCCCGTGGATAGAGCCGTAGAGCCCGAAACCGACCACAAAGATGCGTTTGTTGACCGAGAACCTGAGTGGATCAGAGGAAGGAGATGCTGAGTGACCTCGAGCAACCAGGCCCTGCCCCCCACAGGGAGGCCCCAGCCAGGCCCCACCCCCTGCGACTTGCCCCACCCACCTGATGCGGTCGCTCGTGCCGCTGTAGCCCCAGCGGCTCTCCACCTGCTGAAAGCGGTTAATGCTGCATTCCTTCCCACGGAGGCAGCACCGCGGCCGATCGATGAAGTCCACACGCGGCTTGGGGTTGACGGTGAAGTGCAGGAACAGGCTGACCACCTCGCGGTCCACCAGGATCCCCGACTGCGCGGGCCCTGTGGGCACAGGAGCGAGTTGGGAAGGATGGGGCAAACAATGAGTACACAAAGACACTAGAAGGCAAGGCATAAGACCCAGCCTCTCTTTGCAAACTGTGATGGGTCCAAGCAGCCCCCGGGCGGGGGCGTGGGTAGAGTGTTAGTAAGGGGGAAATGGCCCTTCCAAGAGCGTTTGGTGAGTGGTCCCAGGTTGACATGAGGCCAGTGCTCCAATTCGCTGGCTAACTGGGCAAAATCCCCTTCAGCTCCTCAGGTCTCCCGACCTCTTCAGGGACCACCCAGGGGAACACCACGGGTCCACAGAGCTCATGCCCCCGCCTGTCCTCCCCAGGTACCTACTGATGCGGAGGTGCTGGCCCCAAGACAGGCCTGGAGCTGGGGAAGAGTTTGGAGGTGGGAGCCTAGATGCAGCAACCTGAGAGCTCAGAGGGGCTGCTGGTGGGGAAGACCAGGGTGCTGGGGTCTCCTGGGCCACAGGGGGGTGGGAGGATTACACCTGCCCCTGCCCACCACCTCTGGCAGGACAAGGTGCCTGCAACAGGCCTAGATGGCACTGCCCTCCTTTACAGGAATAGCTCATTCACCAGCTTTGAGCTCATTTCTGGTCAGCCATGACCAGTTTGAGCAGGTCAGCCATGGCCTGGCTCACAGACCGGGTGGCCCCATCTGCGCAGATTGCAGCAACAGGGGAGAGATGACCGCGGAGCACATAAGATACAAAGCTGAACACAGACAAGAACCACTCTTTACATCTCTGCACAGAAAACAGAAAGAAAAACACCTCTGACCTCAGTCCTGACGCACTCAGCCAGGGGAGTCTTTGGGGGACTTCTTCCCAACCTTCTCTCTACTTTCCTATATTTCCAAGGGGACTAGAAGAGGCAGGAACATTCTCCAAAACACAGTTGAGTGACAAAGAGCCAAAACCCCTCTGGTCCTGCCCATAGCAGAGGGATATGACCCAGGCCTGGCACGCCCCCCCAGGAGCTTGCATGTGGCGGGGGGGGGGGGTGCTCCAGCCCAGGGGCCCACATGGGAGGAGAGGCGAGTGGGCCAAGGAAGGCTGGAGGGTGGTACTTCCAGGAGACCTGAGACCCTAGGGGGCTTTGGCAACCAGTTGGGCTGAGGGACCAGGAGGAGAACGATTTCAGGGTGACAAGCAGGGCTGAAGAGAGAGGGATCCTGGAAGGCTCATGCAGACTTCTTAGGTTGGGACAGCTCAACACTACAGCTGAGGGTTCTCATCTGGAGGTCCCAGCTCCCCAGGGAACACAACAATGTTTGTGACATCTGTGATCATCAAGATAGGGGTGGGACTTCCCTAGCAGCCCAGTGGTTAAGAACCCGCCGTGTAATGCAAGGGACTCTGGTTCAATCCCTGGTCGGGGAACTAAGTACCCACATGCCACAGGGCAACCAAGCCTGAGTGCCACAACTAGAAAACCTATGTGCTGCAACTACCGAAGCCTGCACACTAGAGTGTGTGCACCACAACTAGAGTCCATGCACCAAAATGCAAGATCCTGCGTGCCACAACTAAGACACAATGCAGCCAAATAAATAATTAAAAAAAAAAACCCAGACAAGCGGGGCTCTTGGCATTGAGGGAGTGGGGCTAGGGAGGCTGCTCCACACCCCACAGTGCCCAGGACGGCCCAGTCACTCTGGTGCTGCCAGGGCCTGGTATAAGGAAGTACTAAGTATTTGATGGATAAGTGAACCCCAGAGTACCAGAGACAGCCTCTGAGGCTGTACCCAAGTTCTGCCATGCCACCAGGGAATGCCAGATAAAACACGGGTCACCTGGTCAAGTCAAATTCAGAAAATAGAGAGCTGACCCATAAGAAGAAGTGTCTCCCTGCCGCTGCATGGCAGACACACTGAAAAACGATCTGTTTGCTGTCGTCGTTAAATCTGGCGACTCTGAACCAGGGCGGGAACAGGAGCAGCATGGACCCGGGAGAGACAGGACGTGGTGCACCTGCTGTGGGCTGGAGCTCCATCGAGAACCTCCTAGGCCAGTATGGCTCCAGGACCAAGGTTGGCATCAGCCACGATAATGACCCTGGGGGAGGTGCCAAGTTGGCAGCTACTGCCACATGGCCCAAGGATTGGAGGGTCCCCACGGGGCAGGAGGCAGGGTCAGGGCCAACCTCGCCTGGGCCTGAGTCCCAGCCCAAGCCCTGCGGTACGGCCCCAGACACCTCTCAGCCCTTTACAGGCTTATGGAGGACCCTGACGCCATAGCCCATCCCCTGTTGGGGGTCTGCAACACTCAAGACACACGCATGTGGACACCTGAGATGTGGGGACACAAGATGGTTAGCCTCTGGGTGTCATTCGAATATCAAGCTCTCGAGCCCAGTCCAGGTTCTCACACGGACACGGCCGGCGCCTGACCCGGTGTGTCCAGGTTGAGGGTCACATGACTCACACTTGGGGCCACGCTCCTCCTCAGTGCCCATGTTACCTGCAGCAAACTCCTCAATGGTCATCAATGGGAAGCGGATGAGAGCCAGCGCCTTTCCCAGAACCTTCCGCTTGTTCTCGGGCGTCACCTGCAGCTGCTGCCGCTGACATTCAGCCTCGGACCAACGGACGACCGCTGTGAACAGGCGCACCTCACGGATGCCCAGCGTGTCCCGCTCCAGCACCGCCACCAGTGTGTCTGCAGGGAGGGGCTGTCAGTGGGCACGGCCCCCACCTTGGGGATGAGGTCTGATGGGCCCTGGGCAGCGACTGGTGTGCCTCACCTAGGTCGATGTCCGTGAAGCCCTCAGCTGTGATGGCGTCAGCTGTGTTCTTGTCAATGTTCTCCAGACATAGGCTGGCAAGCTGTGGTTCATCAAAAAGTCTTGCCTGGAGAGTGGGAGGGCAGTAAGAGAAGAGCATGTCAACACCCAGCCACATGAACCCTGGCTCCACACTGGGCATGGATTTCAAGTCCTGGGAGCCGAGCAGCGGCCCAGAGATGATCACCTTCCAGGGTCCCAGACTCACAGTAACCACTGCCTGGGGGCGGGGGTGGGGGCGGGGGGAGGACAGGCTTGCACCTCAAAAGTCAGGCTACTGAGAGGTTCAGGTTGGACATGGGACCAGTCCTCCCCAGGTCAGGCAGGGGCCTTGGGGAGAGGGCCGATGAGGACCCGCAGGACATGGCAGAGCTGTGTCCCTAATATGAGAACTCTCACACAGGGTGGGGCCCAGGGACAGGGAAGATTCTGTTTGCCTTCTGCCCCGGAAGCTGTGGGGCAGCCTGAACCCACACCCCTATGCATTGTGCTCTGCCTGGGGCTGGGCTAGGAGGCCAAGAGTAATCAGGGAAACTCACCGGGAGGGTGCAGGGTACAGTGAGGGAGGAACTTAGCCCTCCACAGGATTTAGCAGACACCTGAAACTCAGAAATGTGCCAACCGACCTCTCCTGCCCCTGTGTGGTCATCCTCACCCACCTGTATCGCTGCCCAGACTCAGCACCTGTGCCCCAGCGGGTCCCACACCTTCCTCTCCCCCACATCCTCACCCCGCCCCCTGCATCCCAGCCCGGCACCTGCGTCAGCAGCATGAATGCGTTGTCAGCCCGCAGGTTCTTTTTCAGGAACTCCACACAGTGGGCCTCGAGAGCGGGTACTGCGTACTTCTTGGCGGTGTACAGCGTGGTCATGACTGTCTCGGGCCCGATCTGAACTTCGTCTGAGTAGAGAAACCTGGGGGTGGAGGGGGGTGTGAGGACAGCCTCCCTGCCTTCACCCTCCAGACTGGCCCAAGGAACCATCTAAACCAGCACCAGCTGCCTTCTGACCTGTGGACTTGATCCCTCAAAGGCAGTTACCAGGGAAAAGGAGTGGAGCTAAACTACCCACACGTTACCCACGGAACATGTCTATATAGCAGGCAGCCTCTGTCCAACTCCTCTGTGGGCAGCATGGGATTTGCCCCAGGGCCATAACCCTCTGGCCCAGCCACAGCCAGCTTAAGCTCAACCGCTGATGGGACCAGAAGTGCCAGCTGGAATTGCAGATATGGTGGCCGTGGTGACCACCTGACCTCAGGCCAACTCTTTGTGTGGGTCAAAAGTGGGGCCGATTACAAAACCACGGAGAGAGGGTGAGAAAGCAGCCCTTGGCCCATCTGGTGGGAGCACCTCAGGGCAGCCTTGGGCGTGCAGGAGAAATGATGCATGTTCACAGCAGCACAATGCACAGGAAACCACATGAGTGTCCATTCATGGGCACAGAGAGGGAGTAGAAGAGAGCAAGGGCAGAAGCCCAACCCAACCGGGAACAGCCCAAAGAGCAAGGTCCTGGAAGGTGCCCCCTCTCCTGGCACTCAGCACCCCCAGAACGCACTGTAAGCCTACACAGCAGCAGCAGGGATCTGGTGGGGTCAGGGACAGAATAACCACCAATGTCAGCAGTGCTGAGGGGGACCTTATAGTGGAACAAACCAGGACATGTGGGAGAAGATGGGTGAGCCCCTCATATCAATGGAGGTAGTGTCCACCCTCTCAGGGAAACAGCCATGGTCATCAAAACCCACACACAGAAAGAGAAACAGAAAAAATATATATAGAGAGACAGACGCAGAGATGGAGACAAGACAGAACAGCCTTTCACCCCATGTCTCAACAATCTTAGCCTAAAGGAAGGGTTTGGCTAACTGCAATCTGTCACTTTTTTCTTTTTTTTTAAATAAACATTATTTTTTAATTTTTAAAAATTATGGTAATATGTACATAAAATTTACCATTTTGACCATCAGTAGCATTAGGTACACTCATATCATTGTACATTCATCGCCAATATCCATCTCCAGAACTTTTGCAACTTCCCAAACTGAAATTCTCTCCCCACGAAACTGACTCCCTGTCCCCTCCCCCAGGCCCTGGCCCCACCATCCACTTTCTGTCTCTGGTTCTGATTCCTCTAGGAACTCCTGGTAGTGGAATCAGACAGTACTTGTCCTTTTGCATCTGGCTTATTTCACTGAGCATCATGACCTCAAGGTCCATCCATGTTGGAGCAAGCATCAGAATCCTTTCGAAGGTTGAGTAATACTCCAGCATGTGGATGGATCACACCTTATTCATCCCTCATCTGTTCATGGACAGCTGGGGTGTTTCCACCTTCTGGCTGTTGTGAATCACGCTGCTGTGAACGTGGGTGTGCAAATCTCTCTTCAAGTCCCTGCACTCCCTTCTTTTGGATCTATACCCAGAGTAGGATTGCCTGAGCATATGGTGACTCTATGTTTAGATTCTGAGGATCCTCCAGACTGTTTCCACAGTGGCTGCCCCATTTCACATTCCCACAGAAGTGCATCAGGGCCCCCTCGAGACAACGTGTTTGTTTAATATTGATAATAGCCATCCTGGCGAGTGTGAAGTGACAGTTCACTGTGATTTTACCACCTGGTTTGTAAATAAGTTTTTCTTGGCACACAGCCCTGCCTACAGTCGACAGATTCTTCCAGGCCGCTTCTGCAGGATCAGGAGGCAGCAGTGGAGGCAGCACCCCTACCCTCTCTCAAAGGCAGCCTGTGGCCCCTGGTCTGAAAAGTTGCCTCAAGACAGACAAATGAGATTACGCCACCAAGCGCTGTTTTTGATCAGCCCGCAGAATTCAACGTGGTTAGATGCAGCTAACAGGAACCGATTTACATCTCACAGTAACTGTGGATATCAGAGGGGAGAAGATGACACGGTTGGGGCAGGGGGCCGGGAGCACACAACACAGATGGGACTGGATATGAATGGGACCGGCCAGTCGAGGCCTTGTCCGTGGTGCTGAGAGGGGGACAGGTTCATTCCATTTTATTCCAGTTTTTCTTTTCTCTTTCTCTCCTTCCCTCTCTCTTTCTGTGAATCAATGCCATTTTTATAATCAGAAGGGAAAAGAACTTCCCTGGCCATCCAGAGGTTAGGATTCTGCATTTCCACTGCTGAGGGCTCAGGTTTGATCCCTGGTCAGGGAACTACCAAGGTCCCCTATGTCCTGAGGCCAACAACAACAAAAAAGGCAAAAAAGTAAACTCCCATGTTTGAAAAGCTGTTTGGCGGTACAGGATAACCTTCAGGCTACACATCTGATCCACAGAGCTCACCAGCCTCCTTGGTAGTGCTGCCTCCACGGCTTCCTGAAGTCTGTGTGTAGCACCCCCACCCCAAATCACTAGATTTATTTTAAAGTTCTTGAGAAAAAAAGTTGAAACTCGGAAAGAAAAACTATAGGTCGAATTAAAAATTCTTACGTTAGGCTATTTCTTTAAAAACTCTTTGAGTACAAGGAATGAAAATTGGGAGATTCACCAACATGCGGTGAACCTGAAACCACGATGCTCAGTGAGAGACGCGCAGGGTGTGATTCCACTGACGGGAAACGTCCAGAACAGGCCAATCCACAGACACAGAGAGTGGGTTCCTGGCTGTCAGGGGCTGGGAAGGGTGCGGTTCTGGGGATGGACTGTTCTGGAATTAACAGGTGGCGGCTGCGCACTCTGTGGAAATACTAAATGTCATTAATAGTACACTGTACACTTTCAAGGGTGAGTTGAACAGTATTTAAAATACATTTTGACACAAAAAAACACAAAATAGGAAAATGGGGGGGATGTCCAGAGCCCACCCCTCACTGAGGAGTTGAGTTCCAGAAACCTTGGAGTCACTGCTGGGGCTCCGGAGGCAATGGCCCCGCGGCTCTGTTATTAACCATGAGGTCTGTCTGCCCCACCCCCGCGTGGGAAGGACCTGGAAGGTCTTACTTGAGTAGTGCCAGGAAGGCGGCCGGCTCCACATCGGGCAGCTCGATCTCGGTGGACGTGGTGGCCATTCCCCCGTTGAACATGGCGTCAAAGACAGCGCTGCCCACAGCCAGCACGAACCTAGCGAGTCAGAGAAGACCTGGTTACCCTCTGCGAGGCCCACCAGTCCATGCTTCTGGAAGGAAGGCCCTGAGGACCGAGAAGTTAGCTCTTGTGGATCAACAGTGTCAGAGGGCACAGACCAAAACCATCTCCCTGGGGCTGCATGGATGACAGCTTTCTTCCAGGCCCACATGCCACAGGCACCCCTCAACTTGTTCATTCCTCCCCATCATTCATTCACTCATGCATCATTCACTCACTCACTCGTTCACTCGCTGATTCATTCAACCACTTGCTCCCTCATTTGCTCAACCACTTCACGCCCTCATTCTCTCACTCATTCACTTATTCACTTGTTCAACCATCACTCAACCACTCATTCACTCCCTTGCTCATTCATTTACTCACTCACTCCACTGCTCTGCACACATCCCCCGGGGTCAGGCTGCCAGGGAAGGCCTGGAGGGAACGTTAGAACCGTGCTGAGTCTGTGGGGAAGGGTGTCGAGGCCAAGGGAGCATTAGGATGGGAGTGGCCTTGGGGGCCTCTGGGTTCCACCAGTTGTGTACTCACGGTCCCCAGGCCTGCCCCATGACAGCCTCTCCCAAAGAGGCCAGCCCCCTGCAAAGCCCTATTTTCTGGGTCTGCAAGCCACCATGCCTGCATCACACCTGCTCCCTGGGTCCTACTGTGAGCCATGCAGGACTCTGAGCACCCACTCCCACACAAAACCTCTGGTGTCAGCGGTGACAGCCCACTCCCTGGCCTCTCTCTGCCCAGTGACCCTCCCCACAGCTCCCAGCGAACCCCATCCAGGCATCCCTCACTCCCTCCTGTCCACCCCCACTCCTACCCACTCCTCCACCGTGGACGTGTGCTCCCAGCTCTGCCAGGCCCTGGTCTGGCCCCCAGTCCTGCCCAGGGCTTGACAGCACCACAAGGGCCAGGCCAGAGATGGGGGCCAGGTGAGAAGCCGAATGTAGTGGATGAAAGGAGTGTCCCCAAAGTCACATCCCCCTGGAATGTCAGGATGGGACCTCGTCTGGAAACAGGGTCTTTGCAGATGTTGCTTGCTAAGCCCAGGCGACCCTCATCCAGGATGGGCCCTGATGCAATGGCTTATAATAAGACACCAAGGAGAGGCCACATGATGAGGGAGGCAGAGACTGAGGTGAAGCCACAAGCCCAGGACGCTTGGGGCCCCAGAAGTTGGAGGAGCCTCTGGAGGGAGCACAGCCGTGCCACATCCCATTGTGGACTTCTGGATTTCAAGAGAAGATAACTGATGAGGTTTGCCCCACCTTCTGGCCACCTCAGGATGCTTATGCCCTGTTCAGCTGCCAGCCCTGTTGTGTCCTCAGAGCCCTGCTCATTCATGTGGCGGCCGGGCCCCCAGCCCCACACACAATCCATATATGCACTGCTTTCTTGTTCCTCATTTCTTTTAGATTCAACAGAGCACCTTGATCTCCTATGGGGAAAACCTTCCCTGACGATTCACCAGCATAAGAGGCAGCCCAACTGGGCCTGGTGTGTCTGTGCAGGGCCCAGGATGGTGGGCTACACATGTCCTCAGTGTTCCCAGGGGACAAGGTGACAAACTTCAGGCCTCACAGAGCAACTGGGTCCAGGGGAGTCCAATCATCTCTACCTGCAGCCCTGCCCACCAGCAGGCCTCCGGCTGCTCACCGGAAGCCTTCTGCCAGGAATCTCCTGCCCCCACTTCTCCGTCCACCCTCAAAACCATGATGATGAACATGGCAAATCAAAACCACCATGAGGGGACTTCTCTGGCAGTCCAGGGGTTAAGGATCCACCCTCCAATGCAGGGGACGCAGGTTTGATCCATCCCACATGGAGAAGCTCTATACAGTCAGCAAAAACAAGGCCAAGAGCTGACTGTGGCTCAGATCCTGAACTCCTTATTGGAAAATTCAGACTTAAATTGAAGCAAGTAGGGAAAACCATAGGCCATTCAGCTATAACCTAAATCAAATCCCTTACAGTGGAAGTGACAAATAGAGTCAAGGGATTAGATCTGATGGAGTGTCTAAAGAACTATGGACAGAGGTTCATGACACTGTACAAGAGGTGGTGATCAAAACCATCCCCAAGAAGAAGAAATGCAAAAAGGCAAAATGGTTGCCTGAGGAGGCCTTACAAATAGCTGAGAAAGGAAGATAAGTGAAAGGCAAAGGAGAAAAGGAAAGATCTATCCATCCAAATGCAGAGTTCCAAAGAATAGCAAGGAGACAAGAAAGCCTTCCTCAGTCAGTGATCAATGCAAAGAAATAGAGGAAAACAATAGAATGGGAAAGACCAGAGATCTCCTCAAGAAAATTAGAGATACCAAGGGAACATTTCATGCAAAGACATGAAAAAAGACAGAAACAGTATGGACCTAACAGAAGCAGAATATATTAAGAAGAGGTGGCAAGAATACACAGAAGAACTATACAAAAAAGATCTTAATGATCCAGATAACCACGATGATGTGATCACTCACCTAGAGCCAGACATTCTGGAGTGTGAAGTCAAGTGGGCCTTAGGAAGCATCACTATGAACAAAGCTAGTGGAGGTGATGGAATTCCAGCTGAGCTATTTCAAATCCTAAAAGATGATGCTGTGAAAGTGCTGCACTCAATAGGCCAGCAACTTTGGAAACCTCAGCAGTGGCCACAGGACTGGAAAATTGTCAGTTTTCATTCCAATCCCAAAGAAAGGAATGCCAAAGAATGTTAAACTACCACACAATTGCACTCATCTCACACACTAGCAAAGTAATGCTCAAAATTCTCCAAGCGAGGCTTCAACACTATGTGAGCCAAGAACTTCCAGACTTTCAAGCTGGTTTTAGAAAAAGCAGAGGAACCAGTGATCAAATTGCCAACATCCGTTGGATCATAGAAAAAGCAAGAGAATTACAGAAAAACATCTGCTTCATTGACTACACTAAAGCCTTTGACTGTGTGGATCACAACAACCTGTGGAAAATTCTTAAAGAGATGAGAATAGCAGACCACCATAATAACTGCCTCCTGAGAAATCTGTAAGCAGGTCAAGAAGCAACACTTAGAACCAGACATGGAACAATCAACTGGTTCCAACTTGAAAGGAGTATGTTAAGGTTGTATATTGTCACCTTGCTTATTTAACTTATATGCAGAGTACATGCTGGGCTAGATGAAGCACAAGCTGGAATCAAGACTGCCAGAAGAAATAGCAATAACCTCAGATATGCAGATAACACCACCCTTATGGCAGAAAGTGAAGAGGAACTAAAAAGAGCCTCTTGATGAAGGTGAAAGAGCACAGTGAAAAAGCTGGCTTAAAACTCAACATTCAGAAAACTAAGATCATGGGATCTGGTCCCATCACTTTATGGTAAATAGATGGGGAAACAACAGAAACAGTGACAGACTTTATTTTCTTGGGCTCCAAAATCACTGCAGATGACGGTTGACTGCAGCCATGAAATTAAAAGATGCTTGCTCCTTGGAAGAAAATCTATGACAAACCTAGACAGCATATTAAAAAGCAGAGACATCAGTTTGCCAACAAAGGTCCATCTAGTCAAAGCTATGGTTTTTTCCAGCAGTCATGTATAGATGTAAGAGTTACACCATTAAGAAAGCTGAGCGCTTAAGAATTGATGCTTTTGAACTGTGGTGGTGAAGTCTCTTGAGAGTTCCTTAGACAGCAAGCAGATCCAACCAGTCAATCCTAAAGGAAATCAGTCCTGAATATTCATTGGAAGGACTGATGCTGAAGCTGAAGCTCCAATACTTTGGCCACCTGATGCGAAAAAAGGACTCATCTGAAAAGATCCCAATGCTGGGAAAGGTTGAAGGCAGGAGGGGAAGGGGAGGACAAATGATGAGATGGTTGGATGGCATCAGTGACTCAACAGACATGAGTTTGAGCAAGCTCTGAGAGTTGGTGATGGACAGGGAAGCTTGGTGTGTACAGTTCATGGGGTTGCACAGAGTCAGACACGACTGAGCAACTGAACTGAACTGACACGCTCCAGGGCAACTAAGCCCACGTGCTACAACTGGTGAGCCCATGCACCATTAAGTAGAATTCCACGTGACACAAGGAAAGACCCCACATGAGGCAACGAAGATCCTGAGTGCTGCAACTAAGACCTGATAAAGCCAAATAAATTTAAAAAAAAACCCACCACGAGCCCCTCCAGTATTCTTGCCTGGAAAATTCCATGGAGGAGTCTGGTGCATTACAGTCCATAGAGTCGCAGAGTCAGACATAACTGAGCACGCACGCACTTACAGTGGTAAGAGTCAAAAGCCTCTGCAAGATCAAAATTAATGATAAAGTATGATGGAAATGCAGTATCAAAGCAAAACCATCAATTAAAACAAAAAATCCACCATGAGACATGACCTTACCCCTTGGACCACCAGCTAGGATAAAAAACCTAGACAATGACGAGAGCTGCTGAGAATGTGGAGAAATCAGAGTCCTCATGCAGGGTGACGGGGCGGAGGGCATCAGGTGTGCAGCTGTGGTGGACAGGCCGGTGGTTCACCAGGGGGCGAAACATGAAGTTCCTGTCTGACCCGGCAGTGCCACTCCTAGGTTATGTGCCTGAGAGAAGTGAACACACACGTTCGCACAAAACCTGTGCATGAGTGTTCAGCATGTCATGATCCACAGACTCCTGAAGATGGAAGCGACCCAATGTCCATCAACAGATGACAAACGAGCAATGAGCACATCATCCATACAAAGTGGTCCGTCCATACAAGGAGTGTTAGCTTCCTTAAGATTTGGACTAATGTTACAACATGAACAGACGTTGAGAACACGATGCTCAGTGAGAGAAGCCACACACAGAAGAACACAGTTTGGTTCAACTCACAAGAGGTCCCTAAAGGAGTCAGATCCAGAGAGACAGGGAGAAGATGGTGGGGCCAGGGGCTGGGGAAGGCAATGGGGAGTGTTTCATGGGGACAGAGTTCTGGTGGGGATGGTTGCAAACAACATGAATATGCTTAGTGCCACCAAGCTGTGCACTTAAAAACGGTTAAAAGGGTGAATTTTATGGTATATGTATTTTACAACTTAAAAATTAAAAAGAAAGAAGGAATGACTACCCTGAAGGGACAGGGAAGAAAGACCAGCTAAGCAGCTTTGGGAAACAGGTTAAAGGCCAAAAGAACTACATATAAATACTGTGCTTCATGCAGAAAAAGTATTTTTCACAGGAGAGGGAAAGCAGCTCTGAACCTACACATATTGTGCCACTAAGCAGACACGTGCAGAATGAGAGCCAGGTTCTCAGAACTAGAGAAGAGAGTTATAGGTGAGGGGAAGGGAGGCTGGGATGAACTCTCCAAGGCTGAGCCAGAGTCAGAGGGACTCAAGTTGATTTCGTGGCTTTTAGGTGGGTGAATGGATGGATGGACGGACAGACTGGATGGATGGAGACAGAGACACAGAAATAGAGGCTGTGTGTGTGTTGGTATATTTCCTCGCTCTGTCTGCTAAGAAGGTCTCTAAACAATAATATCCCAGCAGCAGTGAGCACACCCAGCACGTGTATCTTGGTTTCTAAATACCATTTTCCACTAAAAAGAGAAATGGCTGATTCCTGGGCTAAGGGAGGGGAAGGACGAGATGAGCTTGGAGTATCCTGTGGGGCCAAAAAGTAAAGACATTGTCCCAACTGAAAGGCCAATGTTGAAAGGAATTGAGCCAACTGTAAGGACTTCCAATGGCCAGATCTGGGACAGTAAAGCTCATACCAGACAATGACCCACAGGATGCTATGAGTCCATGACGAAATAAGTATATAATGGAGGAGGTGTGTGAGTAAGGGAGAAGGGACAGCTTTTCCTTTCAGAATCCCAGTTAGCAAATGGAGAAGGAGTTACGGAAATAGGAAATCACCACATGGCAGATGCCAGAGTAAACAACTCTTTCCAGCCAGAACTACCATCCACAGATACTTCACCAGCAGGCAGAGGAGGAGGGGAAAGGGGAAGTCTATACAGAGCACCCCTCAGGAGGGAAGGGTGATGACGAGGGGGTGGCAGGGACATCCCTGTGGAGAAACCTGCCCCATGGCCAAGCCTCATGTCACCAGAGATGGGACAAATGGACATCACAGGCTCAGAAGTTTTATATGAAACACACGAAGGGGGTGAAAGGAGAAAGATGAGGAAAGACATACCCTGCAGACAGGAAGCACCAGTGAGCTGGAATGGTTGCCCTGATACAAGACAGACGTGAAGACAGGGAATGTTACTGGAAAATGGACGTTTCCTACAAACAGAGGGTCAGTACACAGGAACAGGTAACAGTGCAAACACACAACTGAGTCCCAAACCACACAAAGAGAAACTAAGCATGAAGAGGAGGAAGAAACAATCCAACAGTTTCCACTGGAGGTTTCAACATCTCGCTCTTCACAGCTGACAGAACAGCCAGACTGAACAACACCACCAGAATACCTTTACGAAACCCTCAGCCCAGGGGTTTCCCCAGTGGTCCAGGCATTAATAATCCACCTTTCAGTGTAGGGGACTCAGCTTGGATCCATGGTCAAAGAACTAGGATCCCACGGGCCATGGGGAAACTGAGCCCACGTGTTATAACTACAGAGCCTGCACGCCACAACTAGAGATTCCAATGCTGCAATTAAGACCTGACACAGCCAAATGAATAAAGATTTCTTAAACTCCTCAAACAAAACCCTCAGCCCGGTGATGGCTCTAGGAATATTCTCCAGGACAAACCAGGAACAAGGTCAAACAAATATACTTACAGGTGCTAAAAGAAGTCAAAACTTGTTCTCCAAATAGAGGAATTAAGTTATACACCAATAACAGAAAGACCTCTGAGAAACCCCCAAATATTTGGAAATGAAACAACACTTCTAAGTAACCCATGGGTCTGGGAAGGAACACAAGAGGAATTAGAAAAGATCTTGACTGGAACAAAAATGTACACGGCACATCAGTGTGTAAGGAATGTAGCTAAAACACTGCTTGGGGTAAACATTATGTATGCATTAAATAAAGATCTAAAATCAGCAACCTAAGCTTCTGGGAATTCCCTGGAGGTCCAGTGGTTAGGACATGGCACTTTCACTGCCGGGGTTCAGGTTCTATCCCTGGTCAGGGAACAAAGATCTCACAAGCCACACACAGAATGACCAAAAATGAATAAAAAATAAAATCAGCAAGGTAATCTTCCATCTCAAGAATCTAGAAAAAAAAAAGAGCACATCATGCCCAAAGAACAAAGAAGATAGTAAAAGTGGGAGCAGGAATTAATGAAACTGGGAATGGGAAAATAGAGATAAATCAATGAAACCAAAAGGTCACTCTTTGAGGGGAAAAAAATTTAAACCACTGCTAGAACTTTAGGTACACGGATCAAGAAAAAAGACACAAGTTACCACAAAATCAGGAATGAAAATGGAATATCACTACAACCCTATCGGTGGTAAAAGAACTTTGAAACAACTTTATGTCAACAAACAAAGACAACTTGGAGGAAACGGATGACTTCCTGTAAAGACAAACTGCCAACATTCACTGAAGACAGAGAAATCTAAACAAACAAATAACAAGTGAACTAGTCACTAAAAATCTTCTGTGACTTCCTTAGTAGTACAGAGAATAAGAATATGCCTGTCAGTGCAGGGGACACAGGTTCAATCTCTGATCTAGAAAGATCCCACATGCCGTGGAGCAACTAAAGACCACGCACTGCAACTACTGAGCCCATGTGCCTAGAGCCTGTGCTCTGCAACTAGAAGCCACTATAACGAGAGGCCCACACACTGCAACGAACAACAGCCCCTGCTCGCCACAACTAGAGAAAGCCCTCATGCAGCAACGAATACCCAGCACAACCAATAAAAAAGAATATCTTCCCACAGGGAATTCCCTGGTGGTCCAGTGGCTAAGACTCTGAGCTTCCACTGTAGGGGGCACAGGTTCGATCACTGGCTAGGGACCTAAGATCCCACAAGCCCCACAGTGCAGCCAAAAAAAAGAAACAAAGAAAAAACCTCCCCACAATGAAAAGCCCATTCCCAGAAGAAATTACCATCAACCCTCTGCATATTCTTCTAAAAAGGAGAGGAGGGAACATTTCCCAATTCACCTACGAGGCCAAAGGCATTACTGAGTCCTCGGGCATCATGGGGGGGTGGGGAATGGAGAAGACACTTTGGAAAGCAGTTTCACAGTTTCTTAAAATTTCACATATAAGTGTGATCCTTAGGTATTCACCCAAGGGAAAAGGAACAGTACTTCCATATGCAGACATCTGCACAAATGTTTAATGTTCATGGCAGTATTATTCCTTATAATGAAATGCTAGAAATAACCCGTTTAACCTGTATGCCCATATAACCCATATGACTGGTGAATGGCCAGAGTGTGGTCCATCCATGCAATGGGATTCAGCAGTAAGATGAATTACTTTAGCAATAAAAAGAAATGAGCTGTCGATACAAGGATGTGGACGGATCTCACAAACAGGACACTGAATGAAAGAAGCCAGACCAATCTACACATTCTGTCATTCTAATTACATGAGATTTCTACAAATGGCAAAACTAGAGCCTGTGTTCCACAAGAGAAGCCACTGCAATGAGAAGCCTGCACACTGCAACTAGAGAGTAGCCCCCGCTCGTTGCAACCAGAGAAAAGCCCACACAGCAACAAAGACCCAGGGCAGTCAAAAATAAATAGATTTTAAAAAAAAAGAAAAAGATTCAGTTTGAGAATTCCCTGGCAGTCCAGTGATTAGGACTCTACGCTTTCACTGCTGAGGTCGAAGGTTCAATCACTGGTCAGGGAACTAAGATGCTTCGAGCCATCTGGGGTGGCAGAGAAAACAAAAGATTTGGTTCCTCAGTTGTGAGGGCCACATTTCAAGTGCTCAGTAGCCATGTGTGACTAGTGGCTAAGACTGGAGAGGACAGATCTAGAACATTCCCAGCGACTAGTGGCTAAGACTGGAGAGGACAGATCTAGAACATTCCCATCGTCACAGAAAAGTCTACTGGACAGGACCAGACCATGGAATCATTGGAACAGCTATTAACACCAGAGGATTCAGAAAGAAATCATTGCAGTGGATAAAAATAAAAGTGCAAGACCCCACAGCTTCCCAGCAAGAACCAGCTAAGAAATATGTAATGGAGAAATTATTCACAACAGAGAAAAAACAATAACTAAAGAAAAAAAAAACTCACCTAGCAATAAATGTGTAAGAGCTATGTGAAGGAACTATAAAACTGGGAATTCCCTGGTGGTCCAATAGTTAGGACTCCATACTCTCCCTGTCGAGGGGGCCTGGGTTCAATCCCTAGAGGGGAAACTAAATCCCACAATCCGGCAGTGTGGCCAAAAAAACAAAACATAAAACTACAAAACTTCCCTAAGGAAACACAAAAGCACCCTGCATAAATGGAGAGACAACATGTGCCCATACTTTGTATTCTAAACTGTCAGCTCTACCCAACCTTGTATCTTTGCTAAGACAAACCCCTCCAGTCATTTCTTTGGCACTTGACAAACTGATTTTAAAGATTACACGGAACCACTGAGCCAGGGACTGGTCAAATAGAGCCCTTGGATCCAATCCAGCCCACCAGTTGTTTTTGTAAATAAAGTTTTATTGGCACACAGTCACACACATTCATTTCTGTCTTCTTGTGGTCACACTGCTACAGCAGAATTAAGCAGCTGGGATAGACCATGTGGCCTATTGAAACTACTTACTGTCTGGCTCTTCACAAAAATTTGCTGGTACTGTGCTAGAAGGTAAATTCCACAGAGAAAGAGATGTCTTTTGTTAGCACCGTTTCAGAGACTGCTGGATTGAGCAAGGGATGGACAGGAGGAAGGCATGGACAGATGGGTAACTGATCCTGGAACAGCTAAATGTGTGAGATGAACTGAAAAAGCCTTCACAAAAAGTCTTGAGCAAAACTGGGAAGAACAGCCACAGCAGTTGTCAAAATCCACCATAAAGCCACAGTCACCAAAAAACATGCTATTTAGCTAAGCACACACAGAGACTGCTATACTTTGGGGATATCTCTGTGCTGATAAATCTCCAGTGATATGTGAATAAAGGTATTTTAGATATTAACGTGGGGCCATCAAATTGTACAGTGCTACCCTGAAGATGCTCAGTGCTTCCTCAAAGGGAGCCCTGTGAGTATAGACACTGGACAGATGGGATTTCCTGAGCATCTAGTGTGCCATGCATTTTCTTGGGCTTGGCAGGAGGGAGAGCAGCAAGACGCTGCTCACAGCAAGCCAAGGACAGCCATCACAGAGGAAGTTAGACAGAAAAAGAGCTATGAAAAAGTAGTACAGTGGAGAGGGGATCGGGGTGGGAGGCAGAGACTCTGAATGAGGCCTGAGCTTGTTGGGATCAGAGCTGCTCCTCTGCCATTACATATGCCAGGCCCTCCTGCGTCCTATGCACCAGGTCACCCTTCATCCAGAGTCCACACCATTCTGAGCCCCAGCCTGAAATCATACGCCTGGATTCTAGGAAATGGTGGGTACGGACCCCACAGTCTTTCTGGAAGTTAGCACGAGCCCTGCCCTCAGTCTGCTTTGTGAAGTAAGCTCAGGTCCAGTTCAGCACTCACCAGCTCTGCACCAACGCCCTTCCCGCCCCAGGCCATTTCTGGATCCCACGTGGCATTTACTTGTGTCCTCGGGCTCCTCCCAGGACCATCCTGGGGACCCTCTGGTGTCTTAGTCCTGAGGCACGCCACACTGGATTTATTTGGTATTTTCTCTGGGTGGACCGGTTTCCTGGGGCTCCTCTAACAAATCACTGCAAATTGGGTGACTTGAGAGAATCTCATGTTCATCAGGGCCATGCTCCCTGCAAGGCTCTGCCCTTCTCAGCTTCTGGGGGCCCCAGGCAGACTGTGGCTTGTGGCCACGTCCCTCCAGTCTCTGCCCGGTCCCTCTTCTCCGTGTCTCTCACACGGACATTTGTTGGATTAAGTGCCATTCAGATTATCCAGGATGATCTCTTCTTGAAACTCTTAATCACATCTGCAAAGACCCTTTTCCCAATAAGGTCCCGTTCATGGTTTCTGGGCATCGGGACTTGGATACAACTTGGGGGCCACCATCAACTCACAATGGGACTCAGGGCTGGGGGTGGAGCACACCGGGGGGAGGAGTCTTTCCTGCTGGGGGTGCTGTCTGACACCCCCAGGACCATCAACTTGACCACTTGGCTAAGGGGGCATCTGCCGGGTTTCCCCAGCATGGGGTTCCAATCTGCCCCTTACAAGCCAGTCCCTTAATGCAGCCCATCCGGGAGGGAGGCAGGGGTGAGGTCCAGCCTGGAGCTGGGAGCATGCTGTGAGGAATTCCTCCCACTCCTGTCTGTGCTCCAGCAGCAACGCTCCAGAGTGTTTCCTGGAGCACTGGGTTACGTACCCACCAGCCTGTGAGGCCAGCCTGTATGGAGGATGAGCCCGGGCACTGTGCTAAGGACCTGGTTAGTCCCAGGGTTGGTCACAAGATCCACCTTTCCAGTGGCCCAAGGAAGGAAGTATCTAATTGTCGATCCCAGGTTATAGGGGTAAAGGGAAACTGAGGCCCAGCAGAGCCCAGTCACTCATGCACCTGATCGCAGCAGATAACATTTCACAATGCAAATAAAATAACAACCCAAAGGCTGAAAAGAACTAGAACCTTCCATCAAGAGGGTGCACAGAGCAGGAATATGAAACAAGAAAGGCATGACAGAGGCTGGGGGCTCCTGGGTCACTAAGGCAACCAGCCCCCTACGTGGAATTCACAGTGGGAGGGGAGAGGGTTAGGGCAGGGACAAGCCCCAGGAGGGCCTGGAACCTTTCTCAGACAGGAATCTAGTCCCAGTTGCACATAAATAACCAAGAAAGAGCCAGAGAGAAGAATCTTGAAGACACAGGCCAAAAGCCACACGACAGAATAGTGAGGACAACCCTCAAAGCAGGTTGGGGACTCTCCAGGCAGAGATAAAAGAACCCCCAGCCCCCTCCCCCAACAGAACCCTCCTAGCATCCCTCAGCAAGCAGTGGGCAGGGTGGTCTCTGATACAGCCCCACCCCACCCAGGAGTCTGGAGGCTGCATCCCTGAGACTGGCAGAGCCTGCACCAAGGAAAACCCCATTTATCAAGAGGAGACCTGGGATGTACGGTGTCAGGGAACGGGGGTTATGAGGGTCCGAGGTTCACGAGGTGGGAGTCTAGTGGGGCTCTAGGGGGTCCCAACGCCAGAAGGAGGGGGCGCTCGGGGGAGGAGGTCACTGGGGCCCGATGGAGGCGGTGGAAGGAGATGGGGTCTCTGGAGGTCCTTCGGCTGGCCGGGCTGGGGTCTGCAGGGCCTGGAAAGCCTGGCAGGGGTTGAAGGGTCACAGGGATGCAGCGAGTGAAAACGGTCAGCGGACCTGGGATATTTCGGGCATGAGTGCAAGGTCAGGGATCACAGAGCCAGAAGTCTCCGATGAGGATGGAGGGGCAGGAGTCGCAGGAGTGGACCATGGCTAGTATCTAGAAGTCCGGGCTGGATGGAGGCCTGGCATGGTCACAGGGCCTTAAGGGTGCTGGGGCCCGAGGGCGGTTGGGGAGGGCAGGCCCCCAGGACAGCCGGGGTTCTAGGAATGGCGGGTGCTGGGTCCCCAGGGCTGGCGGTTTTCCTGGGGGGTGAGGAGCGGGATCCCAGGAATGACTGAATCCTGGGGAGGGGGTGGGGGTAGAGGCCCGGTCCGGGGGATGACCGGGTCCCGGGAAGCGGCTGCGTCTTGGGGGATGACGGAGTCCCGGGGGGCGGGCGTCGGTGCTAACCCGGTCCCGGGTCGGGCGGCGGTCCCGGACGGCGGCCCACCTGTGCGCCGGGATGCGCTGCGCGCCGAGCCCCTTGCCCACCAGGAAGTGCACGTCGCAGAGCACCTCGTTGTTGAAGAGGAAGGCGAAGCGCTCCTTCACCGTGGGCTTGGTGGCCTGCCAGTTGTAGACGGGCTCGCGGAGCAGCGCCGCCGCCCCCGGCTCCTCGGCCGCCCGCTCCCCGCCCGCCGCGGCCTGCGCGCCCGGCCCCGACACCGACACCGGCGGGGGCGGCCCGGGGACAGCGGGGGCCGGGGCGGCGGCGGCGGCGG